>CM038675.1:378361274-378927972 GCA_021605145.1 Aegilops bicornis | reverse complement strand
CTTCACGGATGTTAATAAAGCTTGTCCCAAAGATCCATTTCCCTTGCCGCCGCATTGACTCAGATTGTTGACTCCATCGGTCGGATGTGACGGTTTGCTCGCTTTTGATGCCTACTCAGATACCATCGTATCTTCATGGCTCAAGAAGATGAGGAGAAGATCGTGAGATTCATCACAATTCATGTGGCACATATCGCTTCATACTTCTGATGCCTTTCTTTGGTTCAAGAATGCCGGTTCTAACATTTCCGCAAGGGTAGTCCATGACGCTTTTGAGCCAAGAATCGCATGTAAATGTAGAAGCCTACATGGATGACATATATAGTGGTCAAGAGCAGGGACAAAGCAACTTTGGTTCAAGATCTCTGGACGAGACCTTTGCAAATCTCGGCGCAAGATAAACTCCCCAAGCTCAACCCCGAGAAGTGCGTAGTAGGGAGTCCCTTCCCAAGTAAGCTTCTCTGTGTTCTTCGTAGGGTTCTCAAATGAGGGATTGAGGCAAATCCCCTACAAGGAAGATCAAGGCCGCCATTGAGCAAATTGAAGCACCTCAAAGCTGAAGCTGATGTAATGGAAGACTGGCTGGGTATGCATGTGGCTGCAGCCAAAAGAAAGCGGTTTATTTCTAGCCCACTGAGCGCTACCGCCATTTTTCAAGATTTTGAGAAAGGCGGGTCCAAAAGAAATGGACTCCTCGGCGGAGGTTGCGCCGCAGACTTAAAGAGATACTTTCCTCTACTCCAACACTTGTCGCACCTAGGCCACAAGAGAAGTTGTTGCTATATATAGCGGCAACCAATCAAGTGGTTAGCGCCATGTTAGTGGCGGAGAGGGAGTGCAGATGACGAGCCAAAGAACCTGCAAGCACATCTAGCGACAAAGGTGTGGGCTTCACGACAAGCTCGTCCCATAAGGACGAGTCCGTGAAGACGCATGAGCAGATGCAAAGTAAGAAGGATGGTGCAATACCGCCAGTTTACTTTGTCAGCCTCCTCGCAGGGGCTAGGTCAAGGTACCGTGTGCAAAACTGCTCGCCTCCTCATGGCCTCGAAAGCTGCGCCATTACTTCCAAGCACATGAGATCACAGCTTGTCACCGCTTCCTCAAGAGGATATCACCGCAGTAATCCAGCTTACGGTTTAAAGTGATTGTCGAGTGGGCACTGGGCCATCAAGCTTTGGTCTTAAGTTTGAAAGCACATCAACTATCCAAAGCAGTAGCTCTTGGCAAGAGTTCATAGCGTAATGGACTCCAACGCCACATGAAGAGATTCCTGAGACGCAGCATTCCTGGCCAAAGAAGCAAGCAAAGAGTGGCTGATGTACTTTGATGGTGCCTTCGCAGCAGGCGCCGGTGCCCTACAAGGCCGCTTATCGCATTCCACCGGAGAGCAATTCCTCACGTACGCCCGTAGATGCACTTTCCCAAGGAGCAAGCGACAAACAATACTACAGAGTATGAAGGTTTGCTTGGTTTGGGTCTCAGATCGCCAGGACCTGGGATCAAGAAGCTTATTGTCGGGTGACTCGCAACTCGCCGTCCGCCAAGTCAACAAATATTACCAGAGTCCGCTGATGGAAGCTTCACGTTGATGAAGTGAGGAAGCTAGAAGAGCACTTTGACGGCCCGCAAATGAAACATGTTCCAAGAGCTCAGAATGATATTGCCGACGCCGTTACCAAAGTGCGCGCTTAAGCCACCCGTGGAACTGTGGACTTTTGTGCTCAAGTCGACTCAGCCAACCGTAACACCATCGGCCGGACAAAGCAAGAAGAGGAAGTTGGCCTCTGTGACTACTTTCCACAGAGCTTCCCAAGCCGCTTGCTGCAAAGGTCCCCAAGATCAACACCAACAAAGGTTGAGGAGCAATTGCCCGTCTGACAGACCCTGTGGTTTGTTTGTTGAAGCAAACGCCCCGACAAGTCTTGCTCCAAAGAAGCTTGTCGGGAGCATCTAGGCTCTGCAGAGCCACCGGCTCTGCTCAGAGAAGCCGATGTTCCCGCAGAAGCGAGATGAGCCTTTAGTCCTTGTTGTCGAGCCACAAGCTCCAAAGATGGGCGCAGCTGGATTGTCCAATTCCTTCAGACAGAGAACTTCCCAAGAGCAGAAGAAGCGGAAAGAGAGTCTACTCAAGTATGTACTAGCTTTGTCGACAAAGATACTGCATGTAAGAAGACCAACGGTGTGAAATTGAAGTGTATTCTGTGAAGATGGATGTGGTTGCTATGTAGAGATACATGGAGGCATATGTCACCACATTACAAGAAGAGCACTTGCTTAAGCAAAGCTTTCCTAAGAAGGTTTCTTCCGGCCGACAGCCTCCGTGATGCAATCGCACAAGTAACCAAGTGTGAAGCGTGCCGCCCATTCCAAACAGATACACCGCCACCAAGCTCTCCAGACGCATCCCTTTATCCTCGCAATTTTCGGTCCGGGGCTCGACATCTCGCCCTTCCCCGAAGTCGGGGCTTTGAGTACTTGTACGCCGCCATCGACAAGTTCACAAAGTGGCCGGAAGTGGAAGCAGTGAGGAAGGTGATAGCACGTCGCCAGTCAAGTTCTTCAGTCGATTGTTTGCCGCTTCGAATCCCTAACAGATCATCACCGATAACGCACACAATTCACGAAGTCGCACCTTCATGCAAGACGCTCCAAGACCTTGGCGCCAAGGTTCGCTTTCCTGCTGTTTCACCCGGAGAAGCAACGGTCAAGCGTAAAGGGCGCATTAAGTGCTGCGCTGACTCAAGACCGTAACTTTCGACAAAGGTCGCACAAGTGAAGAAATCGGATCGAGGAGTCGCCGGTGGTTCTTTGGTCGATCGAACGACGCCAAATCGAGCCACCGCTGTGCACCCTTTGCTCTAGTCTATGGAGCAGGCGCTTCTCCCACGGAACTCAGATATCGGATCGCTTTGCCAGTGCTCGCTTATGATGAGCTCGAGCAAGAGCAATGCGACAAGATGACGCGCTGCTTCCTTGAGGAGGATCGCCTTCAAAGCCGTCAGGCGAGCCGCCGCACAAAGAAAGTTCCCGCCGCTACCATGGCCGCAGTGGTTAATGCCGTAAGTCTCGAGGAAGGCCACCTTTGTTCTTCGCGCTGCTCAATCCGCCAAGAATTCAAACAAGTTGACGTCAAGTGGGAAGGCCTTTATCGGGTGAAACGAAATACTAGGCCTCGCGCCGTTCCGCTTTGAGACCGAAGATGGCATTCCGGTGAGCAACCTCGAACATTGAGCATCTTCGTAAGTTTTATCGATAAGGCACGGTTGTCGAACTCGCCTGCAACCACCTTTTGTACAAGTCTTGTCATGTATGTAATCCTTTCAGACAAAGTCAAGCGCACTCGTGCATCAAGAAGCCCATGTGTTGCGCGACAACCCGCCAAGTTCATGCTTTCATCAAGTTATTGCATGTTTTGGCTAACACTTTGTGCAGCAGAACCACACCCGGTAAGCGTAATCGAGCCATCGGGCTCTATAACGTTATTTCTTCTTTCTCTCTGTCGCAAAGAAAGGGAGGCTCTCGCTCACAAGTTAACCAGGGGGAGGAGGAGATAATACTATGGACTGTGCACCGCCGAGGAAGTTTCACCATCGGAAGCAAGAAATGTAAAAGCTTGTTGCCAAAGTTTGAGCAATCAATTTTAAATTTTCGTTATCTTCCTCAATGATAGTACTTTGTGTGGGAAAACTCAGCAGAGGAACTAAATCAAGGATCGGTCGCTACTTACTTTTGTTTCGAAGTCCGGCTAACAACTTAAGTGAGCTGGCTAGTCCGCGATAAGGTTGCTTTGTCGGTAGATGCACCGCCAAGAAGGTCTGAAGTTCCGCGACTCGGCGCCATGATAAGGGTGCTCGCATTCCGCAAGTTTCCTAAATGCGCAGGCGTAAACGACAAAGGAAGAAATCAAGTAGAGGAAATAACATTGCATAGATCGATTCAGATCAAAGAATAAATTTGTAAAGTTATCTTCCTTGAACGCATCGCTGCTTTGTATGAGACACCCGCAGCGCTGGAGGAACCAAATCGTGACTGGTCGCGCCTTTACTTTGTTTCGAGTCCGCCAACAACTTAAGCGAAGCTGCGGCTTAGTCCGCTGACAAGGTTGCTTGTCGGTAGCACCGCCAAAGAAGCTGCCGGTTCTCATCGGCGCGGCAAGGGTGCCGCACCACAAGTTTCCGAAAAGCGAGGGCAATAACATACAAAGCCAAGGGTCGAGTAAAGGAAGTAACGAGCGTACGCTGCCCGTAATAAAGTTATATTACAAAGATAACTTATTGCGCGGCGTCAAGCAAATCTTCCTCGTAATCAAATAACAAAGAAGAGGAGAAGAAGGGCGGTTAATTCCAAGCCCCGACAAGCAGAGTTGCCGTGAGTCAGTCATGGGTAAGCCGTAGTTGCCGGGGTCACAAGTCAGAGTTGCCGCTGGGTCCAGAGTTGTCGGGGGCTGAGATATCGATGAGCCCTTCCGTCCTTTTTTAAACATCCCTTTTTCATTAAAACATTCTACCCGGACATAGTCTGTGGGGAATGAAAACATGAAAGAGAGGATTACAAGCTTTTAAATGCGGGTAAGGGCCCAAAGGCTTACAAATTAAAAAGATAAGATGCCCGTGAATCCTTTTTCTCGCCCCTCTTCTGTGAGGTAGGTCAAGGAGGCGGGAGGGCAAAAGAAACGCCTTAGACTAGCCACGGGTGCCGAAGACACCAAGAGAATATCCCCGAGCTCCCGAGGGCTTGGCGGAGATGGCGGGCGCGGAAGCGGGTTCGAAGACGGGCGATGTATGCCAAAGACTGCCGAGGGCACTACGCCTGCATCTTCGACTTCTGACGGCCTTTGTCGCCATCCTCTTCCCCTTCCGCAGCCTCCCCACGCCAGTAGCCCAAGGAGACGTACCTGGAGTTCAGTGGAGCCGGTGACATGGATGATGGGGTCACCGGTGACGAGCGGCGCCGACTAACCAATCGGGCCCGCCAACCTCGCTGCCGCTGCCGCTTCCCTCCTCGCCACTCTCGCCGAGGGGAATCTTCGCCGTCGGAGGAGCCGCCCACGCAGCACTTTCGCCTGAAAGTGCCAAGATCCTCAAGACCTTTGACGGAGAGGAGATCACCTCCATTAACTTAAAATGGAGGGTAAACCCCGCCTCAAGCTGTGGATGCGGGTGAACGCCTTCCACCCGGCAAGTAGCCGAGATAGCATCACATTAGGGCCGGGAATACAACACGGATCAAGATGTCACCGATTCCACAGCCCCTCATGTGCAATCTCAATGTCTCGGCGGATCCGACTCCATTGCGCCAGAAACGGAGCTGGAAGCCGGAGGCGACGACGAGGCGCCTGGCGCAGCCTCGACGAAGAACTCGCAAGGGTCGCCCTGGGATGTGGGACCACCGCAGGAGGGGAACTGGCCATGGAGGCGGAGACGTGGCCGCCGCCTGGCCCGCCTCTTCCTCGACCTCGCCCTCGACCTCGCCCTCGACCTCGCCCCTCCCTCTTCCTTCTTGGGGCTGGGCTCACGCCTGAGCATAGGGTTGGGAGGAGCGCTGTCTAGCGGCGACCGCCACCGATGAAGAACCAAGGCCTCTTTTTCTCCATGGCGTAATGAGAGAAAGGGAAGCAGTAAATCAAGAAAGGAGGAGATGGGAGAGTGCGGCCTTCACGCCTCTTCCGCCTTTTAAGTAAGCAAGGTGGGGCTCAACCGCCTGGCCGATTTAATCAGGGCATAGGGAAGAGCAGGAATCGGGGCCGACCTGCCTCCGCCCAAGACGGCCAGGGCTTCCCACTTCCCACCGGGTCTGTGACCCCAAGAGCATGGGAACCACGTGGCGGGGAGGCAGAGCGGGGCGACGGGTGGAGCGACTCAAGACGCACGCCCACTTCCCCACGACGCCGCTAATCGACGCTGCCACGGGGACGCGCGGATACGGAGTGGTTTGGTTTGACCCGGCCAAGGTGTCTGCGTTCGGTATTTTGGGCCTGCCCAACAGCCGCACTGCATGGGCTGCACTGGGGCTCCTGTCTTGTATTTCAAAGTAGGGTACCTTAGTACCTAACTTGTGCACGGGCAACAGAACGCCCTCTGCTGCAAGCCTTGCCGGGCCCCGCCAAGACCCTCCAGAGCCATTCGAAGGCAAGACCCCGACAAGAGGAGCTTGTCGGAAGGCCTCTCTAGGCAGATATAAGGCCCCGACAAGAGGAGCTTTGTCGGGAAAACCACCTGTGCAAGCAGAAGACAAGGCCCCAAGAAGAGGAGCTTGCCGGAAGGCCCGGAGCGCCGACAAGTCTCGGGCGCGACAAGGATCCGGGCCAAGTACAGGCGCTTTGCCGCTGCATGCAGTTTCCTCTCCGCCTCCGGGCCTTTCACCCAAATGGGACGTTGTCGCCATGGGACCGCTCCATGGGCACGGTTTAGCAGCAGTCAGGCAGCCGAGAGCCAGCCGGAGAGCAAGAGTGACCGTGAAGGGATTGACAACCCCTAATCGCGTTGGTTGCATTGAGCTATTGTTTTTGTGTAGGTACGAGGGACTTGCGCGTGGCCTCCTAATCGATTGATACCTTGGTTCTCAAAACCCGAGGGAAATACTTACGCTTACTCTCATTGCATCATCCTCTCCTCTTCGGGGAAATCCAATGTAAGCTCAAGAGGTAGCAAGAAGAATTTCTATGGCGCTGCTGGGAGTCTCAAGTAAAAAGTCAACATACCAAGTACCCATCACAATCCCTATCTCCCGCATTACATTAGTTTCCATTTGCCTCTCGCTTTCCTCTCCCCACTTCACCCTTGCCATTTTATTCGCCTCTCTCTCTCCAATCTCCTTCTCCTTCTCTTTCTCCGCTTGCCTTTTTCTCGCTTGCCTTTTGTTTGCTCGTGGTGTTGAATTGCTTGTTTGTCACGATGGCTCAAGATACTACCAAATTGTGTGACTTCACCAATACCAATAATAATGAGTTCCTTAGCACTCCGATTGCTCCTCTTGCTAACATCAATCTTGTGAAATCAATATCGCTATGTTGAATCTTGTTATGAAAGATCAATTACCGCATTCCTAGTGAAGATGCCGCTACTCGCCTTAATAGCTTCGTTGATTTATGTGATATGCAAAAGAAGAAAGATGTCGATAATGACGTTGTTAAATTGAAGCTACTTCCTTTTCGCTTAGAGATCATGCTAAAGCTTGGTTTTCGTCTTTGCCTAAAAATAGTATCGATTCTTGGAACAAGTGCAAAGATGCTTTTATCTCTAAGTATTTTCCTCCGCTAAGATCATCTCTCTTAGAAACGACATTATGAATTTTAAGCAACTTGATCATGGACATGTTTCACAAGCTTGGGAGAGAATGAAATTAGTGATAATGAATCGCTTCTACTCATGGTTTGAACTTGTGGATGATTATACAAAAAATTATGCCGGATTGAATTTTGCTTCTAGAAATCTTTTTAGATTCGGCCGGAGGCACTTTTATGGAAATCACTTTAGGAGATGCTACTAAACTCCTAGATAATATTATGGTTAATTATTCTCAATGGCACACCGAAAGATCTTCTAATAAAAAGTGCATGCGATAGAAGAAATTAATGTTTTAAGTGGAAAGATGGATGAACTTATGAAATTATTTGCTACTAAGAGTGTTTCTTCTGATCCTAATGATATGCCTTTGTCTACTTTGGATTGAGAATAATAATGAATCTATGGATGTGAATTTTGTTGGTAGGAATAATTTTGGCAAGAACGCCAGATAGAGGGAATTTTAATCCTAGGTCATATCCTAGTAATCCTTCTAATAATTATGGAAATTCCTACAACAACTCTTATGGAAATTATAATAAGATGCCCTCTGAATTTGAGAATAGTGTTAAAGAGTTTATGAATTCACAAAAGAATTTTAATGCTTTGCTTGAAGAGAAATTGCTTAAAGTGGATGATTTGGCTAGGAACATTGATAGAATTTCTCTTGAGATTGATTCTTTAAAGCTTAGATCTATTCCTCCTAAGCATGATATCAATGAGTCTCTCAAAACCATGAGAATTTCCATTGATGAGTGCAAGGAAAGAACCGCTAGGATGCGTATACAAAAAGATGCCTTTATTAAAGCGTGTTCTTCCAATTCCTATGAAAACCAAGATGAAGATCTAAAAGTTATTGATGTGTCACCTTTCAAATCTTTTGTTTTGGTAATATGAATCTTGATGAAACTGAATATGATCTTCCTTTACCTAGAAGGCGCTCCAAAAGTTCGAGTATTTAGATCTTTATGATGAAATTAATGAAAGTGGGATTGAAAGAAATAAAACCCTAGATGTTGCTAAACCCACTATATTGATTTCAAGGAATTTAATTATGAAAGTTGCTCTTTAATTGATTGTATTTCCTTATTGCAATCCGTAAGCTAAATTCTCCTCATGCTTATAGTAAAAGAAAGCCTTTACCGAACATATTGTTGATGCTCGATGCAATCTTTATGAAGAAAACTTGAGTTGAAAGTTTCTATCCCTAGAAAACTCTATGATGAGTGGGAACCTACTATTAAAATTAAAATTAAAGATCATGAGTTTTATGCTTTGTGTGATTTGGGTGCTAGTGTCTCCACTATCTCCAAAACTTTGTGTGATTTGCTAGATTTCCGTGATTTTGATGATTGCTCTCTAAACTTGCATCTTATGGATTCCACTATTAAGAAAACCTATGGGAATGATTAATGATGTTCTTATTGTTGCAAATAGGAATTATGTGCCCGTCGATTTTATCGTTCTTGATATAGATTGCAATCCTTCTTGCCCTATTATTCTTGGTAGACCTTTCCTTAGAACGGTTGGTGCGATTATTGATATGAAGGAAGGGAATATTATATTTCAATTTCCATTAAAAAAGCGCATGGAAAACTTTCCTAGAAAGAAAATAAAATTGCCATATGAAACTATCATGAGAGCCACTTATGGATTACCTACCGAAAATGGCAATACTTAGATCTATCCTCGCTTTTATGCCTAGCTAGGGGCGTTAAACGATAGCGCTTGTTGGGAGGCAACCCAATTTTATTTTTAGTTTTTTGTGTTTTTCTTCAGTTTAGGAATAAATAACCCATCTACCTTCTGTTTGGATGTGGTTTTGTGTTTTAATTAGTGTTTGTGCCAAGTTAGACATATTGGATCTTCTTGTATGATAGTTATTTGATCTTGCTGTAATTTCCAGAAACTTTGCGCCTGTGCCTGAATTATTAAAAAATCATCAGAACGTGATAAAATACTGATTCCAATTTCTTCTGATCAATAAACAAATTCTATAGGTCTTACAATTTTGGTAGATTTTTTGGAGTTCCAGAAGTTAGCGTTAGTGACAGATTACTACAGACTGTTCTGTTTTTGACAGATTCTGTTTTTCGTGTGTTGTTTGCTTATTTTGATGAATCTATGGCCAGTAAAATAGTTTATAATCCATAGAGAAGTTGGAATACAGTAGGTTTAACACCAATATAAATAAAGAATGAGTTCATTACAGTACCTTGAAGTGGTCTTTTGTTTTCTTTCTCTAACGGAGCTCACGAGATTTCTATTGAGTTTTGTGTTGTAAAGTTTTCAAGTTTTGGGTGAATTCTTTTGATGGATTATGGAACAAGGAGTGGCAAGAGCCTAAGCTTTGGGATGCCCATGGAACCCCCAAGATAATCTAAGAACACCAAAAGTCAAAGCTTGGGATGCCCTGAAGGCATCCCTCTTTCGCCTACTTCCATCGGGTAATTTACTTGGAGCTATATTTGTATTCACCACATGATATGTGTTTTGCTTGGAGCGCTTTTGTATTATTTGTGTCTTTGTTTGTTAGTGTGCCACAATCATCCTTGCTGTACACACATTTTGAGAGAGCCATACATGAATTGTAATTTGATAGAATACTCTATGTGCTTCACTTATATCTTTTGAGCTATGTAGTTTTGCTCTATGTGCTTCACTTATATCTTTTGAGCGTTATAATTTTGCTCTATTTGCTTCACTTAGATCTTTTTAGAGCACGTGTGGTGGATTTGTTTTAAAGAAACTATTGATCTCTCATGCTTCACTTAGATTATTTTTAGAGTCTTAATAGCATGGTAATTTGCTTAATAATAATATGCTTGGTATTCAAGATTTGTGAAACTTTCTTTTAAGTGCGTTGAATACTAAGAAAAGATTGAGGCTTGATAATTGTTTTGAGATATGAAGATGGTGATATTGGAGTCATGCTAGTTGAGTAGTTGTGAATTTGAGAAATTCTTGTGTTGAAGTTTCAGTGATTCCTGTGAGCATGCACGTATGGTGAACCGTTATGTGATGAAGTTGGAGCATGATTTATTTATTGATTGTCTTCCTTATGAGTGGCGGCCGGGGACGAGCGATGGTCTTTTCCTACAAATCTATCCCCCTAGGAGCATGCGCGTAATAATTTGCTTTGATAACTTCTAGATTTTTGCAATAAGTATATGAGTTCTTCATGACTAATGTTGAGTCCATGGATTATATGCACTTTTTCCCAATCTTCCACCATTGCTAGCCTCTCTAATGCCGCGCACTTTTCACCGGTATCATACACCCACCATATACCTTCCTCAAAACAGCCACCATACTCTACCTATCATGGCATTGCCATAGCCATTCCAGATATATTGCCATGCAACTTTCCACCATTCCGCTTATTATGACACGCCCATCATTGTCATATTGCTAGCATGATCATGTAGTTGACATCGTATTTGTGGCAAAGCCACTGCATTCATAATTCTTTCAAACATGTCACTCTTGATTCATTGCATATCCCAAGACATCACGGAGGCATTCATATAGAGTCATATTTGTTCTAAGTATCGAGTTGTAATAATTGAGTTGTAAGAAAAATAAAAGTGTGATGATTATCAATTTTAGAGCATTGTCCCAAGTGAGGAAAGAATGATGGAGGCTATGATTCCCCATAAGTCAGATGAGACTCCGGATTTAAAAAAAGAGGCCATAAAAAAAGAAAAGGCCCAAATAAAAAATGAGAGAAAAGAGAGAAGGGACAATGTTACTATCCTTTACCACACTTGTGCTTCAAAGTAGCACCATGATCTTCATGATAGAGAGTCTCTCATTTTGTCACTTTCATATACTAGTGGGAATTTTTCATTATAGAACTTGGCTTGTATATTCCAATGATGGGCTTCCTCAAATTGCCCTAGGTCTTCATGAGCAAGCGAGTTGGATGCACACCCACTTAGTTTCTTTTTGATGAGCTTTCATATACTTATAGCTCTAGTGCATCCGTTGCATGGCAATCCCTACTCACCACATTGATATCTATTGATGGGCATCTCCATAGCCCGCTGATACGCCTAGTTGATGTGAGACTATCTTCCCTCTTTTTGTCTTCTCCACAACCACCATTCTATTCCACATATAAGTGTTATATCCATGGCTCACGCCATGTATTGCGTGAAGATCTAAAAAGTTTTGAAAATGTTAAAGTATGAAACAATTGCTTGGCTTGTCATCGGGTTGTGCATGATTTAAATACTTTGTGTGGCGAAGATAGAGCATAGCCATACTATATGATTTTGTAGGGATAACTTTCTTTGGCCATGTTATTTTGAGAAGACATGATTGCTTTGTTAGTATGCTTGAAGTATTATTTTTTTTTTATGTCAATATGAACTTTTGTCTTGAATCTTTCGAATCTGAATATTCATACCACAATTAAGAAGATTTGCATTGAAATTATGCCAAGTAGCACTCCGCATCAAAAATTCTCTTTTTATCATTTACCTACTCGAGGACGAGCAGGAATTAAGCTTGATGCTCACGCCTCCAACGTATCTATAATTTTTGATTGCTCCATGCTATATTATCTACTGTTTTGGACTATATTGGGCTTTATTTTCCACTTTTATATTATTTTTGGGACTAACCTATTAACCGAAGGCCCAGCCCAGAATTGTTGTTTTTTTGCCTATTTCAGTGTTTTGAAGAAACAAATTATCAAACGGAGTCCAAACGGAATGAAACCTTCGGGAACATGATTTTCTCACCGAATATGACCCAGGAGACTTGGACCCTACGCCAAGGAAGCTTTGAGGTGGGCATGAGGTAGGGGGGCGCGCCTACCCCCCCCTGTGCATGCCCCCACCCTCATGGCGCCCACGAAGCTCCATCGACGCATTTCTTCCTCCTATATATACCCACGCACTTCAAACGATCAGATGCGGAGCCAAAAACCTAATTCCACCACCGCAACTTTCAGATCCATGAGATCCCATCTTGGGGCCTGGTCCTGAGTTCACCGAGAGGGTCAGCCATCACGAGGGCTTCTACATCATCATAGCCTCTCCGATGAAGTGTGAGTAGTTTACCTTAGACCTTCGGGTCCATAGTTATTAGCTAGATGGCTTCTTCTTTTTGGATCTCAATACAATGTTCTCCCCTCTCGTGGAGATCTATTCGATGTAATCTTCTTTTTGCGATGTGTTTGTTGAGACCGATGAATTGTGGTTTATGATCAAGTCTATCTATGAATAATATTTGAGTCTTCTCTCAATTGTTTTATGTATGATTGGTTATCTTTGCAAGTCTCTTCAATTATCCGCTTGGTTTGACCAACTAGATTGGTAGTTCTTGCCATGGGAGAACTGCTTAGCTTTGGGTTCGATCTTGCGTGTCCTTTCCTCAGCGATGTATAAGCAGCAAGGCATGTATTGTATCGTTGCTATCAAGGATAACAAGATGGGGTTTATTTCATATTGCATGAATTTATCTCTACATCATGTCATCTTGCTTAAGGCATTACACTGCTTTTAACTTAATTCTAGATGCCTTGGATAGCGGTCGATGAGTGGAGTAATAGTAGTAGATGCAGAGTCGGTCTACTTGTCTGACGTGATGCCTTTATACATGATCATACCTAGATATTCTCATAACTATACTCAATTTCTCAATTGCTCACCAAGCAATTTGTTCACCCACCGTAGAATACTTATGTTTGAGAGAAGCCACCAGTGAAACCTATGGCCCTGGGTCTATTCTCATCATATCAATCTCCATCACTTTAATCTTGCTTTGCTTTTACTTTGCCTTTTACTTTTCACTTTGCATCTCTATATCAAAATACCAAAAATATTATTCTATCATTCTATCATATCTCACCCCGAAGTGAACGGAGGATTGACAACTCAATCGCTGGTTGCTTTGAGCTATTGTTTTTGAGGCACGAGGGACTTCTTTCATCGATTGATACCTTGGTTCAAAATCGAGGGAAATACTTACGCTACTCTGCTGCATCATCCTCTCCTCTTCGGGAAATCCAACGCAAGCTCAAGAGGTGGCAGCGCCAGAAATCCTTCTTGCTACCTCTTGAGCACTGTGTTGGTTTTCCCTTGAAGAGGAAAGGGTGATGCAGTAAAGCAATGTAAGTATTTCCCTCAGTTTTTGAGAACCAAGGTATCAATCCAGAGGGAGATCACCCACCAGTCCCTCACACCTACACAAACAAATAAGAACCACGCAACCAACGCGATAAAGGGGTTGTCAATCCCTCAATGGTCACTTACGAGGAGTGAGATCTCGATAGATATGATAAGATAATCTTTTTGTATTTTTATGATAAAGAGAAATAAAGATGCAAAGTAAAAATAAAAGGCAATAGCAATAACTAAGTGTTGGAAGATTAATATGATGGAAAATAGACCCGGGGCCATAGGTTTCACTAGTGGCTTCTCTCAAGATAGCATAAGTATTACGGTGGGTAAACGAATCATCGTCGAGCAATTGATAGAATTGAGCATAGTTATGAGAATATCTAGGTATGATCATGTATATAGGCATCACGTCCGACATAAGTAGACCAAACGATTCTGCATCTACTACTATTACTCCACACATCGATCGCTATCCAAAGATGCATCTAGAGTATTAAGTTCATAAGAACAGAGTAACGCTTAAGTAAGATGACATGATGTAGAGGGATAAACTCATGCAATATGATATAAACCCCATCTTTTTATCCTTGATGGCAACAATACAATACGTGTCGCTTCCTTTTCACATCGGGATCGAGCACCGCAAGATTGAACCCAAAGCTAAGCACTTCTCTCATTGCAAGAAAGATCAATCTAGTAGGCCAAACCAAACCGATAATTCAAGAGACTTGCAAAGATAACCAATCATACATAAAAGAATTCAGAGGAGATTCAAATATTGTTCATAGATAATCTTGATCATAAACCCACAATTCATCGGATCTCGCCAAGAACACCGCAAAAGAAGATTACATCGAATAGATCTCCAAGAAGATCGAGGAGAACTTTGTATTGAGATCCAAAGAGAGAAAAGAAGCCATATAGCTAATAACTATGGACCCGAAGGTTTGTAGTAAATTACTCACACATCATCGGAGAGGCTATGGTGTTGATGTAGAAGCCCTCCGTGATCGAATCCCCCTCCGGCAGATCGCCGGAAAAGGCCCCAAGATGGGATCTCATGGGTATAGAAGGTTGCGGCAGTGGAAAAGTGGTTTTCGTGGGTTCTCCGGATGATTTCAGGTATAAGAGTATGTATAGGAGAAAGAAGTAGGTCGGTGGAGTCAAGGCCCACGAGGGTGGGGGCGCGCCCACCCCCGGGCACGCCTCCGCCTCGTGGCTTCTCACGCTTCCTTGACTTCCACTACAAGTTCATCGGATTGCGTTTGTTCCAAAAATGATCCTCAAGGTTTCATTTCTGCTTGGATTCCGCTTTGATATTCCTTTTATGTGAAACACTTAAATAGGCAAAAACAGTAACTTTGCACCGGCTTCATTAATAAGTTAGTCCCAAAAATAATATTAAAAGGTATATTAAAGTCCATTAAACATCCAAAACAGAGTATAGTATAATAGCATGGAACAATCAAAATTATAGATACGTTGGAGACGATCACCGCTACAGGCTCGATGGGACGCCAGGCATCATGTCCACCTCACAGTGATACATGCAGCATTTTGCATCATGTTTTCTACTGTTATTTATAATGTTTTTATCCATAATAATGCTTTTTGGAGTAATTCTAATGCCTTTTCTCTCATAATTTGCAAGGTACACACCAAGAGGGAGAATTCGCACCGGAAATCTGGACCTCAAAAGCTACGCCAAAGCCACCTATTCTCGCACAACTCCAAATGAGCTGAAACTCCACGAGGATTTTTATGGAGTATTTAAGAAATACTAGAGCCAAGAACACCAGAGGGGGCCATCAGGTGGGCACAACCCACTGGGCGCCAGCCCCCTAGCGCCGCCTCTAGTGGGTTGTGGCCTCCTCGGCCCACCTCCAAAGGCCCATCTTCTCGTATATAAGTGGTTTTGACCTAGAAAAATAAGGAGAAGACTTTGGGACGGAGCGCCACTGCCTCGAGGCGGAACTTGGGCAGGAGCACTTTGCCCTCCCATGAGCGATTCTCGCCGACGGAATTTCCGTCCCGGAGCGGGAAATCATTGTCATCATCATCACCAACAACTCTCCCATCTTGGGGAGGGCAATCTCCATCAACATCTTCACCAGCACCATCTCATCTCAAACCCAAGTTCATCTCTTGTATTCAATCTTGTTACCGGAACAATAGATTATTGCTAGGGGTGACTAGTAGTGTCGATTACATCTTGTAGTTGATTACTATATGGTTTATTTGGTGGAAGATTATATGTTCAGATCCATTATGCATATTAATACCCCTATGATCATGAGCATGTTTGTTGTTTGTGAGTAGTTACTTTTGTTCTTGAGGCCACGGGAGAAATCATGTGAATTTGATATGGTGTTCGATATTTTGATGATATGTATGTTGTGATTCCCTTAGTGGTGTCATGTGAACGTCGACTACATGATACTTCACCATATTTGGGCCTAAGGGAATGCATTGAGGAGTAGTAAATAGATGGTGGGTTGCGAGAGTGACAGAAACTTAAGCCCCAGTTTATGCACTATTCCGTAAGGGACCGATTGGATCCCAAAGTTTAATGCTATGGTTAGGATTTATCCTTAATACTTTTCTAGTAGTTGAGGATGCTTATGGAGGGTTAATCATAAGTAGGAGGTTTGTTCAAGTAAGAACAGCACCTAAGCACCGGTCCACCCACATATCAAATTATCAAAGTAGCGAACGCAAATCAAACCAACATGATGAAAGTGACTAGATGAAATTCCCGTGTACCCTCGAGAACGCTTTGCTTATCATAAGAGACCATTTTGTCCTGTCCTTTGCCTCAAAAGGATTGGGCTACCTTGCTGCATACTTATTGCTACTATCGTTACTTGCTCGTTACAAATTATCTTGCTATCAAACTACTTGCTACTTACAGTTTCAGCACTTGCAGACATTACCTTACTGAAAACTACTTGTCATTTCCTTCTGCTCCTTGTTGGGTTCGACACTCTTAGTTATCGAAAAAAGCTACAATTGATCCCCTATACTTGTGGGTCATCAAGGCTATTTTCTGGCGCCATTGCCGGGAGTGAAGCGCCTTTGGTAAGTGGAATTGTAAGGAAACATTTATATAATGTGCTGAAATTTATTGTCACTTGTTACTATGGTAAACAATCCTTTGAGGGGTTTGTTCTGGGTATCTTCACCTTGTCCGAAACCACAATTAATTTCCCCTCAACCTACTGCACCTACTGAAAATATTGAATATGATATTCCTTCGGGTATGATAGAACAACTGCTAGCTAATCCTTATGCAGGAGATGGAACCGAACATCATGATATGCACCTGATACATGTGGAACAAATTTGTGGATTGTTCAAGCTTGCAGGTTTACTCGGAGATGAGGTGATGAAAAAGGTTTCCCTTTATCTTTGAAGGGAAAAGCATTGGCATGGTATAGGCTATGCGATGACATTGGATCATGGAATTGGAATCGTTTGAAACTGGAGTTCCACCAAAAAAATATCCTATGCATCGTAATTATATATATAATTTTGGCCTCATGAAGGAGAAAGTATCGCCTCATCTTGGGGGAGGCTTAAGTCAATGCTATATTCATGCCCCAATCATGAGCTCTCAAGAGAAATTATTATTCGTAACTTTTATGCTCGGCTTTCTCGTAATGATCAAACCATGCCGGATTCTTCTTGTGTTGGTTCTTTTATGAAGAAAACTATTGAATTCAAGGGATGTTTTGGAAAGAATTAAACGCAACTCAAGATTGGGAACTCGATGAAGGTAAAGAGTCAGGTATAAAGCTTAAGTATGACTGTGTTAAATCTTTTGTGGATACCGATGCTTTTCAAAAAGTTTAGCACTAAATGTGGACTTGACTCTAGATAGTAGCCTCCTTTTGTGAATCATTTGCTACTCATGTTGAACTCCCTAAAGAGAAGTGGTTTAAATATCACCCACCTATTAAAGAAGAAATTAAAGAACCAGTACCAAATAAAGAAGAAACTATACTCTATAATGTTAATCTAGTTGTTCCTACTGCTTATACTGAGAAACCACCTTTTCCTATTAGGATAAAGGAACATGCTGAAGTTTCAACTGTGGTTAACAAAAGCTTTGTTAGAACACCTAAACCTGATGAACAAATTAGATTTGAACCTAATATTGTTATGGTTAAAGATCTCTTAGAAGAAGATGTGGATGGGCATGTTATCTACTGTGCGTAAGTCGCTAGAATTGCCAAACCCGAAAAAGGGATAAAAATACACCAGTTGCTGGCTTGCCTGTCATTTTAGTTAAAATAGGAGATCACTGTTATCATGGTTTATGTGACATGGGTGCTAGTGCGAGTGCTATTCCTTACAAGTTATATCAAGAAATTAGGGAAGGCATAGCACCTACAGAGTTAGGGGACATGGATGTTACTACTAAACTTGCAAATAGAGACACCATATCACCTTGTGGGATTATTAGAGATGTTGAAGTCTTGTGTGGGAAAGTAAAATACCCTACCGATTTTCTTATTCTTGGTTCCCCACAAGATGACTTTTGTCTCATTATCTTTGGTAGACCTTTATTGAACACGGTTAATGCTAAGATAGATTGCCGTAAACAAACTGTGGGTGTTAGTTTTGGTGATGAGTCTCATGAGTTTGATTTTTCCAAGTTTAGTAGAAATCATCATGAAAAAGAATTGCCTAGTAAAGATGAAATAATTGGTCTTGCTTCTATTGTTGTACCACCTACTGATCCTTTAGAACAATACTTGCTAGAGCATGAAAATGTTTACATATGCATGAAAGAAATGAAATAGATAATATTTTCTTTGAACAGTGTCCTCTACTTAAACACAACTTGCCTATTGAAACTCTAGGAGGTCCTCCTCCACCTAAAGGTGATCCTGTGTTTGAATTAAAACAATTGCCAGACACTTTGAAATATGCTTATCTTGATTAAAAGAAGATATATCCTGTTATTATCAGTGCTAACCTTTCAGAACATGAAGAAGAAAGATTATTGAAAGTTCTAAGGAAGCACCGGGATGCTATTGGATATACTCATCATGATTTAAAGGGAATTAGTCCAACTCTATGTCAAAGACAAAATTAATATGGAACCTGATGCTAAACCGGTTGTTGATCACCAACATCGTTTAATCCAAAGATGAAAGAGGTGGTAAGAACGGAAATATTAAAACTTCTCGGAAGCAGTGTATAATCTATCCTATAGTTGATAGTAGATGGGTAAGTCCTGTTCACTGTGTCCCTGAGAAAGGAGGTATTACTGTTGTTCCTAATGATAAGAATGAACTTATTCCACAAAGAATTGTTACAGGCTATAGAATGGTAATTGATTTCAGAAAATTAACAAAGCTACTAGAAAAGATCATTACCCTTTGCCTTTTATTGATCAAATGCTTGAAAGATTATCTAAGCACACACACTTTTGCTTCCTTGATGGATATTCTGGCTTTTCAAAAATACCCCTTTCTCAACCTGATCAAGAAAAGACCACTTTTACTTATCCCTTTGGAACCTATACTTATAGACGTATGCCTTCTGGTTTATGTAATGCACCTGCTACCTTTCAAATATGCATGATGGATATATTCTCTAACTTTTGTGAAAAGATTGTTGAGGTTTTCATGGATGCCTTTTCTGTTTATGGGAAGTCTTTTGATGATTGTTTAAGCAATCTTGATCGAGTTTTACAGAGATGTGAACAAACAAATCTTGTATAGAATTGGGAGAAGTGTCACTTTATGGTTAATGAAGGCATTGTCTTGGGTCATAAAATTTCTGAAAATGGTATTGAAGTGGACCAAGCTAAGGTTGATGCAATTGAGAAAATGCCATGTCCTAAGGACATCAAAGGTATTCGTAGTTTCCTAGGTCATGCTGGTTTCTATAGGAGGTTTATTAAGGACTTTTCTAAAACTTCCAGGCCTCTTACTAATCTTTTGCGAAAGGATATTCCTTTTGTTTTTTATGATGATTGCCTGGAAGCCTTTGAAACACTCAAGAAAGATTTAATTACTGCAACTATAGTTCAACCACCTGATTGGAATTTGCATTTTGAAATTATGTGATGCTAGTGATTATGCTGTTGGTGCTATTCTAGGACAAAGAGTTGATAAGAAACTGAATGTTCTTCATTATGCTAGTAAAACTCTAGACAAAGGTTGCTCAAAGAAATTATGCTACTACCGAAAAAGAATTTTAGCAGTGGTGTTTGCTTGTGATAAGTTTAGACCTTATATTGTTGATTCCAAAGTAACTATTCACATGCACCACGCTGCTATTAAATATCTTATGGAAAAGAAAGATGCTAAACCTTCGTTGGGTTCTCTTGTTACAAGAATTTGATTTGCATACTATTGATAGAAAAGGAGCCGAGAACCGTGAGCTGACAACTTGTTCAGGCTTGAAAGTGTGCTTGATGACCCACTTCCTATTGATGATAGTTTTCCTGATGAGCAGTTAGCTGCAATAAATGTTGCTAATAGTGCTCCTTGGTATGCTGACTATGCTAATTATATTGTTGCTAAATATATACCACCTAGCTTTACTTACCAACAAAAGAAAAAATTCTTCTATGATCTAAGACATTACTTTTGGGATGATCCACATCTTTATAAAGAAGGAGTAGATGGTATTATTAGACGTTGTGTACCTGAGCATGAACAGGGACAAATCCTACGGAAATGTCACTCCGAACCGTATGGAGGGCATCTTGCTAGAGACAGAACTGCTCATAAGGTATTGCAATCTGGATTTTATTGGCCTACTCTCTTCAAGGATGCCCATAAGTTTGTCTCATCTTGTGATGAATGCCAAAGAATAGGTAATATTGGTAAGCGTCAAGAAATGCCTATGAACTATTCACTTGCTGTTGAACCTTTTGATGTTTGGGGATTTGATTAAATGGCACCTTTTCCTTCCTCTAATGGGTATACACATATTTTGGTTGCTGTTGATTATGTTACTAAATGGGTAGAAGCTATTCCAACTAGCAGCCACCACAATACCTCTATTAAAATGCTTAAGGAAGTTATTTTCCCAAGGTTTGGAGTCCCTAGATATTTAATGACTGATGGTGGTTCACACTTTATTCATGGTGCTTTCCGTAAAATGCTTGCTAAGTATGATGTTAACCATAGAATTGCATCACCCTGTCATCCTCAGTCAAGTGGTCAAGTTGAGCTTAGAAATAGAGAAATAAAATTAATTTTGCAAAAGACTGTCAATAGGTCCAGGAAGAATTGGTCTAAGAAGTTAGACGATGCACTTTGGGCTTATAGAACAGCATATAAAAATCCTATGGGTATGTCTCCTTATAAAATGGTTTATGGAAAAGCTTGTCATTTACCTCTTGACTTAGAACATAAAGCTTATTGGGCAGTTAAAGAACTTAACTATGATTTCAAACTTGCTGGTGAAAATAGGTTATTTGATATAAGTTCATTAGATGAATGGAGAACCCAAGCTTATGAAAATGCAAAGTTATTCAGAGAAAAGGTTAAAAGATGGCATGACAAAAGAATTCAAAAACGTGAGTTTAAAGTCGAAGAATATGTTCTTTTGTACAACTCTCGTTTTAGATTCTTTGCAGGCAAACTCCTCTCCAAATGGGAAGGCCCCTATGTCATCGAGGAGGTTTACCGGTCTGGAGCCATCAAAATAAATAATTTCGAAGGCACTAACCTCAAGGTTGTCAACGGGCAACGAATAAAGCATTATATCTCAGGTACGCCTATTAATGTTGAAAGCAATATTATCCAAACTCTGACACCGGAAGAATACATAAAAGAATCCTTCCCAAACACTCCAGAATCGTCAAAATAAGGAGGTATGTAGTATGGTAAGTAAACAGACACCAAAAAATCTGCAAAAATATTTTTTGCAGTTTTGGAATAATTTAGAATTTTGGGAATAAAGAAACCTCCAGGGAGCGTTCCCTGGTGGGCACAATACACGAGGGTGCGCCAGGCCCCCCGACGCGCCCAGGTGGGTTGCACCCACCTGGGACACCTCCCGGACTCCGTTTTTCTTCTGTACACTTGTCCTGTAAGATAAAAATTCTATATATCCTTCCCTAACCTGTTAACCACCGTATCGCGAAGAGATCCTCTGTTCCCTTTTCTTGCTGCTTCTGGTCAGATTTATCAAGCTAGGCATCATGTCTTCCTGCTCCTCCAACCACATGGAAGAAGATGTTTGGTGATGAAGATCGAGAAGAAGCAAGAGGAGCCTCTGAGACACCACCAAAGGAGAATTGAGTATCGGGTATGGGCACTCCTTGGCTTCCACCAAGCTTGGGGAGGTTCCTGCATCATATCACCCCACTATCTTTTTGCTTCTTCTTATCTTAGTTCAATCTTTTGTTTAGATGAATAAAATTTAGCTCGATCTTTTTCTTTGAGAATTTGCTTAGTAATCTATCATTATTATTATCATGTGCAAGTTATATAATAAAGTTAGTCTGAAGTTTTACTTTCTTTACTTTCATGTTGCAAATAAAGAAAAGAAAAAGAGAAAGAAAGCAAATAAAAGAAAGGAAATAAATCAATAAGATTATATACTAATCCTATGGTAGGTGATAGCACCACATAAGGAAAAGTATAAGTAAGAAAATTTTATTAGAGATCGACAAACATGGCATTGGTCAGTGATGCAACTCATGAAAGAATTAATAAGGGAAGGGTAGATTCACATATAAATATACTATCCTAGAAATCTTTTGTGGTTGTGAGCCCTCATCAAAATATTACATGACAAAATTGTTGACGTTGGACAAGGAAGACAACGTAATGGTTTATGTATGTTTATATTCACATAGAAGTCATATTGTCATAGATCCTTTAACATGTGATGCTTGCCCCTATCTTTGCTAGCCAAAAATTCCGCACTAAGTAGAGATACTACTTGTGCATCCAAAAACCCTTAAACCCAAATCTTTTTCGAGTGTCCACCATACCTACCTAGGGATTGAACAAGATCCCTCAAGTAAGTTGTCATCAGTGCAAAAAGGCAATAAAAATTGCTTCTAAATATGTGAGATCATTTAGTGTAAGAGAAAATTGAGCGTTGTACGAACTTGGATGACAAAGAATAAAAGCGACAGACTTCATAATAAAGGTTGTCATCTTAAGGGGCAATACAACATGACGTTCTCATGCACTAAGGGATTGAGCATGAAAACAAATAAGTGCATGGCAACCTCCGCTTCTCCTCGCGAAGGGCCTATCTTTTACTTTTACGATTTACTTTTATGCAAGGAGTCAAAGTTTTCCTTCTATTCCTTTTATTTTCTCTTTTGACAAGCATCATGTGGTGGGGAAAGATCTAGGCACATATGTCCAGTTGAATATAGATAGCATGAGTTATTATTGTTGACGTCACCCTTGAGGTGAGTATGTTTGGAGGCGAAACTATAAGCCCCTATCTTTCTATGTGTCCGGTTGAAACGTTTTGCTCATGGGTATGAGGTGAGTGTTAGCAATCATATAATACTAAATGATGGTTGAGTATGTGGACTTGCTTAAAAGGTCTACATGCACCCTTCCTGAAAAGATGATGAATTCTAGTTGCAAAGTTGACTGAGAACATAGTTTGTTGGTTTCTAATAGAGTTTTTGCTTTATACTTCGATTGTGTGATGAACTATTACTTACTCATGAGAAGTGCATGATAAAGGTTCTATGATAAAAGTCTTATGTTCAATTTTGTTGCTATTATAATAATCAACATGTTGCTTCTATGCCCGTATTTTGTTTTTATCGACACCTCTCTCTCAAAGCATGTGGACATGTTTTTCGATTTTGGTTTTCGCTTGAGGACAAGCGAGGTCTAAGCTTGGGGGAGTTGATATGTCCATTTTGCATCATGTTTTATTACTGTTATTTATAATGTTTTTATCCATAATAATGCTTTTTAGAGTAATTCTAATGTCTTTTCTCTCATAATTTGCAAGGTACACACCAAGAGGGAGAATTCTGGCAGCTGGAAATCTGGACCTGAAAAAGCTACGTCAGGGCACCTATTCTGCACAACTCCAAATGAGCTGAAAATCCACGAGTATTTTTTATGGAATATTTAAGAAATATTGGATCCAGTACACACCAGAGGGGGGCCACCAGGCGGGCACAACCCACCTGGGCGCGCCAGGCCCTAAGCCTACAGTGGGTTGTGGCCTCCTCGGCCCACCTCGGTGCCCATCTTCTGGTATATAAGTGGTTTTGACCTAGAAAAATAAGGAGAAGACTTTCAGATTTGAGCGCCTTGCCTCGAGGCGGAACTTGGGCAGGAGCACTTTTGCCCTTCAAGCGAGCGATTCTCGCCGGGAATTTCTCCTGAGGGGGAAATCATCGCCATCATCACCACCAACAACTCTCCCATCTTGGGGAGGGCAATATCCATCAACATCTTCACCAGCACCATCTCATCTCAAACCCTAGTTCATCTCTTGTATTCAATCTTGTTACCAGAACTATAGATTGTTGCTAGGGGTGACTAGTAGTGTTGATTACATCTTGTAGTTGATTACTATATGGTTTATTTGGTGGAAGATTATATGTTCAGATCCATTATGCATATTAATACCCTCTAATCATGAGCATGTTTGTTGTTTGTGAGTAGTTACTTTTGTTCTTGAGGCACGGGAGAAATCATGTTGCAAGTAATCATGTGAATTTGATATGTGTTCGATATTTTGATGATATGTATGTTGTGATTCCCTTAGTGGTGTCATGTGAACGTCGACTACATGACACTTCACCATATTTGGGCCTAAGGGAATGCATTGTGAAGTAGTAAATAGATGGTGGGTTGCGAGAGTGACAGAAACTTAAACCCCAGTTTATGCACTATTCCGTAAGGGACCGATTGGATCCTAGAGTTTAATGCTATGGTTAGGATTTATCCTTAATACTTTTCTCGTAGTTGCGGATGCTTGCGGGAGGGTTAATCATAAGTAGGAGGTTTGTTCAAGTAAGAACAGCACCTAAGCACCGTCCACCCACATATCAAATTATCAAAGTAGCGTAACGCAAATCAAACCAACATGATGAAAGTGACTAGATTAAATTCTGTACCCTCAAGAATGCCTTGCTTATCATAAGAGACCATTTTGGCCTGTCCTTTGCCTCAAAAGGATTGGGCTACCTTGCTACATACTTATTCCTACTATCGTTACTTGCTTGTTACAAATTATCTTGCTATCAAACTACTTGCTACTTATAGTTTCAACACTTGTAGACATTACTCATCGAAAACTACTTATCATTTCCTTCGCTCCTCATTGGGTTCGACACTCTTACTTATCGAAAAAGCTACAATTGATCCCCTATACTTGTGGGTCATCTAGCCTCGACGGGACACATGCGAGCAAAGAAGGCCGCCCATGCTCACCGAAGCGAGCACTTTGACCTCCATGCACCAAATTACCGCCCGCCTCGCCACAACTTCTCCATTAATGGGTTAATTAAAGCACCTGGACGGAGGGTGTTTGCTTGTGATCCCATGGCAGCATTTGCTTTGTTTGTGTTTTCTACTTGTATTCCGCCCTAATTTAAATTGCCACATAGGGCAACGAATAATACGACCACAAATAAAATGGCAACGGATAATACGACGACAAATTTACAATGGCGCAGATAATAATTGTCTTACATATTCTTGATAATTTAAAATGCCAGATGCTGCAAAGCCCGGAAGACATGGGGCCAAGAGAAGAAGGAAATTGCAGACAACGATCTGGGTCTCTACTGTCTCTAATCGTCGATGGATCGCCGGGCGGCGCAATCCTCCAGCTCCTTCTTCAATTCCTCACGACTTTGCTTGAAAGCAGCCACGGATTCCTCCACCTTCGCCGCGCCGATCCGGAGCTTCTTCATGCCACTCCATCAGTTCCTCGACGACCGCTTTCGGCCATCTCCGAGGCACCTTTGCCCGCTCATGCAGCATCTTCCAGCCGGCGGCCTCCTCCTCCTTCTCGGGACCAACTTGAGGAGCTTTGCATTGTCACCCATGAGTTGCTCGACGAGGCCGGTCGCCTTGTCAACCAAGGCATCACTGATCTTGAGCAGCTTCATCAAACCGTCGACCAGCTCCTGCTGCGTAGTGACGCCAGTGAGAATGTCGTCGTCGCTGGCGAAGGACTTCAGAACGCTGCTCGCTTGTAATGGCCGACGCCGCTGAATCGCGCTTTGTGAGAGCCCTCGTGTGCCCGTGAGAGCTCGTTTGAGGGCTCCATGGCCGGACATCTCTACTGCGACTGCGGCTTCGCGGTGGGACCTCTCTAATGCTTCTGCGGCCTTGGTATTTGCTGCCCGGTTATATGTCCACCCTAAACTCCTCCTATCGGTCATGGCAGAACGACTTGACAGAAAAAACCAGTTTTGTGGGTGATGAGGAGAGGAACCGTGAAGTAATTTTTGAGTGGGTGGTTTTTTAGCCAGGTGCTAAGTGTGAACACATATTAGTTTGATAGTTGTGAACAGATTTGCAATTACGATTATGCGTTGTAATCAGCAATGTGACGAGAAACAAGGTCAAAATTTGTTGATGGCACAAGGTTGACCATGTGGTTGCTCGCCGTTGAGGCGGCCGCGGCGCGCTCCGCTCTGGCGTCCCTTCGCGCGCTCTGCTTGCCGCCGAGGCAAAGTTACAATGGCAATGGTTAATAATTCTTAATAATTGTCTTACATATTCAGGATAATTTAAAATGCCAAATGCGGCAGGCCCAGAACACTCACGACCTACATATGCATACAATTATAATAAAATACAAGCTAAAAGGCTGAGCTGGCGGCCTTCCGACGATGGTCTTCTCGGACTCCATGATCGGCACAGCACCCTTGCGGCCATTCACTCCAAGTGTCCCGACCCGCCTCCGCCTACGGAGCTGCTGGTGCTGGGAGGCTCTTGGGGCTGCTGGGCCTCTTCCAGAAGAGCTTGACAAAGATGCAATCGCTACAGATGACAACTCCATGGAACCGCCCATTTCCATGTCTCGCCCGGTAGGAAATTCGCCGATCACCGTGATCCTCAAGATATCACGTTGGTGATGTTCTACTGCCGTCGGGACGCCAACTCGCCAAGGAGTCTCTCGAGCCTGGCCATCACATCATCGGGATCGAGGTTGACACGGCCGCCGCGGGTAATGATGAAGCCGTGGGCTGCCTTTGTCTTGACTGAATCGCAGAGGTCCTCTGCCCATTCCCTGCGGGGCATCAGGCTCTCGATGAACACTGGTGACGGCGGCTCTTCGGGTGGGTCGTCGATCATTCCACCGAGCAGCTCTGGATCTTTTGCACAGTGGATGGCAAACTGCTCATCACACCTCCTCTGCAACATGTCGATTGTGCTCCCAAGGACTGTGACGCTGATATCGCTGCCGATGGGCCATGGTGCCTGCACCGGCCGATGAAGCTCTTGTCCTCGACCTGCTCCAGCTCGTTCTCCTCGCTGAAGATGTAATGCAGGTAGGCGTCGACGCCGAAGCTTTGGTCGTTGCCTGGCATGCTTGGAATAACTAATGGTAGATGGGTGAGGACTAGATCTTCACAGAGTGTCGTGGCGGTGCGTTGCCTCCTGGGTTATATGCAGCAAGCCGTTAGCTCGTGGCGGGAAACCGGTGAGGGAATAGGCATGGATTTCACAATTCACCCATGTGGAGCGCGGGAAGCATTCGCTGGAGCGCGAGAAGACTAAGTGGAGCACACACACAACCTGAATACCGTATCTGGTGCCACGTGTTATTTATCACACAAGTGTTAACATAAGGAAACATATGTGTAGCTTGCTAATCATCGCACACGAGTACTCGCAGACGCATCATGTGTGATACTCCTAGCCACCGCAAGCAACTAGTTTGCATTTTTCAAAGTTTTTTGTACCCACAGAATTGCACACGAACTAACTGTATTAACTGTCTGTGTTGTAATTTCTCATTGCAAACAGTTCATCCGAGTCGGCTGTTTGCCATGTATCACACACATCTTGTTAAGTTGAACCGTTTCTGTTGCGTTCGCTAATCAAAAACAGTTCGTCCGAGTGAACCGTATGCCCTATATCACACACACCTTGATCTGGCTAACCGTTTATGTTGCACTCCCTAATAGCAAACGGTTCATCGGAGCGAACAGTATGCCGTGTATCGCACACACATTGATATGCCTGCCTGTTTCTGTTGTTCTGCCTCATCGCAAACAGTTCGAACGGGTTAATCGTGTGCCCTGAATAGCACAAGCAACTAAAATTTGAACCGTGTTTGATGGCTCCGCCATCACAATCATTTTGCACCTTTTTTGACGTTTTTTTACATCCCCATTTGTGATTAATGCATCACACATAGTTTTGTCAAAGGGTCTCTGACCGTAGTGTCGCGTTAGCAGCATCCTGCAGCAGTGAAGGTTGCTATCATAAGGGGCAATATAACGTGACGTTCTTTTGCACTAAGAGATTGAGCATACAAACAAATAAGCGCATGACAACCTCTCGCTTCCCTCTGCTGAAGGGCCTATCTTTTACTTTTATGTATTTACTTTTATGCAAGAGTCAAATTATTTCTCTCTACTCCTTTTTATTTTATCTTTTGGTAAGCATCATGTGGTGAGGAAAGATCTAGGCACATATATTCAGTTGGATATGGGTAGCATGAGTTATTATTGTTGACATAACCCTTGAGGTGAATACGTTGGGAGGCGAAACTATAAGCCCCTATCCTCTTATGTGTCTGGTTGAAACTTTTTGCTCATGTGTATGCGGTGAGTGTTAGCAATCATACAAGACTATATGATGGTTGAGTATGTGGACTTGCCTAAAGGCTCCGATACGTGACCCTTCCTGAAAAGATGATGAATTGTAGTTGCAAAGTTGACCGAGAACATACTTTGTTGGTTTTCAATAGAGTTTATGCTTTATACTGATATGGTGATGAATTGTTACTTATTCATGAAAATTTATATGATAAAAGTTTTATGATAAAGTTTTATGTTAAAGTTTGTTGTTGTTATAATAATATACATGATGCTTCTATGTCCGTATTTTGTTTTTATCGACACCTCTCTCTCTCTAAGCATGTGCACATGTTTTTCGATTTCGGTTCGCTTGAGGACAAGCGAGGTCTAAGCTTGGGGGCGTTGATACGTCCATTTTGCATCATGTTTTCCTACTATTATTTATATTGTTTTTATGCATAATAGTGCTTTTTGGAGTAATTCTAATGCCTTTTTTCTCATAATATGCACACACAAAGAGGGAGAATACCGGCAGCTGGAATTCTGGACAAGAAAAAGCTACATCAGGCTAATTATTCTGCACAACTCCAAATGAGCTGAAACTTCATGGAGATTTTTTAATGGAATATATAAGAATTATTGGAGCAAATATGTACCAGAGGAGGACCACTGATACTTCTCCAACGTATCTACAATTTTTTATTGTTCCATGTTGTTATATTATCAATCTTGGATGTGTTATAATCATTTTATAGTCATTTTATATCATTTTTTGGTACTAACCTATTGACATAGTGCCAAGTGCCAGTTGTTGTTTTCTTCATGTTTTTTACATCGCAGGAAATCAATACCAAACGGAGTCCAAATGCAATGAAACTTCACGGAGATTTTTTATGGACCAGAAGACACCCAACGGGCCAAGGCAGCGCCTGGCGCGCCCTGGTGGGTTGTGCCCACCTCGGGTGCCCCCCGGACCGCCTCTTTGTTCTATAAATACCCCAATATTCCAGAAACCCTAGGGGAGTCGACGAAAATCAATTCCAGCCGCTGCAGAGTCCAGAACCACCAGATCCAATCTAGACACCATCACGGAGGGGTTCACCACTTCCATTGGTGCCTCTCCGATGATGCGTGAGTAGTTCTTTCTATACCTTCGGGTCCATAGTTAGTAGCTAGATGGCTTCCTATCTCTCGTTTGATTCTCAATACAATGGTCTCTTGGAGATCCATATGATGTAACTCTTTTTGCGGTGTGTTTGTTAGGAACGGATGAACTTTGAGTTTATGATCAGATCTATCTTTTTATCCATGAAAGTTATTTGAGTCTTCTTTGATCTCTTATATGCATGATTGCTTACAGCCTCGTATTTCTTTTCCGATATTTGGGTTTTGTTTGGCCAACTTTATCTATTTATCTTGCAACGGGAAGAGGTGCTTTGTAGTGGGTTCGATCTTACGGTGCTTGATCCCAGTGACAGAAGGGGAACCGACACGTATGTATCGTTGCTACTAAGGATAAAACGATGGGGTCTATCTCTACATAGATAGATCTCGTCTACACCATGTCATCGTTCTTATTGCATTACTCTGTTTCCCCCATGAACTTAATACACTAGACGCACGCTGGATAGCAGTCGATGTGTGGAGTAATAGTAGTAGATGCAGGCAGGAGTCAGTCTACTAATCTTGGACGTGATGCCTATATAATGATCATTGTCTGGATATCGTCATGATTATTTGAAGTTCTATCAATTTCCCAACAGCAATTTGTTTACCCACCGTTTGCTATTTTTCTTGAGAAAAGCCACTAGTGAAACCTACGGCCCCCGGGTCTCTTTCTCATATTATTTACCTTTGTGATCTACTTTTCCTTTGCTTTTATTTTCAGAACTATTAAACCAAAAATACAAAAATACCTTGCTGCAATTTATTCTTATTTATTTTATTTGGCGTTAGATCTATCAATCTACTACAATTTATTCACGTCTGTTTGCCTATCTTGGGGCGCCGCTACCTGAAAGGGATTGACAACCCCTTTTACACGTCGGGTTGTGAGTATTTGTTATTTGTGTGCAGGTGTTGTTTACGTTGTGTTGCTTGGTTCTCCTACTGGTTCGATAACCTTGGTCTCATAACCGAGGGAAATACCTACCGCTGTTGTGTTGCATCATCCCTTCCTCTTTGGGGAAATACCGACGTAGCTTCAAGTCGCATCAAAAGGAATTTCCGGCGCCGTTGCTGGGCAGCATCTTCAACATATACCAGGTTCCTAATCACAAATCTCATCTCCTCGTAATTTACATTATTTGCCATTTGCCTCTCGTTTTCCTCTCCCCCACTTCACAAAAATTTGCCATTTTATTCGCCTCTTTTTCATTTGCCGTTTTCTCGTCAGATCTATCCCTTGCTTGCAATCATGAGTGATTTCGGTATGGCAGCAATAGATGATGGCCTAACTCCTAAGATTGGACGTACGGGCAATCTGGATGCTAAAACTTTTATCTTGGGGCAAGGGAATGTTATGGGAAAAGAACGTATCCAAGAATTTTTCAATTGTGTTGGAAATCTAAGTCTTGATGATGCTCCTATACTTAGGACTACTAGATCCTATGCGGATGCTATTTCAGCACTAGTTCTGAAACTTGAAAGTAAATTTATCCGTACTCATCCTACTTTGCAAAGATTGTTTTTCGAGCTCCTCGTTATAAAGAATCCTAAGGCTAAAAAGTTGGCCACTCTTGTTCTTATGAATGAGTTTGACTACATAATACGGGATGGTATGAATCATGAACAACCCATGATAGATGAAATTCTTTACAATAGTGATTATGCGCTAAGGCATTTTCTTGGGGATAATAAAATCTTTGATGAGAATCTTAAAAAGAAGTCCCGTTTTAGATATAATCCAACAAGTTTTCAATAATGTTAATCAACATCACTCTTGGATTGTTGCGGGAAATCAAAGGGGATATGATGAAAACCAGCTTAGAATGCTAAGGTTTCAATGGATAATATGTTTTATGTTGTGTTTATAAAACCCCAAGATGAAAACACCTCTAAGAAAATTAAGAAGAAGGATGACAATACTTAGATCCTTGCTTTATGCCTACCTAACGGCGTAAAACTATAGCGCTTGTTGGAAGGCAACCCGATGAATAAAATTTATTTTTGCTTTTTGCTTTCTGTTCTTGAGTGTTTGCACAATTATGCTACTGTTATGATTGTGTTTTTTGTGTTTTAATTAGTGTTTGTGCCAAGTAAAGTCTTTAGGATCTTCTTGGGTGATAGTTGTTTGATCTTGCTCAAGAAACAGAAACTTTTGCGCTCACGAAAACAATTCTCAAGTTTTACCAGAGCGTGATAAAATACCAATTCTTTTTGCAGAAGATTAATATACAAATTTCTTAGGTCTTCCTAATTTTCAGAATTTTGGAGTTTCAAGTATTCAAAATATCTAGATTGCTACAGACTGTTCTGTTTTTGACAAATTCTATTTTTTTTGCGTTGTGTGCTTGTTTTGATGGCTCTATGGTTTTCTTTGATTAGTTTTTGCCATAGAAAAGTTGGAATACAGTAGATATAATGCAAGAACAAAATATGAATTGGTTTGCTATAGTACTTATAGTAGTGATTTGCTTTCTTATACTAACGGATCTCACTGAGGTTTTGTTGAGTTTTGTGTGATTGAAGTTTTGAAGTTTTGGATTATCTTATGATGGATGAACGAATAAGGAGTAAGAAGAGTTTAATCTTGGGGATGCCCCGGCATCCCAAGCTATTATTCAAAAGATCAAGCAACTAAGCTTGGGGATGCCCCAAGTGGCATCCCCTCTTTCTTCTAACGACCATCGGTATTTTACTCGAAGCTATATTTTTATTTGTCACATACTATGTGTTTTGCTTGGAGCATCTTGAATGATAAGAGTCTTTGCTTGTTTTATTTTGTATTTTAAGTCTTGATTCCTTGCTGGACACACCTATTTGAGAGAGCCAAAATTATGTCATGACTTGTTAGAATTGCTCTCTATGCTTCACTTAAATTTTTATGAGCTATGGACTAGCTCTAGTGCTTCACTTGTATCTTTTTGAGCATGGTGTGCTTTAGTGTTTTTGAAGAAATGCTCTCTTGCTTCACTTAGATTTATTTGAGAGTTAGTAAAATTTTCAAGAAATTCTCTCTTGCTTCACTTATATTAATTTGAGCGAAAGAAATATTATGCTCATGATCTTCACTTATATTTGTTTGAGCTTATCAAAAGCAACATGTGAAAATTAGTTCCAAAGTGATAGATATCCAAGAAGGATATAATAAAAAATTTCATGAAGATCATTGGACAAAATAAAATTGATTCTAAGTAATAGTTTGGAGATATGAGATGTGATATGTGGGTCATGTTGATGAGTAATTATGCTTTAGTAAGAATATTGGTGTTAAGGTTTCGATTCCCTATGCAAGCACGAAAGTCAATAATTATGCAATGAAATTATATCCTACTTATGGTGCATTATTCGGTGTTAATTATGCTTAATGCTCGCTTATGAGATTATTCATTTCTTGGTTGGTCGCTTCTCAATCTTTTGCTAACCTTCATTTTGCACTAAGTATGATCACTACTTGTGCATACAAAAACCTTTAAACCAGTTTTGCCACATGAGTCCACTATACCTACCTATATGTAGTATTCTTTTGTCTTCTAAGCAAATTTGTATGTGTCATCTCTAATTTTCAAACTAAACTTCTCTTTTGTGTGTTCGCACTGCTCGCGGAGCGGTGAGGGGTGGCTAATATTTTCCATGCTAGATGTGTTATTCTCACGATGAGTGTTTATTCACTTGTCATTGCACGAGAGTAAGGCAAAGGTATTAGGGATGCCCAGTCCCGAAATGAAAAATGAATTTACTTTATGTTGTCAAATAATAAACTCCTTGGAAAGTGTTGGTATGGAAGGCACCCATGGATACGGTTAGCCGTGGAAAGTGAAAGTATGGTGGAAAAAGGAATAAACTTTAATTTCTGTTTGGTAACCACCTATAAAATATCTAGCATGGAAAGTGTTGGGAACTCTAAGTCGTTTTCGTTGGTGGGAAAGGCACACCTCCCAAAATGTTTTTACCTCTAAGTTTTTTGCTTTGAGCTCTGGCACCTCTACAAATCCCTAATTCCCTCCTCCAAGGGCCTTTCTTTTACTTTATGCAAAAAAATTTGAATTTGAGTCTCCATCTTCTCTTATAAAAGCACCAACTAGGAGGCACTATGATCGTACTTGAGCATTGGGTGTAGTTAATATGCGAGTGCGTTTCATGAATGGATCAATGATTGAACATGATGGGCTAGGGATAACTTATTTTAGTGTTTATATTTTGAAATACATGGTTGCTTGTTGGTATGCTTGAGTATTTAAGTTATCATGTCAAAACTAGACTATTGTTTTGAATCACATAAAAGTCCAAGTGTCCATGCTATAAAAAAAATAATATGAGATGACATGTTAGGCAGCATTCCACATCAAAAATTCTGTTTTTATCACTTACCTTCTCGAGGACGAGTAGGAGTTAAGCTTGGGGATGCTTATACGTCTCCAACGTATCTATAATTTTTGATTGTTCCATGCTATTATATTATCAATATTGGATGTTTTATAATCATTTTATACTCATTTTATATCATTTTTTGGTACTAACCTATTGACATAGTGCCAAGTGCCAGTTGTTGTTTTTTGCATGTTTTTTACGTCGTAGGAAATCAATACCAAACGGAGTCCAAATGCAACGAAACTTCACGAAGATTTTTTATGGACCAGAAGACACCCAATGGGCCAAGGCAGCGCCTGGGGGGTGCTCCGATGGGAGCACAACCCACCAGGACACGCAAGGAGGCCCAGGCGCGCCTGGTGGGTTGTGCCCACCTCGGGTGCCCTCCGAACCGCCTCTTTGCTCTATAAATACCCCAATATTCCAGAAACCCTAGGGGAGTCGACGAAAATCAGTTCCAACTGCTGCAGAGTCCAGAACCACCAGATCCAATCTAGACACCATCACGGAGGAGTTCACCACTTCCATTGGTGCCTCTCCGATGATGCGTGAGTAGTTCTTTGTATACCTTCGGGTCCGTAGTTAGTAGCTAGATGGCTTCATGTCTCTCATTTGATTCTCGATACAATGGTCTCTTGGAGATCCATATGATGTAACTCTTTTTGCGGTGTGTTTTTTGGGATCGGATGAACTTTGAGTTTATGATCAGATCTATCTTTTATCCATGAAGGTTATTTGAGTCTTCTTTGATCTCTTATATGCATGATTGCTTATAGCCTAGTATTTCTTCTCCGATATTTGGGTTTTGTTTGGCCAACTTGATCTATTTATCTTGCAATGGGAAGAGGTGCTTTGTAGTGGGTTCGGTCTTACGGTGCTTGATCCCAGTGACAGAAGGGGAACCGACACGTATGTATCATTGCTACTAAGGATAAAATGATGGGGTCTATGTCTACATAGATAGATCTCGTCTACATCATGTCATCATTCTTATTGCATTACTCTGTTTCCCCATGAACTTAATACACTAGATGCATGCTGGATAGCGATCGATGTGTAGAGTAATAGTAGTAGATGCACGGTGAGTCGGTCTACTAATCTTGGATGTGATGTCTGTATAATGATCATTGCCTGGATATCGTCATGATTATTTGAAGTTCTATCAATGTCCCAACAGTAGTTTGTTTACCCACCGTTTGCTATTTTTCTCGAGAGAAGCCACTAGTGAAACCTACGGCCCCCGGGTCTCTTTCTCATATTATCTGCCTTTGCGATCTACTTTTCATTTGCTTTTATTTTCAGATCTATTAAACCAAAAATACAAAAATACCTTGCTGCAATTTATTCTTATTTATTTTATTTGGCGTTCGATCTATCAATCTACTACAATTTATTCACGTCCGTTTGCCTATCTTGGGGCGCCGCTACCCTAAAGGGATTGATAACCTCTTTTACACGTCGGGTTGCGAGTATTTGTTATTTGTGTGCAGGTGTTGTTAACATTGTGTTGCTTGGTTCTCCTACTGGTTTGATAACCTTGGTCTCATAACTGAGGGAAATACCTACCACCGTTGAGATGCATCATCCCTTCCTCTTTGGAGAAATACCGACGTAGCTTTAAGCCGCATCAACCACCAGGTGCGCACAACCCACCTGGGCGCGCCCTGGTGGGTTGTACCCTCCTCGGCCCACCTTCGGTGCCCCTCTTCTGGTATATAAGTCATTTTGATCTAGAAAAAAATAAGGAGAGGACTTTTGGGACGAAGCGCCGCCGTCTCGAGGCAGAACTTGGGCATGAGCGCTTTCGCCCTCCGGTGGAGCGATTCCGCCAAGGGAACTTCCCTCCCGGAGGGGAAATCATCATCATCACCAACAAGTCTCCCATCTTGGGGAGTACAATCTCCATCAACGTCTTCAACAGCACCATCTCCTCTCAAACCCTAGTTCATCTCTTGTGTTCAATCTTTTTACCGGAACTATAGATTGGTGCTTATGGGTGACTAGTAGTGTTGATTACATCTTGTAGTTGATTACTATATGGTTTATTCGGTGGAAGATTATATGTAGAGATCCATTTTGCTATTTAATACCCCTCTGATCTTGAGCATGATTATCATTTATGAGTAGTTACTTTTGTTCTTGAGGTCACGGGAGAAATCTTGTAGCAAGTAATCATGTGAACTTGATATGTGTTCGATATTTTGATTGTATGTATGTTGTGATTCCCTTAGTGGTGTCATGTGAACATTGACTACATGACACTTCACCATATTTGGGCCTAAGGGAATGCATTGTGGAGTATTTATTAGATGATGGGTTGCGAGAGTGACAGAAGCTTAAACCCTAGTTTATGCGCTATCCTGTAAGGGACTGATTTGGATGCAAAAGTTTAAGGCTATGGTTAGATTTATTCTTAATAATTTTCTCGTAGCTGCGGATGCTTGCGAGGGGGTTAATCATAAGTAGGAGGTTTGTTCAAGTAAGAACATCACTAAGAACCAGTCCACCCACATATCAAATTATCAAAGTGAAAGCACAAGTGCTCCCTTGGTGATTTTGGTAATTAATGTCAACGTATCTCTTGTTGGACTAATACTTTTATCTAGTATATTTCCGATGAGTTCAACAATGGAGTGGCGTGGACAAGAGGACGTGGAACCCCTTCAAGATGCTAAGGACAGAAGATTGGCAAAAGCTCAAAAGCTCTAGACTCTACATTTTCAGTTTAGTGATCCAATATCACATTAAGTCCATAGGAAAGCCAATGCTATTAAAAGGGGATGAGGTGTTGCTTAATGGCTTGCTTGCTCAAAGTGCTCAGTGATATGCTCCAAAGCCCTCAACCACTTTCTCATATCCACATATGTCCCAAACCAAAAGTCAAACTCGGCCCAACCGATTTGATCTATCCGGCGCCACCGAGTTCATTTGACATAGCCACTGCCAGAAGCCCTAATCAGTTCGGTCTCACCGATGGGATCTCGGTCTCACCGATGGGATCTCGGTCTCACCGAGATGGGCTTGCAAACTCTCTGTCCTGTTGCAATTATTTCGATCTCACCGAGATATGCAATCGATCCCTGATACGTCTCCAACGTATCTATAATTTTTGATTGCTCCATGCTATATTATCTACTGTTTTGGGCAATATTGGGCTTTATTATCCACTTTTATATTATTTTTGGGACTAACCTATTAACCGGAGGCCCAGCCCAGATTTGTTGTTTTTGCCTATTTCAGTGTTTCGAAGAAAAGGAATATCAAACGGAGTCGAAACGGAACGAAATCAACTGGAGAAGTTATTCTTGGAAGGAAAGCTACCAGATGGACTTGGACCCCACGTTAGGAGAGAAGGGAGGTGCTCACGAGGGTGGGGGGCGCCCCCCCTAGGGCGCGCCCCCCTGCCTCGTGGGGGCCCCGAAGCTCCACCGACGTACTTCCTGCACCCATATATACCCACGTATCCTAAAACTTCCAGAACAGAGATTAGATCGGGAGTTCCGCAGCCGCAAGCCTCTGTAGCCACCAACAACCAATCGGGACCCTGTTCAAGCACCTGCCGAGGGGGGGGGAACCTCACCGTGGCCATCTTCATCATCCCGGTGCTCTCCATGACGAGGACGGAGTAGTTCACCCTCGGGGCTGAGGGTATGTACCAGTAGCTATGTGTTTGATCTCTCTCTCTCTCTCTCGTGTTCTTGATTTGGCACGATCTTGATATATCGCGAGCTTTGCTATTATAGTTGGATCCTATGTTTCTTCTCCCCTACTCTCTTGTAATGGATTGAGTTTCCTTTGAAGTAATCTTATCGGATTGAGTCTTTAAAGATTTGAGAACACTTGATGTATGTCTTGCCGTATGATCTGTGGTGACAATGGGATATCGCGTGATTCACTTGATGTATGTTTTAGTGATCAACTTGCAGGTTCCGCCCATGAACCTATGCATAGGGGTTGGCACACGTTTTCGTCGTGATTCTCCGGTAGAAATTTTAGGGCACTCTTTGAGGTTCTATGTGTTGGTTGAATAGATGAATCTGAGATTGTGTGATGCATATCGTATAATCATACCCACGGATACTTGAGGTAACATTGGAGTATCTAGGTGACATTAGGGTTTTGGTTGATTTGGGTCTTAAGGTGTTATTCTAGTACGAACTCTAGGGCTGTTTGTGACACTTATAGGGATTTCCCAATGGATTGATTGGAAAGAATAACTTTGAGGTGGTTTCGTACCCTACCATAATTTATTTGTTTGTTCTCCACTATTAGTGACTTTGGAGTGACTCTTTGTTGCATGTTGAGGGATATTTATATGATCCAATTATGTTATTATTGTTGAGAGAACTTGCACTAGCGAAAGTATGAACCCTAGGCCTTGTTTCCTAGCATTGCAATACCGTTTACGCTCACTTTTATCACTTGCTACCTTGCTGTTTTTATATTTTTCAGTTTACAAAAACCTATATCTACCATCCGTATTGCACTTGTATCACCATCTCTTCGCCGAACTAGTGCACCTATACAATTTACCATTGTATTGGGTGCGTTGGGGACACAAGAGACTCTTTGTTATTTGGTTGCAGGGTTGATTGAGAGAGACCATCTTCATCCTACGCCTCCTACTGATAGATAAACCTTAGGTCATCCACTTGAGGGAAATTTGCTACTATCCTACGAACCTCTGCACTTGGAGGCCCAACAACGTCTACAAGAAGAAGGTTGAGTAGTAGACATCAAGCTCTTTTCTAGCGCCGTTGCTGGGGAGGTGAGTTCTTGAAGGTATATCTTTAGATCTTGCAATCGAATATTTTTGTTTCTTTTTTAGCACTAGTTTAGTTCATAAAAGAAAACTACCAAAAATGGAATTGAGTTTGTCTCATACGCTTCATCTTTTAATATCTTTCGTGAGTATGATGGGAAGGAAAAATTGTGCCAAAGTCTTAGAAGAAGAATGCATTAAAATGTTTGGCACTAAATATGTGAATGATGAGCATGATTGCGATTTTGTTAGTATGAATTCCTTGAATATCCATGATGCTAATGATATGCAAAGCCACAAGCTTGGGGAAGCTATGTTTAATGAAGATGATATTTTTTGTCCCCCAAGCTTTGATGGGCAAATTTACTATGATGAAAGCATGCCTCCTATCTATGATGATTATTGTGATGACACCTATGCTATAAAGAATAATGATAACCATGAAACTTGTCATCTTGATCTTAATTTTCAATTATATGATAGTTATTTTGTTGAGTTTGCTCCCACTACTATTCATGAGAACAAATTTGCTTTTGTGGAGAGTAATAAACTTTCTATGCTTGTAGATCATGAAAAGAATGCTTTAGGTGCTGGTTATATTGTTGAATTAATTCATGATGCTACTGAAAATTATTATGAGGGAGGAAAATATGCTTGTAGGAATTGCAATAATATCAAGTTTCCTCTCTATGTGCTTAAAGTTTTAAGGTTATGCTTGTTTTGCCTTCCTATGCAAGTTGATTCTTGTTCCCATAAGTTGTTTGCTCACAAAATCCCTATGCATAGGAAGTGGGTTAGACTTAAAAGTGCTAGTCATATTATTCATGATGCTCTCTTTATATTTCAATTCCTATCTTTTATGTGAGCATCATTGAAATCATCATGCCTAGCTAGGGGCGTTAAACGATAGCGCTTGTTGGGAGGCAACCCAATTCCCAATTTTATTTTACTTTCTTGATTTTTGGTTCTGTTTAGGAATAAATAATCCATCTAGATTCTGTTTAGATTTGGTTTTGTGTTTTAATTAGTGTTTGTGCCAAGTGGAACCTTTGGGAAGACTTGGGTGAAGTCTTTATGATCATGCTGTAAAAAACAGAAACTTTAGCGCTCACGAGTTTAGCTAGAACTTTTTACTGGAGAGTGCTATTTAGTTGATTCTTTTTTGCAGATGATTACTAGACAAATTCCTCAGGTCCACAAATTTATTTTATAATTTTTGGAGTTCCATAAGTTTGCTTTAGTTACATATTACTACAAACTGTTCTGTTTTTGACAGATTCTGTTTTCTATGTGTTGTTTGCTTATTTTGATGACTCTATGGCTAATAAAATAGTTTATAAACCATAGAGAAGTTGGAATACAATAGGTTTAACACCATTATAAATAAATAATGAGTTCATTAAAGTACCTTGAAGTGGTGTTTTGTTTTCTTTCGCTAACGGAGCTCACGAGTTTTCTGTTAAGTTTTGTGTTGTGAAGTTTTCAAGTTTTGGGTAAAGATTCGATGGACTATGGAATAAGGAGTGGAAAGAGCCTAAGATTGGGGATGCCCAAGGCACCACAAGGTAATATTCAAGGATAACCAAGAGCCTAAGCTTGGGTATGCCCCGGAAGGCATCCCCTCTTTCGTCTTCGTTCATCGGTAACTTTACTTGGAGCTATATTTTTATTCATCACATGATATGTGTTTTGCTTGGAGCGTCATTTTATTTAGCTTTACTCGCTGTTTGAATAAAATACCAAGATCTGAAATTATTAAATGGGAGAGTCTTTACATAGTTGCATAATTATTCAACTACTCATTGATCTTCACTTATATCTTTCGGAGTAGTTTGTCATTTGCTCTAGTGCTTCACTTATATCCTTTTAGAGCACGGCGGTGGTTTTATTTGTAGAAATAGATGAACTCTCATGATTCACTTATATTATTTTGAGAGTCCTAAACATCATGGTAATTTGCTTTGGTTATGAAACTAGTCCTAATATGATGGGCATCCAAGATGGGTATAATAAAAACTTTCATATAAAGTGCATAGAATACTATGCGAAGTTTGATTCTTTATGATTGTTTTGAGATATGAAGATGGTGATATTAGAGTCATGCTAGTTGAGTAGTTGTGAATTTGAGAAATACTTGTGTTAAAGTTTGTGATTCCCGTAGCATGCACGTATGGTGAACCGTTATGTGATGAAGTCGGAGCAAGATTTATTTATTGATTGTCTTCCTTATGAGTGGCGGTCGGGGACGAGCGATGGTCTTTTCCTACCAATCTATCCCCCTAGGAGCATGCGCGTAATACTTTGCTCTGATAACTTGTAGATTTTTGCAACAAGTATATGAGTTCTTTATGACTAATGTTGCATCCATGGATTATACACACTCTCACCCATCCACCATTGCTAGCCTCTCTAATACCGTGCACTTTTCGCCGGTATCATACACCCACCATATACCTTCCTCAAAACAGCCACCATACCTACCTATCATGGCATTTCCATAGCCATTCCGAAATATATTGCCATGCAACTTTCCACCATTCCATTTATTATGACACGCTCCATCATTGTCATATTGCTAGCATGATCATGTAGTTGACATTGTATTTGTGGCAAAGCCACCGTTTATAATTCTTTCATACATGTCACTCTTGATTAATTGCACATCCTGCACATCACGGAGGCATTCATATAGAGTCATATTTTGTTCTAAGTATTGAGTTGTAATTGTTGAGTTGTAAGAAAAATATAAGTGTGATGATCATCATTTTTAGAGCATTGTCCCAAGTGAGGAAAGGATGATGGAGACTATGATTCCCCCACAAGTCGGGATGAGACTCCGGACGAAAAAAAAGAAAAAAAAAAGAGGCCATAAAAAAAGAGAAAAGGCCCAAATAAAAAAAATAAAAAATGAGAGAAAAAGAGAGAAGGGACAATGCTACTATCCTTTTACCACACTTGTGCTTCAAAGTAGCACCATAATCTTCATGATAGAGAGTCTCCTATGATATCACTTTCATATACTAGTGGGAATTTTACATAATAGAACTTGGCTTGTATATTCCAATGATGGGCTTCCTCAAAATGCCCTAGGTCTTCGTGAGCAAGCGAGTTGGATGCACACCCACTTAGTTTCTTTTTTTGAGCTTTCATATACTTATAGCTCTAGTGCGTCCATTGCATGGCAATCCCTACTCACTCACATCGATATCTATTGATGGGCATCTCCATAGCCCGTTGATACGCCTAGTTGATGTGAGACTATCTTCTCCTTTTTGTCTTCTCCACAACCACCATTCTATTCCACATATAGTGCTATATCCATGGCTCACGCTCATGTATTGCGTGAAGATCGAAAAAGTTTGAGAACACCAAAAGTATGAAACAATTGCTTGGCTTGTCATCGGGGTTGTGCATGATTTAAATACTTTGTGTGGTGAAGATAGAGCATAGCCAGACTATATGATTTTGTAGGGATAACTTTCTTTGGCCATGTTATTTTGAGAAGACACAATTGCTTTGTTAGTATGCTTGAAGTATTATTATATTTATGTCAATATGAACTTTTATCTTGAATCTTTCGGATCTGAATATTCATACCACAATTAAGAAGAATTACATTGAAATTATGCCAAGTAGCACTCCGCATCAAAAATTATCTTTTTTATCATTTACCTACCGAGGACAAAGGTGAATTAAGCTTGGGGATGCTTGATACGTCTCCAACGTATCTATAATTTTTGATTGCTCCATGCTATATTATCTACTGTTTTCGGCAATATTGGGCTTTATTATCCAATTTTATATTATTTTTGGGACTAACCTATTAACCGGAGGCCCAGCCCAGATTTGCTGTGTTTTGCCTATTTCAGTGTTTTGAAGAAAAGGAATATCAAACGGAGTCAAAACGGAACGAAATCAACTAGAGAAGTTATTTTTGGAAGGAAAGCTACCGGATGGACTTGGACCCCATGTCAGGAGAGAAGGGAGGTGCTCACGAGGGTGGGGGCGCCCCCCCTAGGGCGCGCCCTCCTGCCTCATGGGGCCCCCGAAGCTCTATCGACGTACTTCCTGCACCCATATATCATACGTATCCTAAAACTTCCGCAGTAGATTAGATCAGGAGTTCCGCCGCAAGCCTCTCAGAGCCACCAAAACCAATCGGGACCTGTTCAAGACTCGCCGGAGGGGGGGAACCTCACCGTGGCCATCTTCATCATCCCAGCGCTCCATGACGAGGAGGGAGTAGTTCACCCTCGGGGCTGAGGGTATGTACTAGTAGCTATGTGTTTGATCTCTCTCTCTCTCTCTCTCTCGTGTTCTTGATTTGGCACGATCTTGATGTATCACGAGCTTTGCTATTATAGTTGGATCCTATGTTTCTTCTCCCCCTCTACTCTCTTGTAATGGATTGAGTTTCCCTTTGAAGTAATCTTATCGGATTGAGTCTTTAAAGATTTGAGAACACTTGATGTATGTCTTGCCATGCGTATCTGTGGTGACAATGGGATATCACGTGATTCACTTGATGTATGTTTTGGTGATCAACTTGCGGGTTCCGCCCATGAACCTATGGATAGGGGTTGGCACATTTTTTTCGTCGTGATTCTCCGGTAGAAACTTTAGGGCACTCTTTGAGGTTCTATGTGTTGGTTGAATAGATGAATCTGAGATTGTGTGATGCATATCGTATAATCATACCCATGGATACTTGAGGTGACATTGGAGTATCTAGGTGACATTGGGGTTTTGGTTGATTTGTGTCTTAAGGTGTTATTCTAGTACGAACTCTAGGGCTGTTTGTGACACTTATAGGAATAGCCCAACGGATTGATTGGAAAGAATAACTTTGAGGTGGTTTCGTACCCTACCATAATTTCTTCATTTGTTCTCCACTATTAGTGACTTTGGAGTGACTCTTTGTTGCATGTTGAGGGATAGTTATATGATCCAATTATGTTATTATTGTTGAGAGAACTTGCACTAGCGAAAGTATGAACCCTAGGCCTTGTTTCCTAGCATTGCAATACCATTTACGCTCACTTTTATCACTTGCTACCTTGCTGTTTTTATATTTTCAGTTTACAAAAACCTATATCTACCATCTGTATTGCACTTGTATCACCATCTCTTCGCTGAACTAGTGCACCTATACTATTTACCATTGTATTGGGTGTGTTGGGGACACAAGAGACTCTTTGTTATTTGGTTGCAGGGTTGCTTGAGAGAGACCATCTTCATCCTATGCCTCCTACGGATTGATAAACCTTAGGTCATCCACTTGAGGGAAATTTTCTACTATCCTACGAACCTCTGCACTTGGAGGCCCAACAACGTCTACAAGAAGAAGGTTGAGTAGTAGACATCAGTCCCACCGAATTTTCTTAACCAACTCTCTGTTTAGCTTATTACCAAAATCGGTCTCACCGAGTTTGTGTAATTGGTCAAACCGAGTTTAGGTTTTACCCTAACCCTAGCACATCTGTCCCACCAAGTTGATCATATCGGTCCCACCAAAAAGCCTAACGTTCACATTTTGAACTAAATCGGTCTGACCGAGTTTCATGATTCGGTCTCACCGAGTTTGGTAAATTGTGTGTAACGGTTAGATTTTGTGTGGAGGCTATATATACCCCTTCACCCACTCTTCATTCATGGAGAAAGCCATCAGAACGTGCCTATACTTCCAGCATTCATTTTATAAGAGAGAACCACCTACTCATGTATTGAGACCAAGATATTCCAATCCAACCACAAGAATCTTGATCTCTAGCCTTCCCCAAGTTGCTTTCCACTCAAATCATCTTTCCACCAAATCCAAATCTGTGAGAGAGAGTTGAGTGTTGGGGAGACTATCATTTGAAGCACAAGAGAAAGTAGTTCATCATCAACACACCATCTATTACCTTTTGGAGAGTGGTGTCTCCTAGATTGGTTAGGTGTCACTTGGGAGCCTCTGTCAAGATTGTGGAGTTGAACCAAGGAGTTTGTAAGGGCAAGGAGATCGCCTACTTCGTGAAGATCTACCTGAGTGAGGCAAGTGCTTCGTGGGCGACGGCCATGGTGGGATAAGCAAGGTTGCTTCTTCGTGGACCCTTCGTGGGTGGAGCCCTCCGTGGACTCGCGCAGCCGTTACCCTCCGTGGGTTGAAGTCTCCATCAACGTGGATGTACGATAGCACCACCTATCAGAACCACGGAAAAATCTCCGTGTCTCCAATTGCGTTTGCATACTCCAATCCCATCCCTTTACATTCTTGCAAATTGCATGCTTTACTTTCCGTTGCTCATATACTCTTGCCATGATTGCTTGGAATGTATTGTGAATGTTTAAACTTGTGCCAAAACTCCACATCAACTTGAAGAACTTAAAAATTGCTACTTTTCTTTGTTGAGGGTCTAATCACCCCCCTCTAGACACCTCTTCTCGATCCTTTCACAAAGTAGCGAACAAAAATCAAACCAACATGATGAAAGTGACTGGATGAAATACTCATGTACCCTCAAGAACGCTTTGCTTATCATAAGAGACCGTTTTGACCTGTCCTTTGCCTCAAAAGGATTGGGCTACCTTGCTGCACTTTTCTTACCATTACCGTTACTTGCTCGCTACAATTATCTTGCTATCAAACTACTCGTTACTTATAATTTCAGTGCTTGCAGAGAATACCTTGCTGAAAACTACTTGTCATTTCATTCTGCTCCTTGTTGGGTTCGACACTCTTACTTATCGAAAGGACTACGATTGATCCCATATACTTGTGGGTCATCACGCACCGCCCCACCCTACTCCATCGCTGGCCAGGCCATTCCTCTACTCACCCACACCTCCTGTTATTTTTCGGCGACGACAACCGAACCAGTAAACCCTCATACTCCCCACCGCCTGGGCAACCACAGCCGAGTCTTCCCCGGCTCCGGGTCATTCCCTTCCTAGGCCTCGCCGTCGTCCACCGCCCTAGTGCTATCGGTGCAGGTGGATCAACGTGGTCAACGAATGACATCCATTGGAAGAGGACTGTACGTGGAGAGGCTGACAGCTAGGTCCATAGCCGCACGCAAGGCCTTCCCCGCATTTGAGACAAGCGTGTACCAAAGACATGGTTTCCCCCTACCTCTCTCCCTCCATTTCCCCATTCGTACTCCATGGGCGCCAAAAGACCCTCTCCACCCCCAGCCTCCTCTGTCTGCCACCCCATCCACCGCCCTCCTCCTCCACCATGCCAGAGCTGATACCCCGACGCCATCGTCCATTACAAGAGATCGACCTCTCTCATCCACGGCTTCGGACCAGGATCCTTGCATCTCGTCCTCTCGCTTCATCCCCGTCGTTGTCCACCTTGCCGGCGCCGCTCCTACGACCATCTCGTCCATCACGCCCGGAAATTTCCCAGACCACCACCGTTTACCCTCCTAGATCTGCTTCCACGCCGCCGACAGCCATCGCTACCGCAGCACCGTCAAATTCTCATCAGATGCATACACGGTGTCGCACCAGAGGCGGTACTCTTTCGTATCTGCTCAACTTATTTATCGCGACAAGAAAATAGTCCGCCACTGCTTTATTGTGATTTCTTGTCCATCACTTAGGATCTTACTTGTTAGTTGAAAGTAAATGATGAGGACATCAATACCATTGTTACACCCACATCCCCTACTGTTACATATACTGGACCAATTACTAGAGCTCGCGCACGCCAATTAAATTACCAGGTACTTTTGTTTCTTGGTAATGATTCTAATGTTCATGAGAATATGATGCTGCCTAAATTGGATACATTTGTTTTGCTTACAAATGAAGGGCCTAGCTTGGAGAAGGATGAACATTGGAGCAAGAACCCACATGGAGTTGATGGCATGCTAAGGGATCAAGAACGGAGTTACAAGTGATGATTTCAGGACTTTGAAGCCACCATAAGGAGTGCATGGAGCCTTGGACGAAATATACAAGATGCCACTTCATAAATTTCGTCTAGAGGCTATTCTAGGTGTTGCGTCACCTTATTATTGGGCCAGGCCCATGTATTTTCGAAATACTTAAGTATAGGCTGTTTTTAGAGTCCGTATGTGTGGGGAAACAAGAGTTAGGGTTGGTTTCGGATCCCTCCTCCAAGGGCCACGAAATTCCCCCTTTTTCCTCCATATATACAACCCTTAGGGCGTCGTTTAGACTTTGGGTTTTGTTTAGATCAAAAGTTTGCCATAGCTGCAACTTCACGTACTTCGTTTGTGTTCAACGACCAGACCAAGGCGTCACAGAACCCCACATTCATTAATAAAGCTTTCCTCTTATATTCGCAATATCCAGATTGTAATCTTAGTTTCTTGCTTGTTCTTCGTTTGCTCGCAGGAAAAAGGCCCTCGTGGTCGTTGATCATGCTCGGCGTGGTCAATAACCCTCGGAAGTTGGTTTAGCGATTGCTAAGGCGCCGACGTCTCGCAGGTTCAGAGTCGGATCGTCAAGGTCGACTCCCACAGAAAACGATAGCCACCATCTCATCAAAACATCGGGACACCTTTGCCTCTATCAAGTGGTATCAGATTTCCAGGTTGCTTGGTGAGATTTTACAGTTTTTCATAGTTTAGATCGAGTCTGTTTTTCATACCTACAGTCCACGAAAAAGCCCAAAAAAATTTAGGGTTAGTTCATCCTATCCGAACCAATCTAAGCCTTTGCATAATCTTTTCTGTATTTGCTTTGTTGAATTTGCGGTTGCATCGTCGTGTCAAGTTGCTGGTCTTAGCGTCTAGTCCTTTAGAGTTTCGAGTTACATTCACAGGTTGTCACGTCGCCGCTGCCATATATCACCACCGCATCATCATCGCTGCTGCCATATACCACCACCGCACCAACTTCATCACCGCTGCCATATACCACCACCACATATTCACCGCCAATCCGAGTCCCTATACGCCACCACATATCCGCCACCATCACGCCAATCCGAGTCCACCTGCAACATATATCCGCCACCAGTCCGAGTTCCACCAGATTCATCTCCGCCACCAGTCCGAGATTCCACCAGATTCCTCTCCGCCACCAGTCCTAGTCCGAGTCCAGTAATTGTTGCTTTGGTTTGGATTTCCAGATCAACGCCATACTCCAAGTCATGACAGAGAAGGACTCCCCAACTTTCGTGCTACCCACAGTAGAAAAATAGTTCCAAACTCAAAAAAACTAAGTCTGGAAAATTCTGGCTAGGCAGTTTTTAGACCATTTGTAGACTTTTTCGAAAAAAATTGTTGCGGAGCAAAAAAAAGAGGAAAAAAAGTGCAAAAAAAAAGAAAAAGAGAAAAAAATTCAGAGTATGCTCCTCCCTTGTTTACGGGCAGCGCCGTGATTTTTTAGTGTTCTAGGCTCGCGTCTCTAGCACGGTCTAGCCTAGGACCAGCACAGTACCGTCGTTGAGCGTTTATTCAACTTTGCATCTCTAAATTAATTATTGCTGACCTTTTTTGCTACCATATTAAAAGCCTTCCCAGCTCCACATACATCTACGTCGTGCGTTTGACTCTCCCTGGTAATCGCTTTATCCAAGCTTTGAGAGTTTTGACTACATCAGTTGCCGATCACCGCCATCACCGGGTAAGAATCGGTGAGAATTTGAGATTTGCTTGACGGATTTGTGACACCCACCACTACCTCTTGTTAGTAGTCTCAGAGGATCATATTCTTGTGTGTTTCTATTGCTGCTAACCATGCCGGGATCATGTCGATGAGACCGATCGGGAGAACATGATTTAATAAGGAGTTGCATGATAAATTTCAGCAAATGATGAGTGGACAGGTGCAAGATGTGCTAAACAGATTTGAAGGGGCCATGGAGAAGATAGATGGCATGGAGAAGACATTCGAAACAAAGCTCGATAACAAGTTTAATGAATTGCTCGTGCGTCTTCCACCACCACCACCGGCTGCACCTAACGCACCTCTACAACAACAACAACAACAACTACCTCCACGTCACGAAATAGCCCTCCGCCGAGCGAGCCGTGTTCCTCTTGCGATTGGCCAAACTGTTGGTGCTGCTATTGATACTTTTGTGGCTCCTGCTACTGATGTGGAGGAGGATGATTATGTGGGAGATTACGAGGATGAAGTTGATCAAAATCAGAACTACGTGCAACCACCAAAGACCACAACCACCGTGTCGCCCACATGCAAATAATGGCAATGTTAGGGCTCCCCTCAGTACGAGAGATCATGACCATCTCACTAAACTGAAATTGAATATTCCACCATCCGAGGGTAGATATGTTCACGATATATATCTTACTTGGGAGTTAGAAACCAACAACAACGATTTACATGTTTACAATATCCTCGAGGAGAGACGTGTTCCTCATTGCTTTGTGCTTTCACTAGCTTTGCATGTGTTTGGTGGTGCGAACATTGTAGACTATATCCTGTTCCAGCTACTTGGGCTGCTTTGAAAACTGCTATGCGTACTCGTTGGGTTCCACCATATTATCAACGTGAATTACTTCAAAATTGCAGCGCTTAAGACAAGGGAAAAATTCAGAGAAGAATATTATCGTGAATTACAAACCGGCTTGATTAGATGTGGTATTGTTGAGGAGAATGAAGCTATGCTTGCACGTTTTATGGGTGGATTAAATAGAGAGATTCAGACCATTCTAGAGTATAAGGATTATAATAATATCACTCGCTTTATTCCATCTTGCTTGTAAAGCTGAACGTGAAGTGCAGGATCGACAGCATTGGCGCCAATTAACTTTTCTCGCAGTCGACCTTCATCATGGACACCACGTGCATCATCTACTTCCACCGCACCATCACCTCCTTCGTGTTCCACCTCCAACTGTGATAGAAGAAAGGTGCACAACCACCACTATCTCGCCAAGAGCACACTGCCGGCCTGCACAGCTCTTCTTCTTCTTCCATGGCGTCAACAGGCACACAAGTGATATTATTTGTCGTTGTTGTAAGGGAAGAGGACATTTTGCGAGAGAATGCAAATCTCGGCGTGTGATGATTGCTACTGAGGATGGTGGGTATGAGTCCGCTAGTGACTATGATGAGGAGACTTTGTCTCTTATTACACGTGAAGAACACGGTGGAGACGATTCTGATCATGAGACGCAATACATGGCTCTCAAGATGCCGACAGTATGAATGTTTAGTTGCTCAACGTGTTTTGAGTGTGCAGGTTACACAAGCTGAGCAAAATCAGAGGCATAATTTGTTCCATACAAAGGGAGTTGTGAAGGAACGTTCTGTTCGTGTGATCATAGATGGAGGGAGTTGCAACAACTTGGCTAGCATGGAGATGGTGGAGAAGCTATCTCTCACCACAAGACCACATCCACATCCTTACTACATCCAATGGTTCAACAACAAATGCAAGGTTAAGGTAACACGTATTGTTCGTGTGCATTTTAGTATCTCTACATATGCTGATTATGTTGATTGTGATGTGGTACCTATGCAAGCATGTTCCTTATTACTTGGTAGACCATGGTAATTTGATAAAAAATTTGTACACCATGGTAGAAACAATGAGTATACTCTTGTTCATAAGGATAAAAATATTACTTTGCTTCCTATGACTCCTGATTCCATTTTGAAACATGATATTAATAGAGCTAATAAAGCAAAACAGGAGAAAAATAAGAGTGAAAATCAGATTGTGGCAAAAGAATTTGAGCAACAAATGAAGCCTAATAATAAACCATCTAGTGTTGCTTCAGAAATTAAATTGAAGAGTGCATGTTTACTTGCCACCAAATCTGTTATTGATGAGCTTGATTCTAGCAAATCTGTTTGCTATGCTTTTGTGTGCAAAGAGGCATTATTTTCATTCGAGGACGTGCCTTCCTCTTTGCCCCCTGCTGTCACTAACATTTTGCAGGAGTTCGCTGACGTCTTTCCACAAGACGTGCCACGGGATTACCACCTGCTCGAGGGATTGAGCATCAAATTGACTTAATTCCCAGTGCATCGCTACCCAACCGTGCACCATACCGAACCAATCTAGAGGAGACGAAGGAGATTATGCGTCAAGTCTGGGAGCTGCTCGACAAAGGTTATATACTGTGAATCTCTTAGTCCTTGTGTTGTTCCTATTATACTAGTGCCTAAAAAGGATGGTACGTCGGCGTATGTGTGTTGATTGTAGAGGCATTAATAATATTACTATTCGTTATCGTCATCCTATTCCTAGGCTAGATGATATGCTTGATAAATTGAGTGGCTCTACAATATTCTCCAAAGTTGATTTATGTAGTGGATACCATCAAATTCGTATGAAATTGGGAGATGAATGGAAAACAGCATTTAAAACTAAGTTTGGTTTATATGAGTGGTTAGTCATGCCTTTTGGGTTAACTAATGCGCCTAGTACTTTCATGAGACTAATGAACGAAGTTTTACGTGCTTTCATTGGACGATTTGTGGTAGTCTATTTTGATGATATCTTGATATATAGCAAATCTTTGGAAGAACATTTGGAACATTTACGTCTTGTTTTTATTGCTCACGTGATGCACGTTTGTTTGGTAACCTTGGGAAGTGCACCTTTTGCACCGACCGAGTATCTTTTCTTGGCTATGTTGTTACTCCAGAGGGAATTGAAGTTGATAAAGCCAAGATTGAAGCTATTGAGAGTTGGCCACAGCCCAAAACGGTCACACAAGTGAGGAGTTTCCTTGGCCTCGCTGGTTTTATAGGCGTTTTGTGAGAGATTTCAGCACCATTGCTGCACCTCTCAATGAGCTTACAAAGAAGGATGTGCCTTTTGTTTGGGGTACCGCACAGGAAGAAGCCTTCACGGTATTGAAAGATAAGTTGACACATGCTCCTTTACTCCAACTTCCCGATTTTAATAAGACTTTTGAGCTTGAATGTGATGCTAGTGGAATTGGATTAGGAGGTGTGTTATTACAAGATGGCAAACCTGTTGCATACTTTTACGAAAAATTGAGTGGGCCTAGTCTGAACTATTCTACTTATGATAAAGAATTATATGCTCTTGTTCGGACTTTAGAGACATGAAAACATTATTTATGGCCCAAAGAATTTGTTATACATTCTGATCATGAATCTTTGAAACATATTAAAAGTCAAGCTAAACTAAATCGTAGACATGCTAAATGGGTTGAATTCATTGAGACTTTCCCTTATGCCATTAAACACAAGAAGGGTAAAGAAAATGTTATTGTTGATGCATTGTCTCGTCGATATACTATGCTTTCACAACTTGACTTCCAAATATTTGGTTTGGAGACCATCAAAGATCAATATGTGCATGATGCTGAATTTAAAGATGTAATGCAGAATTGTAAAGAAGGAAGAACATGGCACAAGTTCGTTATTAATGATGGCTTTGTGTTCCGTGCTAACAAGCTATGCATTCCAAATTTAGCTCTGTTTGTATTTTGTTGTTGCAGGAGGCGCATGGAGGAGGATTAATGGGACACTTTGGCATGAAGAAGACGGAGGACGATTTGCTACACATTTCTTTTGGCCAAAGATGAGACGGGATGTTGAGCGCTTTGTTGCTCGCTGCACTACATGTCTAAAAGCTAAGTCACGACTCAATCCTCATGGTTTATATATGCCTTTGCCTGTACCTAGTGTTCCTTGGGAGGATATATCTATGGACTTTGTTTTAGGTTTACCTCGAACAAAGAAGGGGAGGGATAGCATATTTGTTGTCGTGGACAGATTTTCAAAAATGGCACACTTTATACCATGTCATAAAAGCGATGATGTTGTTAATGTTGCTGATTTGTTCTTTCGGGAAATTATTCACTTGCATGGTGTGCCAAATACTATTGTTTCAGATCGTGATACTAAATTCCTTAGCCACTTTTGGAGATGTTTATGGGCTAAGTTGGGGACTAAACTGCTTTTTAGTACTACTTGTCACCCCAAACCGATGGACAAACTGAAATAGTCAATAGAACATTGTCTACTATGCTTAGGGCTGTTTTGAAGAATAATAAGAAAATGTGGGAAGAATGCTTGCCTCATATTGAATTTGCTTATAATCGTTCATTGCATTCTACTACTAAGATGTGCCTTTTTGAAATTGTGTATGGTTTCCTACCTCGTGCACCTATTGATTTGTTGCCTCTTCCATCTTCGGAGAAGGTTAGTTTTGATGCTAAACAACGTCTTTGAATTGATTTTAAAAATGCATGAGTTAACTAAGGAAAACATTGAGCGTATGAATGCTAAATATAAACTTGCCGGAGATAAGGGTAGAAAACTTGTTGTGTTTGCACCTGGAGATCTTGTTTGGTTACATTTGCGTAAGGATAGATTTCCTAATTTGCGCAAATCAAAGCTAATGCCACGTGCTGGTGGTCCTTTTAAGGTGTTAGAGAAAATAAATGATAATGCATATAAACTTGAGCTACCTGCAGATTTTGGGGTTAGTCCCACTTTTAACATTGCAGATTTGAAGCCTTATTTGGGTGAGGAAGATGAGCTTCCGTCGAGGACGACTTCATTTCAAGAAGGGGAGGATGATGAGGACATCAATACCATTGTTACACCCACAACCCCTACTTTTACATATACTAGACCAATTACTAGAGCTCACAAGACGCCAATTAAATTACCGTGTACTTTCGCTTTCTTGGTAATGATTCTAATGTTCATGAGAATATGATGTCGCTTAAATTGGATACATTTGTTTTGCATACAAATGAAGGGCCTAGCTTGGAGAAGGATGAACATTGGAGCAAGAACCGCATGGAGTTGATGGCATGCTAAGGGGATCAAGAACGGAGTTACAAGTGATGATTTCAGGACTTTGAAGCCACTATAAGGAGTGCATGAAGCCTTGGACGAAATATACAAGATGCCACTTCATAAATTTCGTCTAGAAGCTATTCTAGGTCCGTCACCTTATTATTGGGCCAGGCCCATGTATTTTCGAAATACTTAAGTATAGGTTGTTTTTAGAGTCCGTATGTGTGGGGAAACAAGAGTTAGGGTTGGTTCCGGACCACTCCTCCAAGGGCCACGAAATTCCCCCATTTTCCTCCATATATACAACCCTTAGGGCGTCGTTTAGACTTTGGGTTTTGTTTAGATCAAAAGTTTGCCATAGCTGCAAGTTCACGTACTTCGTTTGTGTTCAACGACCAGACCAAGGCGTCATAGAATCCCACCTTCATTAATAAATATTTCCTATTATATTCGCAATATCCTTATTGCAATCTTAGTTTCTTGCTTGTTCTTCGTTTGCTCGCAGGAAACAGGCCCTTGATACGTCCATTTTGCATCATGCTTTTATATCAATATTTATTACATTATGGGCTGTTATTTCACGTTATGTCACAATACTTATGGCTATTCTCTCTTATTTTACAAGGTTTACATAAGGAGGGAGAATGCTTGACTAGAATGCAGAATTTGGAAAAGGAGCAAATATTAGAGACCTATTGCACAACTCCAAAAGTCCTGAAACTCCACGGAATATCTTACAATAAATAATAAAAAATCTCGCCAAAGATGAAGGCCAGGGGCCCACACCACATCCACGAGGGTGGGGGCGCCCCCTAGGGCGCGCCTCTACCTCCTGGGCCCCCGGTGGCTCTCCGATGACCATCTTCCGCTATATGAAGTCTTTCACAAGAAAAAACCAAGCAACCTTTGGGAAGAGACTCGCCGCCACGAGGCGGAACCTTGGCGGAACCAATCTAGGGCTCCGTGAGCTATTCTGCCAGGGACACTTCCCTCAGGGAGGAAATCATCGCCATCACATCACCAACGCCTCCTCTCATCGGGAGAGGGCAATCTCCATCAACATCTTCACCGCACCATCTCATCTCCAAACCCTAGTTCATCTCTTGTATCCAATTCTTGTCTCCAAGTCCGGGATTGGTGCTAGTAGGTTGCTAGTAGTGTTGATTACTCCTTGTAGGTGATGCTATTTGGTTTACTTGGTGGAAGATCATATGTTCATATCCTTTATGCATATTATTACCCCTCTGATTATGAACATGAATATGCTTTGTGAGTAGTTACATTTGTTCCTGAGGACATGGGAGAAGTCTTGCTATTAGTAGTCATGTGAATTTGGCATTCGTTCGATATTTTGATGAGATGTATGTTGTCTAGCCTCTAGTGGTGTTATGTGAACGTCGACTACGTAACACTTCACCATTATTTGGGCCTAGAGGAAGACATTGGGAAGTAATAAGTAGATGATGGGTTGCTAGAGTGATGTAAGCTTAAACCCTAGTTTATGCGTTGCTTCGTAAGGGGCTGATTTGGATCCATATGTTTCATGCTATGGTTAGGTTTACCTTCATACTTTTGTTGTAGTTGCGGATGCTTGCAATAGAGGTTAATCATAAGTGGGGTGCTTGTTCAAGTAAGAACAACACCCAAGCACCGGTCCACCCACATATCAAATTATCAAAGTACCAAACGCGAATCATATGAACGTAATGAAAACTAGCTTTACGATATTCCCATGTGTCCTCGGGAGAGCTTTTCCTTATATAAGAGTTTGTCCAGGCTTGTCCTTTGCTACAAAAAGGATTGGGCCACCTTGCTGCACTTTATTTACTTTTCTTACTTGTTGCTCGTTACAATTTACCTTATCACAAAACTATCTGTTCCCACTTATTTTAGTACTTATAGAGAATACCTTGCTGAAAACCGCTTATCATTTCCTTCTGCTCCTCGTTGGGTTCGACACTCTTACTTATCGAAAGGACTACGATAGATCCCCTATACTTGTGGGTCATCAAGACTCTTTTCTGGCGTCGTTGCTGGGGAGTGAAGCGCCTTTGGTAGGTGGAATTTGGTAAGGAAAAATTTATATAGTGTGCTGAAATTTACTGTCACTTGTTACTATGGAAAGTAATCCTTTGAGGGCTTGTTCGGGTATCTTCACCCGTCCAAGAGAGAAAAGAGTTGCTCCTCAACCTACTGAACCTATTTAAAATGAAACTCCTTTTGAATTTCTTGGGTATGATGGAAAAACTGCTAGCTAATCCTTTTACGTGAGATGGAACAAAACACCACGATGAGCACTTAATATATGTGGATGAAGTTTGTGGATTATTTAAGCTTGCAGGTATACCCGATGATGTTGCTAAGAAGAAGGTCTTCCCTTTATCTTTGAAGGGAGATGCATTGACATGGTATAGGCTATGTGATGATACGAGATCATGGAACTATAAAAGATTGAAATTGGAATTTCATCAAAAGTATTACCCTATGCATCTGGTTCATCGTGATCGCAATTATATATATAATTTTTGGCCTCATGAAGGAGAAAGCATCGCTCAAGCTTGGGGAGGCTTAAATCAATGTTATATTCATGCCCCAATCATGAGCTCCCAAGAGAAACAATTATTCAAAATCTTTATGCTGGGCTTTCTGAAAACAACCGCACCATGCTCGATACTTCTTGTGCTGGCTCTTTTATGATGAAGACTATTGAATTTAAATGGGATTTATTGGATAGAATTAAACATGACTCTGAAGATTGGGATCTCGACGAAGGTAAGGAGTCAGGTATGACACCTAAGTTTGATTGTGTTAAATCTTTTATGGATACCGATATTTTCCGTAAGTTTAGCACTAAATATGGACTTGACTCTGAGATAGTGGCTTCTTTCTGTGAATCTTTTGATACTTATGTTGATCCCCCTAAGGAGAAGTGGTTTAAATATCATCCTCCCATAGAAGTAAAAGTAGCTACACCTATTAAACTTGAAGAAAAGACTGTCACTTATAATGATCCTATTGTTCCTACTTCTTATGTTGAGAAACCACCTTCCCCCGTTAGAATAAAGGATCATGCTAAAACTTCAACTGTTGTTCGTAAAAGCAATATTAGAACTTATACACCTCCTGAGCAAGTTAAAGTAGAATATAATATTGCTATTGTTAAAGATCTCTTGTCTGATATATTGATGGGCATGTTATTCAGTTCTGCGGTGAAATTGCTAGAATTGCTAAACCTTGTACTAAAGATAAACATAGACCTGTGGTAGGCGTGCACATTATTTCAAGTTAAAATAGGAGATCATTGTTATCATGGCTTATGTGATATGGGTGCTAGTGCCAGTGTTATACCTATTACCTTATACAAATAAATTATGCATGATATTGCACCTATTGAGTTAGAAGAAATAGATGTCACAATTAAGCTTGCCAATAGAGGTACTATTTCACCAATTGGGATTGTTAGAGATGTTGAAGTCTTGTGTGGGAAAACTAAATATCCTGCTGATTTTCTTGTTCTTGGTTACCCACAAGATAGCTTTTGTCCCATTATATTTGGTAGACCTTTCTTGAACACTGTTAATGCTAAGATAGACTGCGAAAAGAATGTTGTTACTATTGGCTTGGATGATATGGTTCATGAGTTTAATTTCTCTAAATTTAGTAAACAACATCGTGAGGAAGAATTGCCTAGTAAGGATGAAATTATTGGTCTTGCTTCTATTGCCGCAGTACCTCCTAGTGATCCTCTAGAACATTATTTGCTAGACCATGAAAATGATATGTTCATGAATGAAAGAAGGGAAATAGATGAAGTATTCTTTAAACAGGAACCTATTCTGAAACACAATTTGCCTGTTGAAATCTTAGGGGATCCTCCTCCACCCAAGGGTGATCCTGTGTTTGAGCTTAAACCGTTGCCTGATAATCTGAAATATGCTTATCTTGATGAAAAGAAGATATATCCTGTTATTATTAGTGCTAACCTTTCAGAGCATGAAGAAGAGAGATTATTGAAAACTCTGAAGAAGCATCGTGCTGCAATTGGATATACTCTTGATGATCTTAAGGGCATTAGTCCCACTCTATGTCAACATAAAATAAATTTGGAAGCAGATGCCAAACCAGTTCGTGATCCTCAATGACGTTCAATCCTAAAATGCAAGAAGTGGTAAGAAAAGAAATACTCAAGCTTCTGGAGGCAGGTATAATTTATCCTGCTGTCGATAGTCGATGGGTAAGTCCTGTCCATTGTGTCCCTAAGAAAGGAGGTATTACTGTTGTTCCTAATGATAAAGATGAATTGATCCCACAAAGAATTATTACAGGTTATAGGATGGTAATTGATTTCCGCAAATTAAATAAAGCTACTAAGAAAGACATTACCCCTTACCTTTTATTGATCAAATGCTAGAAACATTATGCAAACATACACATTATCGCTTTCTAGATGGTTACTGGATTCTCTCAAATACCGTGTCGCCTAAAGATCAATCAAAGACTACTTTTACATGCCCTTTTGGTACTTTTGCTTATAGACGTATGCCTTTTGGTTTATGTAATGCACCTGCTACCTTTCAAAGATGCATGATGGCTATATTCTCTGACTTTTGTGAAAAAATTTCTGAGGTTTTCATGGATGATTTTTCCGTCTATGGTTCCTCTTTTGATGATTGCTTGAGCAATCTTGATCGAGTTTTGCAGAGATGTGAAGAAACTAATCTTATCTTGAATTGGGAAAAGTGCCACTTTATGGTTAATGAAGGTATTGTCTTGGGGCATAAAGTTTCTGAAAGAGGTATTGAAGTTGATAAAGCCAAGGTTGATGCTATTGAAAGATGCCATGTCCTAAGGACATCAAAGGTATAAGAAGTTTCCTTGGTCACGCCGGATTTTATAGGAGGTTCATTAAGGACTTCTCAAAATTTCTCGGCCTCGACTAATTTATTAAAAAATATATACCATTTGTCTTTGATGATGATTGTGTAGAAGCATTTGAAATACTTAAGAAAGCATTAGTCTCGCACCTGTTGTTCAGCCACCGATTGGAATTTACCCTTTGAAATTATGTGTGATGCCAGTGATTACGTTGTAGGTGCTGTTCTAGGGCAAAGAGTTGATAAGAAATTAAATGTTATTCATTATGCTAGTAAGACTCTAGACAATGCTCAAAGAAATTATGCTAGTTGTATTTGCTTGTGATAAGTTCAGACCTTATATTGTTGATTCTAAAGTAACTATTCACACTGATCATGCTGCTATTAAATACCTTATGGAAAAGAAAGATGCTAAACCTTAACTTATTAGATGGGTTCTCTTGCTACAAGAATTTGATTTGCATATTGTTGATAGAAAGGGAGCTGAGAACCCTGCTTGCAGACAACTTGTCTAGGTTAGAAAATGTTCTTGATGACCCACTACCTATTGATGATAGCTTCCCTGATGAGCAATTAAATGTTATAAGTACTTCTCATAGTACTCCATGGTATGGTGATTATGCTAATTATATTGTTGCCAAATTCATACCACCTAGTTTCACATACCAACAAAAGAAAAAGTTTTTATATGATTTAAGACATTACTTTTGGGATGACCCACATCTTTATAAAGGAGTAGATGGTGTTATTAGACGTTGTGTACCTGAGCATGAACAGGAACAGATCCTATGCAAGTGTCATTCCGAGGCTTATGGAGGACACCACGCTGGAGATAGAACTACACATAAGGTATTGCAATCCGGTTTTTATTGGCCTACTCTCTTCAAGGATGCCCGTAAATTTGTCTTGTCTTGTGATGAATGTCAAAGAATTGGTAATATTAGTAGACGTCAAGAAATGCCTATGAATTATTCACTTGTTATTGAACCATTTGATGTTTGGGGCTTTGATTATATGGGACCTTTTCCCGCCTCTAATGGATATACACATATTTTAGTTGTTGTTGATTATGTTACTAAGTGGGTAGAAGCTATTCCAACTAGTAGTGCTGATCATAACACTTCTATTAAAATGCTTAAGGAAGTTATTTTTTCCGAGGTTTGGAGTCTCTAGATATTTAATGACTGATGGTGGTTCACACTTTATTCATGGTGCTTTCCGTAAAATGCTTGCTAAGTATGACGTTAATCATAGAATTGCATCTCCTTATCACCCACAGTCTAGTAGTCAAGTAGAATTGAGTAATAGAGAGCTCAAATTAATTTTGCAAAAGACTGTTAATAGATCTAGGAAGAATTGGTCCAAGAAACTTGATGATGCATTATGGGCCTATAGAACTGCATATAAAAATCCTATGGGAATTGTCGGTGTCAAAACCGGCGGATCTCGGGTAGGGGGTCACGAACTGTGCGTCTAAGGCGGATGGTAACAGGAGACAGGGACACGATGTTTACCCAGGTTCGGGCCCTCTCTATGGAGGTAATACCCTACTTCCTGCTTGATTGATATTGATGATATGGGTAGTACAAGAGTGGATCTACCACGAGATCAGAGAGGCTAAACCCTAGAAGCTAGCCTATGGTATGATTGTTGTATATATCTATCGACTAGCCTGGCCTCGGTTTATATAATGCACCAGAGGCCTTAGGATAACAAGAGTCCTAGCCGAATACGCCCGGTGGGGAGGAGTCCTTGTCTTGATCACCAAGTCTTGTGGAATCTTCCTTGTATGCGGCAACTGTCCGGACTGGCCCATGAGTATACAACCATGGGGATCCTCGGCCCAATCCAACTGATCGGGAGACGACGTGGTGAGTACCCCCTAGTCCAGGACACCGTTAGTAGCCCCCTGAACCGGTCTTCAAGTTGGGGACGCTCCTCGATTCTTCCGAACGGTTCTTCATCTTCGGTCGTCGGTCTTGAAAACTGGTTCAACAAATCTTCCCATCTTTGATCTTGAGGATCGCCAAAGTGCATTCGACGAGTTTACACGCCGGTATCCGAGGAGCCCTTTAAGTTTCCGGCCTTTATCAATGCCTTGTTATTTTTATGCCACACCTCGGTTTGAAGTTGTTCCCGGCGGCGTCCTCTTGCGTCCGAGCTCCAACGCCGGACTGCATTCGAGGTATCTTTTGCCCGAGCACCAACGCCGGATCGCTTCCCAGCTCTATCGGCCGGACTATGTATCCGAGCTCCAATGCCGGATGGTATCCGAGCTCCAACGCCGGACTATGTATCCGAGCTCCAACGCCGGACCGTATCCGAGGTGTCAGAATCACCTTGGTTCAAAGAAGTTTGAAGGAGTTTAGCCGAGCTTAATGCCGGAAATGCCCTCTATGGAGCCGACCACTAGCGCCCGAGCTTTATGTCGGGACTACTTCCGAGGTGGTGCACCACCCGAATATGGGCCGATTTTGTCGATATTTTTGATTGGTGCAATTTATTCTCCGCCGAGATACATAGCCGTGAGCCCACAAGGTGTGTATCGGTCTAAAACCCGAGATGCACCTGAAGGATGACGAAGACCACCGATCGATGGCGGCCGAGACTCGGGTTGATTTGCAAAATCGGCACGAGGATCACGCCCTAGCTTCGGCGAATACTTTGGGACACAAAAGCGGCGTGCTCGGTCCTCGAGACTCGGGTTGGGTGCGGCCGACCAACACGAGGATCAAAATCTCCTCGAAATCAGTATTGCACTTAAAATTTTACGCATAGAACAGTAATGCAAGAGCCCCCGAGACACCGGGTCGGATGGCAACACGGATCGTGGGATTGATGTGCCCTTTAATATTTGTAAATAATAAGCCCGAAGCCCGGTAGCCCCGAGCCTTAATGCGGCACGGGTGGTCAATTAAGGATCGATATCCATAGTAAAATCACAAATTATGTGTAATGACCCAATGTATCTAAGTACTTTATGTCATTAATGCTCGGATCCGCATTGTACAAAACTTTGTTGACCGACCATCGGCTTCAACCTCCTCGCCAAGAGTCGAGGAGTGTTTGTCCTACTTTATAAAGCCTTTATGAGGGCAAAGATTTACGACAAACAAGGCAATCTCGCCATACGGTTTTATAAACAAAGGTACGCAGAGAGATATGTTATATTACTGTTTAATGTAAGAATGTCTTCCAAAGAAAATAGTCCCGCTTATCGGTTCCTTTCTTTGGGTTGTCATGCTAAGCATGATCATGAAACCTCAGCTCCAATGTAAGAGCAAAATATTGAGGATTTAGTTTTGGAGGCCGCCATTAGCCCCGGTAGTGTTCGGCTGACGATCGAGGTCAAGCCGTAAACACTTGGCCAATTTTATGAATGGCCCGTCATTTAATATAGTCATCGGATCGCTGACCAGTTTACACCTATTGTGACAGTCGGGTTTTGGCTTTCTCCATCGAGGTGCTTGACCATGCGAGCTGGAAGCACAATCATGATGGTTCTCCTTTGCACACCTAGCCGAACAAAGCGGAACGTAGGAGGCAAGCGGAGCCGCAACCCAACTATTGATCAAGACACAATTCAAACTGATGCATATATAGCAATATCCGAGAATGTTTTTGCGAAACTAAAGGTGTCCGCATTGCATCAAGGGACTTGTGCTGAAAACACACAAATAGTTTAAAAGTGCCAAAAGCTTGGAAAACCAAAAAGCGTCGGTAAAAACATGACGTCCAGAACAAGATCAAGTGTTCGGTGCCAATCCGAAAATTGGACTTTAGAAAAAAGTGCTTACTGCCGTGCTTTAACATGACACATCCTACCTCAAGACATCAAGCGGTCACCCTACAAAGATTAGGCCAGTTTAGAAAACTAAACTCTAGCAGTTTTGAGAGAGAAATTAGGCTCCCTGCTTAGTGACCGCAAGACTCATGTCGAGAAAAGGAGTGATAAATAATAATAAAAACTACGCAACGACTAAGAAGAAAAACACTTATTATAAAACGGCTCAAATAAACATAAGAGCCCCCAAGTGACTTGGATAAAGGATGATTCTATGTAATCAAGTACTTATATCATATCTATGTTCAACCGAACTTTAAACGCGTCTTAACCGATCGGCTTCTCCCTCTTCGGTCAAGGACGAAAAGTGTTATGTACTCCATCATCGAGAATATCAACGGTGTTTCCAATAACCAGCAATCAGGTCATAAGGTCAGAATGCATAAAGCGCGCTCAAGGAACTTATGTTATATTACTGATAAAGTGTAAGAAGCATCTTCAAAGAAAATAGTACCCCCACCGATACCTTTCTTCGGTGCTCATTGTTAGTATGAGACTTGTGCAATAGATTGTTTGTACTCATGAGTTCCGTTGTGTGCCGACCATTATTGAAAACAAGAAGAGCGCTTAGCTTTCGGCTTCACCTGGTCGAGGTCCGGCTCGGGTGACCCGATCGTGACAATCGCAGAGGTGCTCCCTTTACTCCCTAGCCGAACAATCGGGAATGTAGGGGTAAACACAGGAGCCAGGCAACCCAGCTTGCAAATCACTTAAGTCAATATGGTGCATATTGTGGCATAATACACGAACAAGGAACGAAGCCGTACAAGTATAATCATATGCAATAGGAAAAGCTTCATGAAGGAAGCCCCCAAGTAAACGGGGTATTTGAATTTGCGCGTCACAAACAAAGTTTGGACAAGGAAAATTTTTACAAGCAACTTTTCCCCAAAAAAGTATAACGCTTGGTCGAGCCGAACACAAGTTAAAAATTTAAAACTTTGAGCATGAAGGCAACTTAGCTGGTCAAAGTGTTCGGTATTGATGACGCAGTCCGAGCTTGATGCGGGACAAGGTTCCATCCCCCAAGCCGGTCCGAGGTGGTGGAGCGAAGAGCTCGGCACCAAGTGGTGACATAGCACGGTCAATGCAGGACGGCGGTGATGTCAAGTCCCTGCATGGGGTAATGAAGTGTTGACGAAGCCCCCCGTCCAGCCGAGGTGACGCCAAATGATATAGTCCGGTCGGATCATTTTCTTGTGCACAAAAAATAGTGCAGACCGGGGATAATAGTAATAATAAGAATTAAAAAAATGTTGCATAATAAATAATTTATGCAAAGTGAGTAATAAAAGAAATATGGCCTGGCGCCAAGTCAATGTCGATGCGGTCGTCGGCATAATGCAATAAAGGCGTGGCAAAGCACGGATTCACAGTGTCGGTCCGAAGTTAGGATGCGGCGTCACGGACTATGTACGGAAACTGACTGAACCATCATGCGGTCGTCGATAATGCGGCCACCATTTGATAGACTTATGTACATATGATGGACAAACCAGAGTAATAATTCCTTGGGAAAAATTAACCCAAACAAGCAAAAAGAAATACTAGGATTAATAGCACCTGGTTTATTTGTTGTAGCAATCCGAAGGAAGGTGATTCCCAAAATTGGGACTCGATCCGCGCAACCATTGCCTGGTCGGCTAGTGACGCCAAGTGTCCCGGAGTAGGTTGATGAAGAGATGGCGAAGCCCCCGGTCCAGCCGAGATGTCGAAGTAGGTCAGCGTGATGGACACTAGCTTGAAGAAGCAATAGTGCGGCCCTGCCGATGCAGGTCGTGACATGGTCGATGCCGGCTTGATGAAACGACCGTGCGGCGATGCCGGTATGCCCGCTCCGTGTAATCCGTGGGGCGGTGATGTTGGTGATGATTTATCCTTCGCGATGCCGGACTCTTGTTCGGCTTGCCGAGATGATGATCCGAAGAAGTTGAGCTCGGCTCAACAGAGTGACGACGTGTCTAGTGCAGGCCGGCAGCCGTGGAGCGATATTGCCGGACTGGTTTGACACCAGCATGATGTTGAAGATCATGTTCAAAAGATCTTAAAGTTAGTGGGATGTGTTCGGGAACAAAACACAATACCCCGTACAAAACTTCCTTCAAAAAGGATGTCCGAAATCCCGTTCATAAAAAAAGACGAACTCGGGTCGGATTCGTTTTCGCGCATAAAACAGATCCAAAAAGTGATGCACTAATCGGAAGGTTCCCGGAGTTTGGACGGTCGGATCGAGCTGAAATTTTGAGGGGTGGTAGATATAGGAATTCCGCAGCCAATCAACGGTTGGATCTTCCAAAGGAAGTACGAGCTAGAAGCTGTACACCACGCCCTAAACTCGTCCGGATTCTCGTCCAGATTCAATGCGGCTCCGGTATATCGGAGATTGCCAGAGATTCCTCCATCGGAACTCGACGAAATTTTCCAGGGTTGTTGTAGACTCAATTCCGCAAAAATTCCAGAAGCAATCGTTAAAACGACGCTTGAGGAGGCGGCGGCGGACACAAGTCCGCTGTGCGAGAAAAAATAGTACGATGCCCGAGGGCAATGTTGACGTTGAGCCCCCGGGCTCCCTGGATGATTCCTCCATTATCTTGATAGAGATCGGAGTTGATGTTGAGGAAGGCCCTCATCCGATCATGATGATCGGAGGTAGGGAGCAGTCCTTGGTCGAACCAAGGTGACCAATGAGCCGGTGACGAAGATGTCAAGTCGCAGTTGATCTGCAGGCGAGCCATCGACCTTTTGCCGAACACACAGCGGAACTCTCAATGAAAGCACCAATGTCGGTGTCAAAACCGGCGGATCTCAGGTAGGGGGTCCCGAACTGTGCGTCTAAGGCGGATGGTAACAGGAGACAGGGGACACGATGTTTACCTGTGTTGGGCCCTCTCTATGGAGGTAATACCCTACTTCTCGCTTGATTGATATTGATGATATGGGTAGTACAAGAGTGGATCTACCACGAGATCGTAGAGGCTAAACCCTAGAAGCTAGCCTATGGTATGATTGTTGTATATATCTATCGACTAGCTTTGGCCTCGGTTTATATAATGCACCGCAGGCCTAGGATAACAAGAGTCCTAGCCGAATACGCCGGTGGGGAGGAGTCCTTGTCTTGATCGCCAAGTCTTGTGGAATCTTCCTTGTATGCGGCAAATGTCCGGACTGGCCCATGAGTATACGGCCATGGGGATCCTCGGCCCAATCCAACTGATCGGGAGACGACGTGGTGAGTACCCCCTAGTCCAGGACACCGTCAGGAATGTCTCCATATAAAATGGTTTATGGAAAAGCATGTCACTTACCTCTAGAACTAGAACATAAGGCATATTGGGCTATTAAAGAGCTCAATTATGATTTCAAACTTGCTGGTGAGAAGAGGTTATTTGATGTTAGTTCACTTGATGAATGGAGAACCCAAGCTTATGAAAATGCCAAGTTGTTTAAAGAAAAAGTCAAAAGATGGCATGACAAAAGGATACAAAAGCGTGAGTTTAATGTAGGTGATTATGTATTGCTATACAACTCTCGTTTAAGATTTTGTGCAAGAAAACTTCTCTCTAAATGGGAAGGCCCTTACGTTATCGAGGAGGTCTATCGTTCCGATGCCATAAAGATCAACAACTTCGAAGGCACAAATCCGAAGGTGGTAAATGGTCAAAGAATTAAACATTATATCTCAGGTAATCCCATAAATGTTGAAACCAATATTATTGAAACTGTAACCCCGGAGGAATACATAAGAGACACTTTCCAGAATGTTTCAGACTCCGAAAAGGAATAGGTATGTGGTACGGTAAGTAAACCGACTCCAAAACAATTTTAAGGCAATATTTATCCGTTTTGGAATATTTAGAAAAATAGAAAATAAGTGGCAGTCAGGAAGGACACGAGGGCCCCACGAGGCGGTGGGCGCGCCCCTACCTCATGTGCACCTCGTGTGCCTTCCGGACTCCGTTTTCTTACACGATATGTATTTTGGTCGGTAAAAGTTCATTATATATTCTCCGAAGGTTTTGACTCCGTATCACGCATAATTATCCTCTGCTTTCGCTTCGAGCTGTCACCGCAGATTAGATCAACATGTCTTCCTGTGATTCGGAAGGAGAAAGCTATGTGGATGATTATTTAGCAAATCCCAAGGTCTATGGAGATGTGGAACACGATGGTTGGACCACGGAGGAAGAAGAGGACTATGAACCCAAGGGGAAGGAGGAGACGAGCTCAGACGAAGATGAAGCCCCATTACCTCAACACAGGGACATGCACGTGGAGTTCAAAAGTCAAGTCTCCCGATAGGGTAAAGAAACCCAAGTTCGAGTTTATTCCTTTTCGTCTCTTGCAGGGAAAATAAGCGGGACCTATGCAAAAGATATTAACCACAGGTGGGAGATTGATGATCTGAGGGATCAAAATGCCGTCCTCAAGCGCAAATTAAGGGAGAAGTATATGCCATCAACTAAGCCAACAACACCCCCAACCTCTCCGACGCCAAAGAAGGAGATATAATCACATGGGTATGGGCACTCCCCTTGGCAACTGCCAAGCTTGGGGGAGGTGCCCCGGTATCGTATCACAATCACAACTCCTATCTTTACCGTTTTTCTTAGTTCGGTCCTATTAGTAGTATCTTGATCTAGTAAGATAAAGTTTATGGCTTTATCTAGTTTTGAGTTTTGCTTTATGATCTCTCTATGTAATCGAGTCTGTGAGCTATATATAATAAGGATTAGTGTTGAGTCGAGGGCTTGATTATTTTGCCATGATCTTGGGTGAATAAAAGAAAAGAAGGAAAAGAATAAAAAGAAACAAACAGTTCATATTGATCTTATTGAGAGTAATGACTTCACATAGAAAGAGTATGATGATTAAAAGTTGTTGGGAGTTGACAGACATAGCTTTGGTCATCGTTGCAATTAATAGGAAGTAATAAGGAAATAGAGGTTTCACATATAGATATATTATCATTGACATCTTTTATGATTGGGAGCATTCATTAAAATATGACATGCTAAAGAGTTGATGTTGGACAAGGAAGACAACGTAATGAGTTATGTTTTCTTATATCTGAGATAAAGTATGTTGTCATGGATCCTCTAACATGTTGAGATTGCCTTTCCACCTCATGCTAGCCAAAATCTCATCACTAAGAAGAGATACTACTTGTGCTTCCAAATACCCTTAAACCAGTTTTGACATGAGAGTCCACCATATCTACCTATGGATTGAGTAAGATCCTTCAAGTAAGTTGTCATCGGTGCAAAGCAATAAAAATTGCTCTAAATATGTATGATTGATTAGTGTGGGAGAAATAAGCTTTATACGATCTTCTGATGTGGAAGTAATAAAAGCTGATTTGACCGCATAATAAAGGTTCATATCACAAGGGCAATATAAAGTGACGTTCTTTCACATAGAGATTTTATGCATCCAACCATAAAAGTGCATGGCAACCTCTGCTTCCCTCTGCGAAGGGCCTATCTTTTATTATTATCTTCTACCTTATGCAAGAGTCATGGTGATCTTCACCTTTACTTTTTCATTTTATCCTTTGGCAAGCCCAGCATGTTGGAAAGAACATGATATATATATATATATATATATATATATATATATATATATATATATATATATCTAATTGGATGTAGGGGAGCATGAGTTATTATTGTTGACATTACCCTTGAGGTAAAAGGTTGTGGGGCAAAACTATAAGCCCCTATCTTTCTCTGTGTCCGACTAAAACTCCGTAACCACAAGTATTGCGTAAGTGTTAGCAATTATGAAGGACAAGATGGTAGTTGAGTATGTGGACTTGATTTTTAGCTCTGACATAGACTCTTTCCGATGTTATGATAAATTGCAATTGCTTCAATGACTGGGGTTATAGTTTGTTGGTTCTCAATAAGGTTTCTGATTCATACTTTTGCATTGTGAATAGATCATCACTTGAATATAAGTGATCATATGACAATATATATATATATATATATATATGTTGTTGTCATGAGAATAATCATGATGCCTTCATGTCCGTATTTTATTTTTATCGATGCCTCTACCTCTAAACATGGGGACATATTTATTGTTATCGGCTTTTCGCTTGAGGACAAGCGAGGTCTAAGCTTGGGGGAGTTGATACGTCCATTTTGCATCATGCTTTTATATCGATATTTATTGCATTATGGGCTGTTATTTCACATTATGTCACAATACTTATGGCTATTCTCTCTTATTTTACAAGGTTTACATAAGGAGGAGAATGCCTAATTTGGAATTACAGGCGGGAAAAGGAGCAAATATTAGGGACCTATTCGCACAACTCCAAAAGTCCTGAAACTCCACTGAATATCTTACAATAAATAATACAAAATCCGCCCCAAAGATGAAGCCCTGGGGCCCCCCCCCCTGTCCACCCGGGTGGGGGGCGCCCCCCTAGGGCACGCCCCCTACCTCGTGGGCCCCTGGTGGCTCTCCGATGACCATCTTACGCTATATGAAGTCTTCGTCAAGAAAAAAACCGAAGCAACCTTTAGGAAGAGACTCACCGCCACGAGGCGGAACCTTGGCGGAACCAATCTAGGGCTCCGTGAGCTGTTCTGCCAGGGACACTTCCCTCCGGGAGGGGGAAATCATCGCCATCGTCATCACCAAAGCTCCTCTCATCGGGAGAGGGCAATCTCCATCAACATCTTCACCAGCACCATCTCATCTCCAAACCCTAGTTCATCTCTTGTATCCAATTCTTGTCTCCAAGTCCGGGATTGGTGCTAGTAGGTTGCTAGTAGTGTTGATTACTCCTTGTAGGTGATGCTAGTTGGTTTACTTGGTGGAAGATCATATGTTCATATCCTTTATGCATATTATTACCCCTACGATTATGAACATGAATATGCTTTGTGAGTAGTTACATTTGTTCACGAGGACATGGGAGAAGTCTTGCTATTAGTAGTCATGTGAATTTGGCATTAGATTCGATATTTTGATGAGATGTATGTTGTCTAGCCTCTAGTGGTGTTATGTGAACGTCGACTCACGTAACACTTCACCATTATTTGGGCCTAGAGGAAGACATTGGGAAGTAATAAGTAGATGATGGGTTGCTAGAGTGATGAAGCTTAAACCCTAGTTTATGCGTTGCTTCGTAAGGGGCTGATTTGGATCCATATGTTTCATGCTATGGTTAGGTTTACCTTCATACTTTTGTTGTAGTTGCGGATGCTTGCAATAGAGGTTAATCATAAGTGGGGTGCTTGTTCAAGTAAGAACAACACCCAAGCACCGGTCCACCCACATATCAAATTATCAAAGTACCAAACGCGAATCATATGAACGTAATGAAAACTAGCTTTACGATATTCCCATGTGTCCTCGGAGAGCTTTTCCTTATATAAGAGTTTGTCGGGCTTGTCCTTTGCTACAAAAAGGATTGGGCCACCTTGCTGCACTTTATTTACTTTTCTTACTTGTTGCTCGTTACAATTTACCTTATCACAAAACTATCTGTTACCACTTATTTCAAGATTACAGAGAATACCTTCTTTGAAAACCGCTTATCATTTCCTTCTGCTCCTCGTTGGGTTCGACACTCTTACTTATCGAAAGGACTACGATAGATCCCCTATACTTGTGGGTCATCAGCCCTCGTGGTTAGGTTAATCATGCTCCGGCGTGGTCAATAACCCTCGGAAGTTGGTTTAGCGATTGCTAAGGCGCGACGTCTCGCACGTTCGTAGTCGGATCGTCAAGGTTGACTCCCATAGAAAACGATAGCCACCATCTCATCGAAACATCGGGACACCTTTGCTCTATCAGTAAACATTGGTTGCGAAGTTGCCTTTGTCCGGTTTGCACCTTCAGATCCGCCATGGCATGCTCAACACTGTGTGCTCGCAATGCTTATGGTTTTCCCCTTTTATATCCCACACTAGTTAAATGACAGTAGACTAAATTTCAAAATTTGGTCATTCGATTTTTGAGAGCTCGCCGGAGTTCACCGGAGGGAAGGAAGGGGCTCGGGTGGGGATGGTGGTTGTGGGGGCGGTGGTGGGGCCTCTCCGAATGAAAAAACTCGACGCGGGTAGGGGCAGGGGTGGGCGGTGGGGTGGCGGAGGAACAGAGGCGGTGGGGGCGGTTCAGGGGAGGGCGGGGGGGGGGTCGGGGCCGGTGGTTTGGCCGGCTCGTAAGGGTGTTCTCAGAGGGGAAGAATCAGAGATGAGGAAGAGAAAGGGTTAGGAGACGTAGAATCTTCATCCAACCGCCTGAAATGGTCGACTGACCCAAATGACGAAAGTCACGCGACTTGCATGCATACATTCTTTTATATTCAGTACCATCATCGTATCTACTTAGCACTGCTCCTCAATCCATCAAGCTAAACAATGTGCCACTCATAATTCCAAACTTGTCGCTCAAATATGAATCTGATATGATGCTGATATTACTAAAAGCAGATAATGTTTAATTGGTGAGCTAATGTTCCTACTTTACTTTCGAAAAGCACGTGCACCACATATAGAGAGACAGCAGGGAGTTGCATTCTTAATGCGCTCTGGTTCATCATGTGTGGGCACTGCGCAACAAATATTTTATTATCTAGAATCTACTTGCTCTTCTTTAGCATGTTCCTCTTCTGTTCTTCTTTAATAAGTACTCTCACTCCGTTCCTAAATACAAGTCTTTGTATAGATTCCACCATGGGCTACATATGGAGCAAAATGAGTGAATCTACACTCTAAAATATGTCATATACAAGCGTATGTGATCCATAGTGGAAATCTCTACAAAGACTTATATTTTGGAACGGAGGGAGTATAATAGTAGTACAGTTTGTTCCTTGTAATGAAGAGGAGCAGGGACATTTGCAGTGTAGAGGTCTATTCGGTCGGTGTGATGGACACTTTCAACTCTTCGGGCCTCTTTCATTCGTAGGATTTTAACCATAGGAATAGAAATTGTAGTGGCCTGCCCACTTGAATCCTATAAGATTAGTAAGGAAATGCATGGAGCTGTGTCGCCTTTGAGAGTTACATTGATATTAATAGTACCGCACCTTCAGTTGAAGAGAGCTGGTATCCGAAGACTTTCTAGCCGTACCTGCAATAGTAGCCCATATTTTCCAGCAAGTTCCACTTTCCTGATTTTACTTGTGATGCTTACGATTTTCCTGTTATATCTACACTATGATCTGTGTAGCTGCTTTGTGTCGCACTAGCAGCAATCCACTCTTGAAGCTAAACAACACACCAATCATAAGTCCAAAGCTTACTTCTTCAAATACGAATTGTGATATGATACTAATATTAGTTAACAGACACACATTTAATTGGTCAACTAATGCTCCCACTTGATTTTCCAAATGCATGTGGCCACATATAGAGAGACAACATGGAGTTGCGTTTCTTTGGGCGTTGTGATTCATCATGAGTGGGCAACCAACATTGTATGGAAAGAAGCAAAATCTCAAGAATATGCTTCCTCTTCTATTCTTTAACATGTTCCTCTTTTGTTATTATGTATCTAGTATGTGCAGTATGTTCCTTGTCAGGAAGGGGAGCACGGACATCTGCAGTCAACAGCTGATAGAGCTGGCATGTACGTGATCGATAGGATTTAAGTTAGTAGCGGCAATACAACACCATATTTTCCAGCCAGTTCCACTTTCCCGGTTTATATATGCTAGTTATGGTGTACCCCTTTTATGTACACTACGATCTGCCTAGTTGTTGTGTGCTCTTGTTATCATGGTTTGGTAATAAACTCTCTATACAATATATTATGAACCTATCATCTAGGGATGGCACCCTTGAGTTTGGGTGCGGTGGAGCCACCCATACCCTTACCCATCCCTCCCGAGCTTAACCATCACCCTTATCCATACCCGTCAATGGGTACAATTTTTCCCATACCCATTACCCAACAGGGTAGAAGGGTATCCATGGTTAAAAGTACCCATTTTGCAAAGCATCAATTTGAAGAACTCATGGTCATAAACAACAACATATAATCGTAATTTACAACAACACATACTTATAAACAACACATCATGAACAACAACACATACTTATAAACAACACATCATGAACAACGACACATTTAATAAAAAAATCACTTACTCGTAAACAGCATCACATCAAAACAACACCACATAGTTTACAAAATTCACGCAAAATATAGACTGTAGAGATAATTTAAGTTCACATAAATTTTATATGGTACATGGGTATGTGGGTATGGGTTATATGATCCCATACCCGTGCCCACTCTACCCGATGGGTTTCAAATTTCCCTATTTACCTACCCATGGGTAACTTTTTGTCCCATACCCTTACCCTAATAGGGTTTTTACCCGCAGGGTACGTGGGTAATGGGTACCCATTGCCATCCCTACTATCATCTGCCACTATCCTTACTTCTGGAGCCTATTTTTTGTGTACTTGTGCCAGATTATATTAATGCACACACCATATTACAAAGACACATGGGCTTTCTCATCAGAATCCAGTGATAGCACACAAGGGTTTACAAGGAGCCCCTATATTAGAATATCCTCTGCATTACAAAGATACTCACTACTATTTATGTTTTCATGCTTCTCAGATATTGTACGTAATCACAATGAATATGAGAATCCATGCATCGGAAGAATATTGTGGAACACCGAGATGACTAACAAAATTGGCACCAAGGCATTGAGTTCCATTCTAGATGCAATGAAACTCATACACTCCCCACTTGCAGATTATTGTTCGAAATATGATCCTAATGACTATTCTGACCTCGAGGAGTCGAAGGCAGATGGCTTGTCATGTTCACCCATCAAGGTGCCTGTTCTAATTTGGCAAGGTTTTATTGATTGCACGTATCTTGCATAAGGTGTCTTGCATTTGTTCTACTTTGTTGCACCGACATCTGCTTAGTTTACTCATCATATATGTCAAGATGCCATGCCCATCCTTTGTCAGTACATATTTCATCTGTCATCATACCATGTTTTTCCACTCAAATGTTGTTCTTGTGCATCGGACATCAAAAAGGAAGAGGGTGATTGCCGAACCTAAAGGAGCACCAGCAAAGTCCTTGAAAAACATAGTGGTGCCAGAGAAATCAGATAGCACCCCACTTATATTGGCTCTAAAACCAGTGACGCAAAACGTAGGACCGACTCCAGCAGACTGTACCCATACTTCACTAGCCACACCACTAGCCCCACCACACAAGACCTGCACTCCAGCGAAAGGTATGCCAATTTCAGTTGCCATAGCCATAGCACCAGCCGTACCACGAAAAAATCCCACTCCAGCAAAAAGTACAACAAGTCCACCGCCCGAAGATGTATCCCAACTGCAGAGACGGCCAATTCTTGCAGATTGGAACCCCATTCCAGTTTAAAAGACAATGCTTTCAATGTTGTTAGGGACTACATGCATATATTCCCATCATGGGAAGATTATAGTGAAGACAAACACCATTTTCACATCTTCCTGTCCCACTTACGTGTAAGTGCTATTATTCATGGTGATTGTTTTCCTGTTAGTGCTAATTGAACACATCAATGGTTTACATTACATTGTTGTAAGTACGCGAGGGTCAATCTGGATAGTCATGACAAGCAAAGCTTGCTTGCGCTTTTCAAGGAAGCATTGCAGCAGTGTTGGTGTTACCTGAGGAAATCACACTTTGATGGCAAGTCTATAAACGAATTTCCGGTGAAGTCTCCTGTGCTAAATTTAGAAGACACTGAATGGAAAAACCTTGGTATGCACTGGTCTTGTTCCCAGGATGAGGTATTGTCTATGATATCACATGACAATTTGAACTTCTACTTTTCTGCATGTGCCTTGCGAATCTCTTTTGCAGGAAATCTGCTCGAAGAAGAATTCCGGTTTGAAAAGGACGACAGGGTATTGCAAATATGCTGCCCACAGCTTTGCTCTTGTTAATACATGTTGTCCTGTATCACTGTACTTGCACTCATACCTGGTTCATTATGTGACAACAGTATGCATGATAGCTTGCTTATCAATTGTTCGCTCCAAATTATCAGATCAGTATTAATGGTTACATTAATGTAAATACAGACAATGCCAATGAAAAAGTTTAGCTCTGCATTGTTCTTGTAAGTACATGTTGTCCTTTATTAGTGTACTTATATTGACAGCTAGTTGTTCATGTACCATCATTCTGCAGCTTATTTTCCTTTGCCCTCCATTTTCTATACATCAGATCTATATTTACTCTTACCATAAGGTTGGATAACACCAATGATACTGAAGAAGTTTAGCTCTGCATTGCTCTTGGTTGTACCTTTTGCCTGTATCGTTGTACTTACATTTATAGCTACTTGGTTATGTAGCATCACTCTTCATCTTATCTTAAATATTCTCCATTTTTTCTTATATTATCACATCTATATTTACTCTTAACAAAATGTATAATAAAGGCAATTCTTTGAAGAAGATTTTGTGGTAAACTTCTTGAATTGCCCCCCATCAGCATGTACAAGGGCTTTATAGAGCCGGTCTTCACCACTAATGTAAGTTTGTCCTTCTCAAGCCTTCAAACTTTGTTGTGTATATTTGGTTAGGCATGATTACAAGAGCTGTTTATTTTTGGTGTTTGCATCAAATTGCATGCTTAAAGTTTATTATGAAGTTCATAAACAAAAGTTTGCCCTTCTCAATTTAAGATTTTAGTTGTACAATCAAGTTCCTTCTTCATAACATATAAATTAAACTATACAGAGCAAGTGATCTTCTTTTGCACTGCAGTATGCTTCTGTTCTTGATCCGTAATCCAGTGGTGTGGTGAAACTACCCACTACAAAGACAATGTCATGATTCGCAATGTCTTAACTATGAACAATGTCATATCATTCTACTATAATTTAAACCGTCTCTTTATTTGCCAATCTGAAATGGGATAAATTGACAACACACTAACCAACGATACTTATGAGTTCTTAATCTGTAATCCAATGGTGTCGTGAAGCTGCCAACTCCTTCATAATGTCATTTCCTACCATGCCTTAACCTGAACAATACCATATTGTGTTAATGTTATTTTAAGTTGTGTCACTTTATTCGCCAATAAGAAATGTGATGAATTGTCAGCACTGATACTTATATGTGCAAAACCTGTCATTTGTCTACTTGTTTTCTCTTTCAGAGCGAGGAGGATATAAGCGTCAAACAAGCGCAGTCTCATCAGCTTGCTCAGCTGCTTGCGCTGCAGCTCCCGAGTAGGGCTAACCTTTTCTTGAACTCTATTGAAGTGCTGTCGGTTTTGTATATTATTTTGTCGCGTGTTTATTTGCGCTGGTGGCGATCTTTGATGCCCAGTGTATGTAATCTGTTGTCTGCTTGTGATTTATTATCATAGTGGCGAACTTTGATGCCCAGTGGATGTAATATGCCGTAATTTCTTTATTGTATAGTCTAAGTTTTTTCTTATTCACGATGCTGCAGTTATTTTACTGTATATATATCCTGTGTTCGCTCCATGAAAAGTAAACCGGGCAAACCGTAAAATTACGATACATAATCGGGCCGTCATGCAAATCACTATGTATGGGTCGCATCATGGGCCCAGTCATCTTGGTCCATTAACATGCCTAAATGTAAAATTGGCCCACTAGTAGTTTTGGGCCTTTAATAGGCTAAGTAAACCGTCGGCCCTATTTTGGTAAGAAAAATCAATGGGCTTTTAGTAGGCTGAAAAGTAGGTTGGGCCTGAAATGTGTCGAACTGCTCACGGGACGACAGCAGGCCAAAATAGACCCCGGCCCATGATTGTGCCAATCACATCACGGGCCGTTAACAGGACAAAATTGTCTCGATCCTTATTTGGCCCAATCAGATTATCGGCTGTGAGCAGGCCGGATGCAAAGCGGGCCATAATTAGGCCAAACTATATCACAGGCTTTTAACAGGCCAAAAAATATAGGGCCAAAATGTTAAACGTGCCTTTAACAGGCCGAAACTAATATCAGGCAGTACTATTAAATGGGCCTTTAGCAAACAGAAATCCTAACCGAGCCTCAAGTGGGCCCAAAAGCACAACGTCGAGTTGACGGGCCAAATCTAATATGGCCATAATTTAGCCCAAAGAACGAAAGGCTCTTAAAGGGCCGGATCTGATATGGGCCCTAATATGGCCTCGAACGTGGTAGGCTATTAATGGGTCGGATCTCATATGGGCCCTTATTAGGCCCAGAACGTGGCAGTCTGTTAATGGACCAGATCAAATATGGGCCGACATTTGGCCCAAAACATGGCAGCCAATTAACGGGCTGACCCACTAGTGTCTTGAAAATCTTGTGGGCCTTTAGCTGGGCCGGCCCATTATGGTCTGCAAAATCTTGTGGGCCTTTAGCTAGGAAGGCCCATTTAATCTTCATGGGCCACCTTTGGACCGGTCCACGTGTCAACATATCATAGGCGCATCTCGCCAATTGAATGAGTGACACTTGTGCCAACCCGGAGCTGACATGTGGTTCCGTCGGCCAATGAGAATTTTACACATGGAAAATAGCCATTGGTCGTGGCTGTTAGCGGGTTATCGGATCCAAAACCAGACCCAATAGCTCAACGACGACTCGTTACGATAGATGCCACATGTCAGTTACCCTTGACGGAAGCACTTCCATGATGCGACATTTATCGTCATGGCAGTGGACACTTCCGTGATGATAATTTTGGTATTGTCATGGAACACTTCTACGACAGCACATGTATGACTATCTTGATTCTGTCATAAAATCGTCATGGATGTACATGCATGACAGAAAACGTGACCTACTATGACAAACACGTATCATCACGGAAGTGTATTTCTTTTGTAGTGTCATTGACAATGGGCATGTACGTGAAAGCTTAAGTCCTTGTGCCATTCCGGTCATTCTTGTGCCTAAGAGAGATGATAGTTTTCGCATGTGTTCCGATTGTCTTCCTATCAATGCTGTCACCGTTCGATATAGGCATCCCATTCCACGTCTCGATGATATGCTAGATGAGCTTAGTGGAGCCACCATTTTCTCAAAAATTGATCTTAAAAGTGGTTATTACCAAATACGCATTCAAGAAGGTGATGAATGGAAACCGCTTTCAAAACCAAATTTGGCTTGTATGAATGGCTAGTTATGCCTACGGGCTTATCCGAAGCACCCGACACCTTTATGTGTGTGATGCATTATGTCGTTCGCCCATACATTGGCATATTTGTTGTGGTCTACTTTGACGATATACTTGTGTTTAGCATGTCTCTAGAAGATCATGTCACCCATCTTAGAACCATTTTGCGAACTCTTCGAAAAGAGCGCCTCTATGCTAACATGGAGAAATGCACATTTGGTGTTGACAAGCTTGTTTTCTTGGGTTTTGTTGTGTCTTCTAAGGGTGTTCATGTGGATGAAACTAAAATTTATGCTATTAAAACTTGGCCACAACCAACCAACTTGCAACAAGTGCGTAGTTTCCTTGGCCTAGCTGGTTTCTATCGTAGATCCGTTAAGGACTTTAGCACTATTGCATCACCTTTGCATGCACGATCGTCTCCAACGTATCTATAATTTTTGATTGCTCCATGCTATATTATCTACTGTTTTGGACTATATTGGGCTTTATTTTCCACTTTTATATTATTTTTGGGACTAACCTATTAACCGAAGGCCCAGCCTAGAATTGTTGTTTTTGGCCTATTTCAGTGTTTCAGAGAAAGAATATCAAACGGAGTCCAAATGGAATGAAACCTTCGGGAACGTGATTTTCTCACCGAACATGATCCAGGAGACTTGGACCCTACTCCAAGGAGTCGAAGAGGCGGTCACGAGGGTGGGGGGGGGGGCGCCCTCCTAGGGCGCGCCCCCCTGCCTCGTGGGCCCCTCGGAGCTCCACCGACGTACTCCTTCCTCCTATATATACTTACGTACCCCCAAACGATCAGAACAAGAGCCAAAAACCTAATTCCACTGCCGCAACTTTCTGTATCCACGAGATCCCATCTTGGGGCCTATTCCGGAGCTCTACCGGAGAGGGCCATCATCACAGAGGGCTTCTACATCATCATAGCCCCTCCGATGAAGTGTGAGTAGTTTACCTCAGACCTTCGGGTCCATAGTTATTAGCTAGATGGCTTCTTCTCTCTTTTTGGATCTCAATACAATGTTCTCCCCCTCCCTTGTGGAGATCTATTCGATGTAATCTTCTTTTTGCGGTGTGTTTGTTGAGACTGATGAATTGTGGATTTATGATCAAGTTTATCTATGAACAATATTTGAATCTTCTCTGAATTCTTTTATGTATGATTGGTTATCTTTGCAAGTCTCTTCGAATTATCAGTTTGGTTTGGCCTACTAGATTTGTTTTTCTTGCCATGGGAGAAGTGCTTAGCTTTGGGTTCAATATTGCGGTGTCCTTTCGGATGTGAAGTGGCAAAGCAAGGCACGTATTGTATTGTTGCCATCGAGGATAACAAGATGGGGTTTTTATCATATTGCATGAAACTATCCCTCTACATCATGTCATCTTGCTTAAAGCGTTACTCTGTTTTTAACTTAATACTCTAGATGCATGCTGGATAGCGGTCGCTGAGTGGAGTAATAGTAGTAGATGCAGGCAGGAGCCGGTCTACTTGTCTTGGACGTGATGCCTATATACATGATCATACGTAGATATTCTCATAACTATGCTCAATTCTGTCAATTGCTCAATAGTAATTTGTTCACCCACCGTAGAATACTTATGCTCTTGAGAGAAGCCACTAGTGAAACCTATGGCTCCCGGGTCTATTCTCATCATATCAATCTCCATCACTTTATTATTGCTTTTCTTTTTACTTTGCCTTTTACTTTTCACTTTGCATCTCTATATCAAAAATGCCAAAAAAATTATCTATCATCTCTATCAGATCTCACTCTCGTAAGTAACCGTGAAGGGATTGACAACCCTAATCGCGTTGGTTGCGTTGAGCTATTGTTTTTGTGTAGGTACGAGGGACTTGCGTATAGCCTCCTACTGGATTGATACCTTGGTTCTCAAAAACTGAGGGAAATACTTACGCTACTTTGTTGCATCATCCTCTCCTCTTCGGGGAAATCCAACGCAGTGCTCAAGAGGTAGCAATGCCTTGAGTAAAAAGAATGCACCATTTGTTTGGGGACCATCCCAAGATACCGCATTTCATGAGCTTAAGAATTTGCTTACACATGCTCCTTTGCTTGCCTTGCCCAATTTTGACAAAACTTTTGAAGTTCATTGCGATGCTAGGGGCAATGGTATAGGAGGTGTGTTAATGCAAGAGAAGCGCCCCATAGCTTACTTTAGTGAGAAACTTCCCGGAGCGCAACTTAACAACCCCATTTATGACAAAGAGCTATATGCCTTAGTGCGAGTTTTGCATGTGTGGGAACATTATCTTCGCCCTCATGAATTTTTCATCCATTCGGATCATGAAACGCTTAAGTATCTTAAGGATCAAACAAAATTGAATAAGAGACATGCCAAATGGAGTGAATTCATTGAGTCTTTTCCTTATGTTATCGAGAACATCAAAGGTAAGGAAAATGTTGTGGCGGATGCTCTTTCTTGCAAATGCATGCTTGTTACCAAACTTGAATTGAATGTCATTGGCTTTGAGCACATAAAAGACGTGTATGCGCATGATCCTACTTTTGCTATTCTATATGCCAAATGCTTGACACATACATCTTGGGAACGCTATTACATCAAGGATGATTATCTTATGAGAGCTAACAAACTTTGTATACTCGAGTATTCTCTTCGTTTGTTACTTTTGCAAGAAGCTCATGGATGAGGACTTATGGGTCACTTTGGATGCGACAAGACATTCGCTACGCTCTCCAAGAACTACTTTTGGCCCAAGATGTTTCCTGATGTCTCTCGCTACACTAATCGATGCTCTACATGTTGCAAAGCTAAGTCTAAAGCTCAATCCCATGGTCTATATATGCCACTTCCTATTTCCGTACCACCCATGGAAGAAGATATTAGTAAGGATTGTGTGCTTGTTTGCCTAGAACTCAAAACGGAAAGGATTCCATGTTTGTTGTTGTGGACCGTTTCTCTAAGATGGCACATTTTATCCCATGCAACAAGATAGACGATGCTTCACATGTTGTCAATCTCTTTTGTAGGGAAATTTTGCGTCTACATGGAGTGCCAAAGACTATTGTCTTGGACCGCGACATCAAGTTCCTAAGCTACTTTTGGAAGACCCTTTGCGCCAAGCTTGGAATCAAGCTCTTGTTCTCTTCGGCATACCATCCACAAACCGACGGCCAAATGGAGGTCACAAAAGGGACGCTATCTATTCTCCTACGTGTGTTGATCAAGAAGAACATCAAGGACTGGTAGGAGTACTTACCCATCGTCGAGTACGCCTACAATCGAGCACAACATTCGACTACCGGCAAGTCCCCCTTCGAGGTGGTATACGGCTTCAATCCATTGTCCCCATTGGACATTCTACCGCTACCTCTACAAGAGCGCATCAACATGGACGCGAGTGCAAGAGCGAACTATCTCAAGAAGGTGCATGAAGATACAAGGCACACCATCAAGCGCCAAGTACAACGCCTCACGACCAAGATCAACATCAACAAGCACCCCATGATATTCAACACCGGAGATCTTGTGTGGCTACCCCTTCGCATGGACCGCTTCCCCAACGAACGCAAGTCCAAAACTTCTCCCTTGAGCCGATGGACCATTCAAGGTGCTAGAACGCTAAAACAACAACGCCTACAAGATTGACATCCCATGGGACAAGTACTTCGTGAGCGACATATTCAACATCAAGGATCTCTCTCCTACCATGGTGATGAGGTTTTCGATCCGAGGTCGGATCTTTCCCAAGGGGGGGGGGGGAGATGATGCGGAGCATCCTATGGTCATCCCCATGGACCTATCGGCATTTCACCAAGCGCCAAGTGGACCGATGACACGAGCACGTGCAAGAGCTCTCGAGACCGAGGTGACATCTCTCCTTAGTGATATTCCATATGACCCATTCGAGACATAGCTACTACCTAAGTCCGGAATGTTATGCATGATCAGGCATCAAGAGGACCCTCTCGGAGATGCATATGAAGACGGACAAGTCGCCAAGTTCATCGATGAAGAGGACCAACGGAAGGAACCGAAGGAGTCCCCAGGACCCGGACATCCGGCCCCTGGAGCATCAACCACAACCGCCGCCCAGCAACCAAAGCTACAGGGCCGGGACATTCGTCCCAGTGCCCAGACATCCGACCCGAGCCGCCCGGACATCCGGCCTAGCCCTGGAAATCCGGCATTCTTCATAGAACGCAATCGAAGCCACCCCGGACATCCGGCCTCCTTAGCCTGGACATCCGTCCCATCTCGAAGCTTGGACATCCGCCCTTGTCTCACAAGATGATGAAAGGGCCAAGCCCATGTACCCCTCGCCCCGTAGACTATATATACTCCTCCTCCACCACCATTTTAGGGTTAGCATTGTCTTAGCTCATTTTGAAGATTAGAGCATTGCTCATCCACTTGTACCCCTACTCCATTGGAGACCGAGGCCTCCTAGGAGAAGATCCCCCAAGTGGATTCAAGACCCAGTCAAGGGGAGACCCCAATGTGGATTCAAGCACCCAACTCCTCACGGATTGGGAAGAACTACTGACCGTTTTGTATCGTCCCTTGTTGTGTTTGGATCACGTGTCTCGTTGTGTACTCGGATCTAGCACATGTGTAACCGAATCTCGTTGATTTGAGTGTTTTCCTCTCGTTTCCCTCGTGTTTTCCCCTCGCGCGTTCTTCGTGTTCTTCGCGGGATCCGCTCCAATCGTGAAAGATCGGCCCCTAGGGTTCTACCCTACATCATAATCGCCGAGGGATTGACAACCCTTTGTTCGCGTTGGGTTGCAAGGATTTGTTGTTTATGTGCAGGTTCTACTAACACGGTGTTGCGTGGTTCTCCTACTAGATTGATAACCTTGGTTCTTAACCACCTGGGGTCATGGAAGTAGAGGGGGGACTGGGGGTGGCGGAGGTGAAACCTGAGATAACCACCTAGGATAGAGAGAAGGCGGCAAGAGGGGTGGAGAGGGCCAGATCCGACGGAAGCAAGTCTAGGAGTGGCCAGATCGGCACCATGGTGCCTGCCACCACTGCTCATGGATGCCATGGAGGGGAGCCGCCATCAGTGGAAGCAGCCGCTCATTGCGTCGCTCGTCTTCCCCGAAGGAGCACGGGACAATCGCTCCCCTCTTGCCTGACTGGAGGCTCGCTCGCATCCGATGCTTGTCACACGAATTGCCGCCTCCTGTGGCATCCTCCATCTGGCAGCGACAGAGCTGGTGATGAATGCAGAGGCGCGGAGGACCAACGCTAGAGGAGGCAGGCCGGGTGCGTGGGGAGTTGCGGGGATTTTTTTTTGAGGACGAAGGTGTACGAGAGATTAGGGTTGTGGGATTAGTGGCTTAACCGTACTTCAAACCATGGTTGATGGCTTGGTGCTAAACATCAAGAGGATTTTGATCGTCAAATCCTTTAGTTAGATAGATATAAGATGTAAAGTGCCTGCCTTCTGTGCGAAAGTCATATTCTGATACCGAGCTCAAATGCACCATGCTGAACAGTAAAATCAAATAGTATTAAAAAATTTAAAAATTCTATTTTTTTGCGGTATGACAAATGTTTTGTATGCTTGCATTAGCACGAAATCACATTCGTGGATGTTGTGAAAAAAAAGTACTCCAAAATGTTCTCAAAACTAGCATTTTTGGAGCATCGATTTCTTTTTTGTCACAATTTCCATGAATGTCATTTCATGCAAAAAAATTTCAAGCATACAAAACATTTGTCAAAGTTTATCACCAATTTTTTTTAGATTTCTTTCATTTTTTTGATTAATATTTTTTATTTCACTGTTCATTAGAATGCATTTGAGCTCAGGAGCATATACTCCATGTCCCTTTTTGTGGTGCTTTTATATGAGTAAGTAAATAAGCACTCCTTCCGTCCCATAACGTAGTCGGAAAACGTCAGACGGAGGGAGTAGGTAGATAGTAGAAGTATAGATAGATAGATATATTCTCTTTCCGGCAAAAGGAAAATCAATGATGTCAAAAAAGAAAGAAAGGAAAATCAAACTCGGCGTTTTCGTGTTAGGCCAGTTTGGGCCGTACGAAACTGTAGTACTGGATCTATGCTAGTAAACCCCGTAATATTTCGCCCTACCTTCTCGAGGCCCTGAGCGCGGACACCCCCAAATCCCCCGAACCCTAGTGAAGAGAAGGCTCGAGTTCGACATGGCGACGACGAGCGAGTCCACCGCCAACTCTACCGTAACGAGCGCGACGGCCGACGGAGACACAGAGCGTGAGCAAGAGCACGGCAATGGCGCGACTGCCGCCCCTGCCGTGGTGCAGCAGGAGGAGGAGGGGAAGAGTTGATCGGTCCGGGCCCGCGCCGGCGCGGCAGCGGCAGAAGCGCCCGCTCCAGTTCGAGCAGGCTTTCCTCGACGCCCTCCCCTCCGCCGCCATGTGCGTCTCCTCCTCCTCGCCGTTTACTGCCATAGGATTTGTGAGGCGCTTGTGTCTGCTTCCTGGAGCAGCGGCTAACTGTGGCGGTGGTTGCCTTCTGCAGGTACGAGAAGAGTTATATGCACAGGGACGTTGTCACGCACGTCGCCGTTTCCCCTGCTGACTTCTTCATTACCGGGAGCGCAGATGGTAATTTCTTGTACACCTTGACCTGTTTTGTGCGCAGTAGTGTTTTCTGGTAGTGGATGAATCGACACGCTAGATCTATGCACCTATCAGTTTCCTTCGGCTTGTGGGAAAAGTTGGCTGATTCCGTTTCATGTTTTCTATTCTCCAAAGGACATCTGAAATTCTGGAAGAAGAAGCCCAGTGGAATCGAATTTGCTAAACATTTTCGGTCTCATCTCAGTCCTATCGAAGGCTTAGCTGTGAGTGCACACCTTCTTATGTTCACTTGTTCAGTTAAGATATTATGATGCCGCATAGTACATTTAGCTTGTTAGTTGCTACTACCTCCGATCCATAAAATGTGTCGCAGTTTTGAACTAACCTCAGTTCAAAACTAGTTCAAGACTGTGACATTTATTTCGGATCGGAGGGAGCACTATTGATTGCACTCACTTGCCATAGTACAAAGAATTGCAATTATAGCGTGATCCAGTAATGCAGGTCAGTGTTGATGGCTTACTTTGCTGCACGATCTCTAACGACCGGTCTGTCAAGATATATGATGTTGTAAACTATGACATGATGTTCATGATGCGCCTCCCGTTTGTCCCTGGGGCAATTGAGTGGGTCTATCGGCAGGGTGATGTTAAACCGAAACTTGCTGTTAGTGACCGGAATACATCTTCTGTTCACATATATGACACTCATTCTGGTTCAAATGATCCCATCATCTCCAAAGAGGTATTCTATGTTTCTTTGTGAATTCAAGTAACTAACGGATTTGTACTTACTGAGCTTCTCTCACTGCAGATTCATGCTGGCCCTGTAAAAGTTATGAAATATAACCATGCCCAGGATGTTGTGATATCTGCTGATGCCAAAGGACTCTTGGAGTATTGGTCTCCATCCACCCTTAAGTTTCCAGAGGATGCGTATGTTCTGGCTTCTTGTAATTATTTTCAGCATCGTGTTTCTTCTGATTTTTCTTTGCCAGAACACTTTGCTGAACAATTGCAAACTTGAGTCTGAGTACATACTTCCACTTTCTAGTACTTTTGCTGAAAACTTGGCAACTGAAACAATGTAACAGATAGTATATGGTTGAACCCTGCAAGTTCTAATTAGGTGTTGGTATGCGAAGTAGGGATAAAATACCAACTTTTGCTGAAAACTGGCAACTGAACAGTGTAACAGTAGTATATGGTTGAACGTGCAAGTTCTTATTAAATATTTATGCGTCAAGTAAAGATGCTTGAGTTGAAGGTATAACATATTTATAATTTTCCAACTTTAAATCTTGTTCTGCATGCCTAGGTGTTTCTGGTTGGATTAGTATTTTAATATCTATACCTTCAACTGCTATAGTTCTATGAGGTCTACTTTCACGATAGTTAAAATATATTTGCTATGGAATGTTCTTTTCCACATTGATAAATGCATTAACCCATTGACTTATCAATGCTTGACATTGCTATCTGCTTTTGCAGGGTGAATTTTCGTTTAAAAACAGATACAAATCTATTTGAACTTGCAAAATGCAAGACTAGTGTGTCTGCCATTGAGGTACCTTTTTATGTGATCCTTGCGTGATTAGTGTATACTGCTTCTTCATTACTTGAGCTAGGCATACAATTGCACAACAAGGACTTCGAATGCTTTGCAGCAGAATAAATATATAACTCCCAAACAATAACACAGACTGCCACACATTGTGCATTCTTTCTTTTTACCAGCATACCACTTCAATGATAGAGACACCTGAATTTGTAAGATATATCCACCCTATCACATCAGTAGCTGGCTAGATCACTTCGTAGATACCTTAATATAATAATTGGCCAAAAATGATGTCGATTGTTTTAAAAAAAAGAACTACATAGGTCTAGTGCATTTTCAAATCTGATACTTTGTAGAAACGACAATCAGTGTTGTTATTGTAATTATGACTGGAATAGCTCTACTTAATGAGCTGATCTTTCCCAGGTGAGCAACGATGGCACTCAATTTGTGGTCACATCCCCTGACCGCAGGATAAGGGTATTTTGGTTCAAAACTGGTAAATTAAGACGCGTGTATGATGAGTCCCTTGAGGTAAGATACTCCCTCTGTCCAGTGCTTGCACATCACAAGTATATATGTTCGGTTTGTAATTTTGGACTGAATATTGTTGCTTGTAGGTGGCACAAGATCTTCAGAAAAGTGACGTTCCGTTGTATCATCTTGATGCTATTGATTTTGGGAGAAGAATGGCTGTCGAGAAGGAAATAGAAAAGACAGAAAATGTTCCTCAACCTAATGCTGTATTCGATGAGAGCTGCAACTTCCTTATTTATGCCACCCTTTTGGGCATAAAGGTATGCCTTCGTTCCTTCCTTTTCAATTGTATTCTTTATGTACTTTGATATTACCAGTCCATTTTTGTTGTGTACTCAAGGGAATTTATCATTGATGTTAAAGAATTCTTCTGACAAAACATTTATACATACATTTGCTCATGGTGAGCCATTGACCTTTTATTACACATAATAATCATGTTCTGCTCCTAGTCACTAATCTCATATATGAATAATGACAATGTCTACTTCTGTCTGGCATCTTACACCAGCTACTAAGTGAAACATCTTTCTGTAAGACTTCTAAACATCATATATATGCAGGTTGTAAATTTGCACACAAATAAGGTTCCCCGTATCCTGGGGAAGGTAGAGAACAATGAGAGGTTTCTGAGAATTGCTCTATACCAAGGTGACAAAGGCAACAAGAAGGTTAGGAAAATTCCTTCAATAGCTGCTAATGTCAATGACACGAAGGAGCCTTTATCAGACCCTACTCTGTTATGTTGCGCCTTCAAGAAACACCGGATATATACCTTTAGGTATGCCAGTTCAAGCATTTCAGGAGAATATTTAATTAGCTGGTTTTAAACTTAGTTGCTTGGAAGGCTCTTCTGAACTTTGTTCATATATGTTATTTCTTGGAAGTTTAACATCCTTTTTTGTCCTTATTACTGTACAGTCGTAGAGAACCTGAAGAGCCTGAAGATGCCACTAAGGGTAGGGATGTTTTCAATGAAAAACCCCCACCAGAAGAACTTTTGTCTGTATCAGAATTAGGGAAGACTGCTACGACATCACTACCTGACAATTTGGTATGTTTTCTTAACATTTAGATGTGGCTGTTACTCCTTTGGTGAATGACATTAATATCCGGATTGTATGTGAAATCAGTATCTATCTGTCATTTTGCATTGCCTGAATCTGTTAAATTCTTTTTCTATTTCAGGTGTTTCATACTTCAATGGGTGATATTCACTTGAGACTATATCCAGAAGAGTGTCCAAAAACTGTGGAAAATTTCACTACTCACTGCCGAAATGGTTATTATGATAATCTAATATTTCATCGTGTAATTAAAGGATTCATGGTCCAGACTGGGGATCCTTTGGGGGATGGTACTGGTGGGCAATCAATCTGGGGCAGGGAGTTTGAAGATGAATTTCACAAAAGGTATTTTAGCTATGACACAATTTTCTTGTTTGCACAAAATGAGTCTTTTTTTTCCATCTCAATGTACATTAGTCGATTATGGTAAATTTAGTACTCAGGGAAAACAATATATTTATGGTGTTAAAAAACAATATATTTATGGTCGACTAAATACAGTTTTGACGTACGCACTGCCTTGTTGAAGAGAGAACTGCCTTTTATGGATGATCTATCCCTTAGGCTTACAGTGACAACTTTATTGGTCGTATTGCAGCTTGAGACATGACAGGCCATTTACACTTTCAATGGCTAACGCGGGACCAAATACTAATGGTTCTCAATTCTTTATCACCACTGTGGCAACTCCATGGCTAGATAACAAACATACAGTGTTTGGTAGAGTTGTGAAAGGGATGGATGTTGTTCAGGTATCAAACTTTTGCATATTCCTTTAGTGCCTGAACGTTGTCTTTTCATTTCCTTTATTGTCTTCTTAACATTTCATTTTGTGTTTAAAGCAAATTGAGAAGGTCAAGACGGACAAAAATGACAAGCCGTATCAGGATGTGAAGATCTTGAATGTTACAGTTCCCAAGACATAAGCTCCTGTTTAATCAATTGGTCAGTAGTTCTCTCGCTTTTTTCCTTTAACATCACCACTCACTTCACGATTTTGGTCTGTTCTGGACTTAATTTTCAAGTTGCCTTGTTGTACATCTGGAGGCAAACCTGTCCATGTTTGAAAATATGTTCCTGTATTAACAGTCTGTTTATCTAATACTCCCTCCGTCCCAAAATAAGGAGTGAATAGCATAAAACTACCACTTTTCGCGTTAGGGTTCCAAAAAACTACCAAAAATTTGTTTGTGACTGATACCTACCAGAATCGGCGTAGGCTGTTTCATAAAACCCAAATCACTGAGTGCTTATCAATTGATCGTGATTATGACAGTTAGGGCCCGCATGTAAGATGACCATTTTTTGACCGTTTCGTTTCGAAAAAAAATATAATTTTTTTGACCTTTTGTTTGACTGTTAACTTACATGTGTGGCCCACATGTCAGTTGTCTCCTACCTCTCTTTCTTCTCTCCCTCTTCTCCCCTGATCTCTCTCGAGCACTGCCGCCGCCCTGTAAAAAATGGGAGAAAGCCACCCACTCCGGCGATGCGACGGGCAGGCAAGCAGGGCAACATGGCCGCACGCAGTGGCACGCTGCAGTAGGAGAGGTGGGCATGCACTGGAGCTGCTCGATCTGGAGCTCGGGGCGCCATGGCGGCTCGGTGTTCCTGCGGGACAAGAGTGCTTAGAGAAAGGGAAACGAGAAGATGGGGAGGAGAGATGGCACACACACGGTGGCGGAGCTCCCACCGGCGAGGGACACGGGACAATGGGGAGGCTGAACGGTGCTGGACGCGGGATATCACCGGCAAGGAGCAGTAGGTAGTAGCGGCAAGGAGCGCAGCAGTTAGCGGCAAGGAGGAGGAGCAGCAGCTAGCGGCAGGGAGGAGGAGCAGCAGCAGCTAGCGGCAGGGAGGAGGAGCAGCAGCAGTGGTCGTGCTACAAGGAGCAGCGGCGGCGGCGGCCATAGGCGAGGCAGGTGAGGTCTAGACCGGCCGGATCCTGACGATCTGGAGCATGGACCCGATTGCTTTTTCAAACAAATTACAAGGACCCAATTGCTTACTTAAAATATTTGTAGGGACCTGATTGTTTTTTTAGAAAATATTTGCAGGGACCTGACTGCTTTAAAAAAACTATAGGGGTTATTCTGTAAAAATGAGGGCATATTTCTAAATTCTAAAAAAAGATTGAGGGATTGAAGAATTTTATTTTTATTTGAGTGAGGAAGAGACACTCACACATAGGCCCCACAGGTAAGTTAACGGTCAAACAAACAGTCAAAGAAACGATTATCTTACGTGTAGGCCCCAACTGTCATAATCGCGTTCAATTGATAATCACTCGGCGATTTGGGCTTTTTGAAACAGCCGACGTCGATTCTGGTAGGTATCAGTCACAAACAAATTTTTGGTAGTTTTTCGGAACCCTAACGCGAAAAGTGGTAGTTTTATGCTATTTCACTTCAAAATAAGTGACGTGGTTTTGGTTCAAACTAAAACCATGTCACTTATTTTGGGACGGAGGGAATAAGTTTGATGCACTGTTCTGTCTTGAGGAACAAGATGCACAGTTTCTGAGTCTCAGCTGCATGATTGGAAGTGATTTAATAATTCAATCTGTTTTGATGGGCTAGATTTCGTCCTGTATTTTCAATTGTTTTTGCAATCGATAGTATACCATGCCATAGATGCAGGGAGGGTTTGTTTGATTTGTCATAATTAGTTTCTTCTTCTTTTTGGTGGATTTTTTTTCATCAATGTTTGGCTCCATCATTCATTGCTATCGTTCTCATGTCACATATCTTGTGCAGGGTTGCTACATCACGGGCCATATGATGATTTGCTGACCTGTTCTACGATAAATGGGCTCCCCTCAATTCTCCCAGGAGAGGTGTTGTTTTCTGCTGTGGTGCTTGGAGTTTGGCCTTCCTCAGCAGAGGGAGCAGGACCAATGCAACTTGTGTCTTGGGTAATGTCTGCAGTACGAAAGCAACAGTGAGCCTTTGAACGAGAAGCATGGATCAAAAGCAAACCATAACATTTTTCTCCGTCGACAGAATTATCTCCCAACGTTAGTAGGGGAAAGCTAACAGATGTTTCCAAAATTTTCACGGTTAAGCTTGTAACTTGATGAGAATGGTCAGTGGAAAATGTCTGATAGTAACAAATTCCCTTTATTGTATTTATATTATCTCTTCGAATATCATCAAAACTTTGTCGTGAAATGAATAAGAGGATGTCTGAGCGTATTTTAGTTTTAGATACACCCCTTTTTATCCATTTTGATGACAAGTATTTTCGGACGGAGGGAGTATATTGCTTAACGTGAGGATTGTCGCTTGACGATGCATTGGTAACCGGCACCAGGTCGACCGACGTTGACGGCTGAACTGATGGTGGCTGACCAAGTGTAGACGGACAGGAAGGTGGAATCTTTCCTTCGGTTAGCCGTCGGTGTGTGTGTTCCTTTTCTATTGGTATAACACAAATATGATGCCGCCCGTGAACCTGGACTCGGTAGGAGGCCCATATGATAGCGAATCTTACGTCAGCTCTTAGGTTTGCATTCCGTTTCTGTTTTTTTTCCTCCCTCTTCTTCATTCTGGTGGGGAAAGGCTAGTTAGCCGCCACCGAGGAAATGGTGACCCCATCGGTCAACCCTGGGTCGGCCACGTGGACGCCAAAAGCAGCGGAAACGTAAGCGGCCAGCGGAGGCGAGGGAATAAAAAGCCAGCGAACGGCCGCGTTTTCCTCCCACCTTCCTCTCCTCCTCCCCTCTCCTCCGCCCTTCCGTTTCTTCCTCGCAATTCGCTGCTGCGCTCCATCCATCGATCCGTCGGGGAGATGGCGTCGGAGAAGCACTTCAAGTACGTCATCCTCGGCGGCGGCGTCGCTGCGGTTCGTACTCTCCTCCCTCCGAGTCTGCTTCCTGTCGTCTCTGTGGAATGTATGTTTTGGTTGGATTCTCACGCTTGTCTCTTTGTTTGACATGACAGGGATACGCCGCGAGGGAGTTCGGCAAGCAGGGCGTCCAGCCCGGGGAGCTCGCCATCATCTCCAAGGAGTCCGTACGTCGCTCTACCTTCCCGCCCGCCGCATGGCCTCTGCCCAAATCGAATCATTTCTTCTACCCCAAAACACAAAAAGAAATTTGGAACCGAGCCCGTCTAACGGTCAACCTGATGTTGTTGCTGTTGCTGTTGTGTTTGCGTTTTCAGGTGGCTCCATATGAGCGTCCTGCGCTCAGCAAGGGCTACCTCTTTCCCCAGAGTAAGAAACATGCCTGCAGACACAACTGCTGACTGAATTTTTGTTACCCGCCGCAGCGCTTCTCGCTCAACTCTAAACGTGTCTTCCTAACGTGCAAGCAGATGCCGCCAGGCTTCCAGGATTCCACACCTGCGTCGGGAGCGGCGGGGAGAAGCTCTTGCCCGAATGGTACACGGAAAAAGGTGAGGAACATGTCCTGTCCCCACCGTGGAGAGTGGTTGGCTACTCATTCTTTAAGATTAACCAGAGGAAACTACGTGATGATTAGTCAAACAAAACTGAGGACTTCTCCTGGAGTTTATGTTACTTTAACACCAACAGAACAACATGTCTCAAGTTTATGTTACTATCTGACAGCTTAGTCCAAAAATGCGCAGAAAAGAGCATCTAGTGTGTTCTCTGCAAGATTTTTGCACTTCTGAGAAAGTGTCTCTGCAGGCATTGAGCTGATCCTGAGCACGGAAATTGTCAAGGCTGATCTTGCCTCCAAGACATTGACCAGTGCAGCTGGAGCAACCTTCACCTACGAGACCTTGCTCATCGCCACTGGCTCCTCGGTGAGTTCCCAACTGTTAATTTCTCACTGCAACATAATAATCTGCAGCTTGCGCTATCGGTACTGAACTTATTAATCGTGCTTTTGCTGAGTCAATCTTTCATAAATATGTCTACTCATTGTATTTGTATTTCTCTGCTTGCTCAGACCATAAAGCTCACTGACTTTGGCGTTCAAGGAGCGGAATCAAACAACATATTGTATCTAAGGGAAATTGATGACGCCGACAAGTTGGTCGCAGCTATGCAAGCAAAGAAGGATGGGAAGGCCGTCGTTGTTGGAGGTGGCTACATAGGACTTGAGCTCAGCGCAGCACTGAAAATCAACAATTTTGATGTCACTATGGTGTACCCAGAGCCGTGGTGCAGTAAGTCTGACTGTTCTTGTCTGTTAAGCTTACAGCGTTGCATTTTTTGAATATTTAGCAGCAAAGAAACACCAATCTCTCGATACTTACGCACATGGATGATGATGTTAATGAAATCTGGCACGGGGAATGCCAACTCTCTTTTGCAGTGCCCCGTCTCTTCACTGCCGGCATTGCTCATTTCTACGAGGGTTACTACGCTAGCAAAGGAATCAATATCGTGAAGGGTACTGTGGCTAGTGGTTTTGATGCTGATGCCAGTGGAGACGTGAGTTCTGACTTCTGAGTATACCTCTGCAGTTTCAGTTTGATAGTGGTGTTTGAAGTGAAGGACTTGAATCTGTTTTTCGTTTCAGTTTGATAGTGGTGTTTGAGTGAAGGACTTGAATCTGTTTTTCTCTCTTTGCTTGGCAGGTTAGTGTGGTGAAGCTGAAGGATGGAAGAGTACTCGATGCCGACATCGTCATCGTTGGAGTCGGTGGCAGGCCGCTGACAGGCCTCTTCAAAGGCCAAGTTGAAGAGGATAAGGGTGGACTCAAGGTTAGTTTCACTCTTGTGCTGATGAATGCATCCAACTGACACTTGGACAAAATATTATCCAACTGATTGGCTCAACCTAATTAGCAACTGTACACATCACTTTGTGCACCTTGTCCTTGCCGCTGCCTTAAGGTTTGACATTATCTTTTATCTTGTGTTTTCACCCAGACTGACACATTCTTCGAAACAAGCGTCGCTGGTGTATATGCCATTGGTGATGTGGCGACTTTCCCCATGAAGCTGTACAACGAGCCGAGGAGAGTGGAGCACGTCGACCATGCTCGGAAATCAGCCGAGCAGGCAGTAAAGGTGAGCAATCCTTGTTAGGCCCTATTCACAAAACCCGGTAGGATTCAACTGTTTGTTTTCCAGTGAAATTCCACAAGACATGTAACACAAGCGTTTTTCAATTTGTATGTAGGCGATCAAGGCCAAGGAGTCCGGCGAGTCCGTGGCGGAGTACGACTACCTGCCCTACTTCTATTCGAGGTCGTTCGATGTCGCGTGGCAGTTCTACGGCGACAACGTTGGCGAGACGGTGCTGTTCGGGGACAACGACCCAGCGGTGGCCAAGCCCAAGTTCGGCACCTACTGGGTCAAGGACGGCAAGGTCATCGGTGTGTTCCTAGAGGGCGGCTCCGCCGACGAGAATCAGGCCATCGCCAAGGTCGCCAGGGCCCAGCCGCCGGTGGCCGACGTGGAGGCGCTCGGCAAGGAAGGCCTTGATTTCGCCACCAAGATCTGAAGATTCCTCTATCTGTCGACGCGTGTTAATGTTGTGTTTGTCCCTCCCCTGCCGATGCTTCCTAGTTCCTAGCTCAGAAGTGTGATTCGATTTTTCATTTTGGATTTTGATGGTGTTGCTGTGACCACTATGATAGAATTCGAATAAATTTAGTAGCATCTCTGGTTCTACATTCTTTAGGTTATATATCTCTGCTTGTAGTTAGCAAGGCGTGATTGGGACTAAGAATTTCATGCCAAATTGAACAAGATCAAAGGGAACTGGGATCCAAATGAGGTCTTGCCCTGATAAAATTCTTGGTGGATTTTAGTTGAAAATATGAAAATTAATTCTACCATGGAGCTGATCCCGGCTCCGTAGGCCGAACTTTATCATGCAGAAAAGAAGCAAGGCCTGCACAAGTTTGGGGGACATAGCAAGCCCTCTGAGGCCTGCACAACGCAATTCATGCTTAGGAGAGGTGCTTAAAAAACCCCAGTTTTTCTTAAACATCGGTGCTAATTTATAGACGGTAAATGCTTAATTAGGTAGCCATCCTATAGAGATAAGCACTCATGCTTAAGAAAAATGGTTTTATACCAAGCACCCTCCCTCTAAGTACCTTGCATTGTACAAGGCCTGAAAGTGCAGAGTAAAAGGTGAAACTCCTCGCTTCGTGTCTTCTTCCTTTCCAGCTTGTTGCGGGGAATCAGGGCTCTTTTCGGCCTGTATAAAAACTGCTAGAATGAGGCCCGACGGTCTTAATTCCTAATACTACTCCTACTGCTATTGCTATTGTTACTGCTTTTGGGCAAATGCAGTGGAATGGTATTTGTATTTGCACCAGAGAAGGAAGCTCGGTGACAGATAAACCGGGATTTAACAGTAAGAAGAAAGCAATCATAGTACACGGCACACACTGCTAACGAATGAGATTGATGTCCCAAACCAACAGAGGTTCAAGACTAAATGCAGAACCAAGAATGTCGTGTGTATAGGAAGCCACAAGGCTCAAACTCGTTGCCTTGCTAAGCATCGGAGGTTGTCAGATCGAAGATGTTGGTGTTACACTCTTTCCAGATTCTCCAGTAAATAGGATAGTGGCGTTGTCAAAGTTGCACCACATACTTTTTGGAGGGATCCTCCTCACCTGAATCTACTAGTCCTTCACGTCTAGTAAAAAGCTATCCACTGACATTTGTCCCTGCTCCACCGCAACATGCACTAGACCCGCCTTGCCAGATACAGGCATCAAGCCCATTTCCTTTTAACCGTGTTATGCCCGACTCACTACAAAACATTTCTTTTTCTACGCTTGTACTTGGTTTACACTCCTTGCCTTTCATCTGACTTTGCCATCAAGAAATTGTTTGTTTTCAACTGGATTGGATCCCGAACCAAGAGCAGTTGTCAAACAGGAAATCACCTCCACCAACGGCAAGCTGGGCACATGGATACCAGTCATATCCACAGACGCAAACAAAGAGATGTCCTTTTCTTGCACACCAACTCCTGCAATAATCACTGGAAACAAGGTGGGGATTTGAATATTGGAAGCTTCAGGAGCTATACTCACTAATGAACGGGGAAATGCATTGGAGCACTTGGGTGCCACACCCTTATATGAAAATAACATTAAAAGAATATCAGGAAATTTTAAAAAATTCTAAAATTTTGGGATATCAAACCTGGGTGCCCATTGTATACCCGTGTTCAACCTCGTGGGGAATGGGTGCCCGTGGTATCCGCGGCGAAGGAAATATGGTCCGACATACGCTCCATCCAATTTTTTTCTATACATATATGAACCTTTTGTCTTTTTACTGACATTACCACGGGCACCCATTCCCAAGAAACTGAACACGGTTGTACAACATGCGCCTAGGTTTCATATTCCAAAATTTCAGGATTTTTTGAAATTTCCTAATATATTTTTAATGTTATTTTCATATAGGGGTGTGTGTGGCACCCGAGAGGCACAAATCCTCTTCCGGAATGAATGTGGTCATTGAACGTGGGTGGACACCTGTGATGCTAGCTTGAGGCTGAATCCAATTGCATTGTGGTAATTGATGCTGTTAAAGATCCACATGTTTTCTTGGGGGCTCAGGCTGCCACTATTGTTGAATGCTTACAACTTGCAAAAGATAGGACAAGTCAAGCTCATCACATGCCGCTCTTCAACCAACCGCTCTCGGATGGCCACATCAAGGCAATTCTTGCCCTATTCGGATGGGATGCCTTCATACTGCGGCTTGGGGACCATGAGGGCATCGTGGAGGACCGACACTAGTGTCGGCCGCGGTGGTTCTATGTGTAGGCTGTTCAAATGAATACGACATTCTTCAAAACACTAGTGTCGAATGTACGGGGCCTCAATAACCCGACACGTCGGAATGCTATCTTTCAGGTGGTTAACATGGCTAGCCCGAGCATTGTATGTCTCCAAGAGACAAAAATGGAGATTGTATCAGCGGAGGTGGTAGCCCACTCTCTTGGGAATAAATTTGATAGTTTCTACTTCCTATCTGCGACGGGCATGAGGGGAGGCATCCTCCTCGCATGGGATGCTTCAGACGTCACACTATCCCACCCGCATTACAAAACTAATGCGCTCACGATGCTAGTCACACATATTGGAGGCTCGCAATGGTGGATGACCGGCGTCTATGGCCTGCAACATGACCATGAAAAAATCGAGTTCATGCAAGAGTTGGTCGACATCCGAGAGTTGATTGCCGGGCCACGGGCAGCTGTGGGCGGCTTCAACTTATTGGTCAACCCGGATGATAAAAGAATTACACTTGTGAACATGTGCATTGAAAGTGCTAGTTATCGACTAGAGGGGGGGGGGGGGTGAATAGGCGATTTTTATGGAAGTCTTCAAAACACGGATGTTTCGAAGACAAACAACAGAAATGACCTAGTTGATATGCAGCGGAAGATAACTACAACAAGCAAGCCATAGTCAAGTATGCAATAATGTGAACGGACAAGACTAATAGTAGCTATGTAGTAAGGATCAGGATGGAAGATAGTATGAAGCCAAACAACAATAGAAGTCAAGCAGTGAAGTCAAACAGATAAGACATATAAGCAATGACTTCACGAAGACAAACTTAGGGTAAAGGAGGGAAGGGAAAGAACCAGTCACTAGTTGAAGACACATGATTTGTTGGACCAGTTCCAATTGCTGTGACAACTGTACATCTGGTTAGGGAGGCTGAGATTCAACTCAGAAGACCGCGTCTTCACCTTATTCCCCTTGAGCTAAGGACACACAGTCCTCGCCCAATCACTCTGGTAAGTCTTCGAGGTAGACTTCCGAACCTTCACAGACGACGTTCACCGACAATCCACAATGACTCTTGGATGCTCAGAACGCGACGCCTAACTGGCTGGAGGATTCACAGTCCTCAAGTGTAATAAGTCTTCAGGTCACACAGATGTGAAAACTTCGATGATGCCTAACACTCTTTGGCTCGGGTGTTTTGGGCTTTGTCATTGCAAGGATTTCTCTCTCTCAAAGGCTTCGAGGTGGGTTGCTCTCAAACGACAAAAGCCATGCACTAACTCTGAGCAGCCATCAATTTATGGTGTAGGGGGTGGGCTATTTATAGCCACTAGGCAACCCGACCTATTATGTCCGAAATGACCCTGGGTCACTAAGGAACTGACACGTGTTCCAACGGTCAGATTTCAAACACTCACGGCAACTTTACTTGGGCTACAAGCAAAGCTGACTCATCCAGCTCTGGATAAGTTTTGCTCTCATTGTCTTCAGTCGAAGACATAGGATTTGGGTTGAGCATCACTTCAGTCATTCTGACTATGATCACTTGGACCCCACTTAACAAAGACGGTGGTTCCTACGACTCAACAAAGAAGAAAAGGAAACAACGAAACAACACAGTCTTCAAGGCTCCATAGTCTTCACTCAATGTCTTCTCATGTCATAGTCTTCAATGTGAATATCTTCACATACCACCATTGTCTTCAATGTCTTCATACATTTTTAGGGTCGTCTCCGGTAGGTAAACCGAATCAATGAGGGACACTACCTGCGTTATCCCGCAATTCTCACAAACGCATTAGTCCTCAACCACATTTGTCGTCAATACTCCAAAACCAACTAGGGGTGGCACTAGATGCACTTACAATCTCCCCCTTTTTGGTGACTGATGACAAATTGGTTGAAGTTTTCAACGGGGATAAAATATGTGAAATTGTAAAGGATAGGGAATTGTCTTCATAAGTGGCAAAGGCTCCCCCTGAAGATGTGCATATAAGTAGTTTGCTTTTGGAATGCAAATGCACATGGCAGGTTGTACTTGTGGAGATCCTCTTCAACTTATGAAGATAATTCATCATGCATGAAATGATATAGCTAAGAGAATGACATGCATAATGAAAAATGGACGTCTGCAGAATGATCTAAGTGCGGAAGTTATCGTCGCACATGCGGAATTTATTATCGCACTGTGGTAAAGCAAATAAGTAGTGCATTTACCATCGAGTTTAAGTGTTACAACTCATAAGAACCAAATGTTTCAAAAACGAGAGTTGTAAACACTAGGCAAAATATAGTGCAACCGCCTTATGAACCCGCTTGAAGACTATCAAACTCATGTGCTTCTCCCCCTTTTGTCAGTAAGGACCAAAAAGGTTTGAAGACATAGAGCATCTACTCGTCCTCTTCTGAAGAAGATGATGCAGCAGGGTTGTCGTTGTTGGTTGGCGGTGCAGACGAGCTGGGCGCAGTGTCGATTCGTGCAGAAGTAGGGGGCGGTGAAGTAGCATCGGCTTCATCATCGATCACTCTGGCATTGACCGTTGCTGCTGAGGAAGAATAGTCAGAGTCTTCAAGAGATGGAGTTCGCCGTGAGAACTGCATTCCGTGGAGGAGTGGAGTCAAACTTGAAACGTTCGGTGAAGCCATTGTCTTGAAGATCGCTTCAAAGACCGAAAGCAGGGTCAAACTCTTCCATGATCGCCGACAAGTCTCGTGAGTGACAAAAGCATTCTTGGTGGCAAGGTTACGAATGCGATTGACGTCCACCAAGAGGCTTTGCATTTGACGCTTTAGCCAGGAGTGATGCTTATCTTGCTTTTGATGCAGCGCCACAAGAAGTTCTCGATCGTTGAGGACTCGAGAGCGCTTCCGAGGCCTTTGGCCAATTGTGCTCTCAGTGGCTTCAGTCCATGCACGATGAGGCAGACGTGTGTTCCCAACCAGGGGATAGACACGAGATACCGCTTGGACGCCTTCCATAGGTTGAGAGAAGTTGTGGTGATCTGCGTTCTGAAGACTTAGTGGCGTTTAAGTGCTCGGGTATATGGCTTCTGCAGACATATCAACCTCTCGTAGAAAGATCGATGATTGCGGCAGAGGGTTAATAGTTGATAGCGAGTGCATCTTGATGAGGCGCATGACCCATGGAGCATAGAACTTGGACCAAACAGATCGAGATCCAGAGGCAGCCAATTGTCGGATGAAGAAATCTTGCGTGTTGAAGCCGATGCCATTGAGGATGTAGAAGACCAATGTCTTCATTGCTCCTTCAAGCTTTGCAGACGATGAATGCCCTTTTATTGGCCATAGAGTTCGCCGTATGATGTGATATATGGTACGAGGCTGATACTCAAGGTCATCAACAAAGAAGTGTTGAGGGTATTCAGCGTCATGTGGCAGTGGCTTCATCATGCTCAGCATCTGACTCATGTTGGGTTCTGGCTTATGAAATATGCTTTCCAAGGCATCGCGGTGGAGTTGACATCCAAGTTCAAACAACTCTCCGGGAGTGGGTAGGCCTGTGAGCTCAATGATGTCAAGAGATTTGGCTTCATGATGGATATTTCCAGTCATCCACTCGAGAACCCATGTCTTCAGATCTCTGTTGTAGCCATGGATGTGGAGTGTGGCATAGAATTGAAGCACTAATTCTTCATTCCAGGTGCTCTTTATGCATTACGAAGCCAAGCAGAATCGCATCATGAAAGCAATCAAGTGCTTCTTCTAAGCACGGCAGTCCGGCAATGGCTTCGGTGTCGAGGCGCATATGAGGGAAAATGCGCCTTGGTCATACAGAACACAGAGTAATAGCTTCTTTGTCGATAGCTCCGTAACCGGTCGATGAGATCCTTGGCCTTTGTAGGGGTTCTTTACCTTTGTCAAAGAAAGTATTGTGGGCTTTGAAGCCATTTGCATTGAAAGAACCAGTTGAGGTGGCGTGTTCGAAACCTTGGCAGTCTTGGCTTGGCTCGGACCGGAGGCCTATGTGCAATATGATAGTCGAATTGAGGACCGTGAGGCATGAGGCGGAGGGACCAGAACGGCCATCTTATCGTGACTAGCTCGCCATAGTTGTATGCTTGCTCGATTGTGTAGGGCCTTGGTGGCGGAACTGGAGCGATGGCGGCAAGAATCGAGGCTTCAGGCTGCACAGCAGATGCTTCGGGAGCAGTTGCCTCATTGGCTTCAGGCACAGTTTCTTCATTGGCTTCAGGAGCAGTTGGGACAGGCTCCACATTGGCTTCAGCCATGACCATGTCATTGGCTTCATTGGTTTTGGAGGTGGCAGCCTCATTGTTTTCAACCTCCACTTGATGAGCTGGAGGGTCGGGCACTGGCACGTTGATATCGGGGGATCACTTCTTCAATTACTGGGGGTGTAGGAACACGTTCTTCTTCTTCTTCTTCTTGGGTGTCGCCGATGCAGCCGGATTGTCTTCAGCAGCTTTGGCTTCGGACTCGAGAGACATTCACGGTTGGAGTGGCTTCGAAAACACTTGACGTGCAACAGGTTGGTGGTGCACTTCTCCTTCGAACGCTTCGGAAGAGGCACTTGAGGCCTTTGACCTTTGCGAAGCTGCGAAATCTTGGCGACGCCTTTGGAGATGGGGTTGCACTGGGCCTCAAAGTCTTCCTCTTCTTCTTGGTGTTGCTGTTGGGGAGTGACTTGTTGTTGGGGAGTACTGGGGGAGTCTTGTTGTTGCGGGCGATCAGCCCATGAAGCATCCTGTGCAATTGGCGTCAGAGGACAACCAATGCTAAAGAGTTCGCTGTTCGTACGAACAGGCGATGATACCACATTGTACTCGATTTTAGGAAGAACTTCATCATCTTCAACATTGTCATGGTGACCAATGTCTTTAGCAGTGGGGGGATCAGCTGCTGGAATCTCTTCAGCTTCAGGAGCCTTTGTGGAAGCAGGCTCATGAACAGTCATTCGAAGTTCTTGGGTTGCGGCAGGGGACGAACTACAGAAATGGGTTCAACAATCAAGGGCTCTGTAGGAGCAGCCCGATTCTTCTTGGTCTTTAGCTTCTTCTTGGAGGGAGCAGCATCAGAGGCGTCAGGATTTTTCCTTTTTCTCGCTTGACCTCGGCAGCCCTCGTCTTTTTCTCTGCTCGTAAGCGATTGACCGTACCTTTGGCTTCGAGCTACCATGCTACTTGGGAAGACTATGCGGGGCTCTTCCTGCCTTGAAGGTGCAGCTTGGTCACCGAAGACTTCTTTTTCTTTGCAGCCATCCCGGGTCGATGCAGGGACGGCCAAGTGCCTTATGCGCTTCAAATTTCATTGTAGGCAATCACACACTTGTCGGCTAGAGCCTTCATGCGCTCACGAGCCTCCGGCTTCTTCACGCTTCTTGACAAAGTTTTCTTTGAGGTCGTGCAACATGACCTTGAAGTTTTGACGTCTTGCACGCTGAGTGCAGCCATATGCTTCTTGAACTGAGCCTTCTCATAGTCAATTTTGTGCTTGATTCAACAATCCGCTGAGCTAGAGCTAGCTCGAAGCAATGGCGCCGCTTGAAAGAGACGTTGAGGCCAATTGGAAGTTGCAGATCTTCAAAGCTGATGTTTGGTGTGTCAAACCACTCATCAATGAAGTGATGGATGATTGCCACATCAAAGAGAGGCAAGTTGTTGAAGATTTCCGCTTCTTCTTTGCTCTTGATAAGCTGCTCAAGAGCATCATCTACAAGATCGTCATCACTTGACAGACCAATGTGCTCTTCACGCAGAATGGCAGCAGGGGTCAATGTCAGTTCAATATTCTTGACACTTTTCTTTCTCTTCTCCGTCTTCTTGGAGATGCGGGATTGATCCTCGACCGCGTAATCGGCTTCGTGGAGGTGCGATGGCAGTGGCTTCACACGAGAAGCTTTTGGAGGAGCGGTGACTTTGGAGTCTTGACTTTCTTAAGCCTGCGGCTTTGGAGCAGGAGCAGGAGCTGGAGCCGGGGCTTCATCGAGTCATCATTGTCATCAGAGTTATCCACTTTGGCACCTTGGTCCAAAATATAAGTGATGAGGCCTTCAAGGTTTGAAAACGGACCGATGACATTGGGTTCAACGTCACGTGAGCCGTCATCACGGGGAGCAGAGGGACCAGGGTTGAAGTCTAATCCCAATGACTTCTTGTTTTCCTTTGCGAAGCCTTTGCATCTTTGGAAGTTGCGCTTGAAGAGATTGTCATCGCGACACGAGCAAAGACGCTGGGTCGGCATTTTCAGCCGAGGTCCACGGACCATGCAAGGATAGAAACCTTGTGCAATAGCTTCAACCATGCTCTTGGGAGGGAGGCCTCGAAACAGAATATCACCCCAAGGGCTTCTGATGGCATTCTTCTCGGCATATTCTTGTGTGACGAAATTGTACTTGAACCACTGTTCAGCCCAATAGCGTCGAATCCATTGGATTCGTGTCTTGCGCTGATTATAAGTCTCTTCAGGATCTGTCTTGTACAGCTCTGCGAGGTCATCAGGAAGATCTTTTGAGGTTCCTCACGACTGTCTGCCGCCCTTCCCGACTGATTTATCTGTAGCCATGAGCTTCAAACTGAATGGCTTCACAATCAAAGGCTTCAAAGGCTTGCGTTTGCTTGATGACAGTGAACCGGCTTCAGGAGAGTTGGTTTGATGTCGTAAGAATTCTCGCAAACGAATGCAGACTATGAGAACCAAGGGATTCTCCCACGGACATGTACCGTGACAACATTAGAGATGCGAGGGAAGGGAAGAGGTCATATGCATTCTCGTAAGATTTTGAAGATAAATCGGTTTGAAGACATTGACCTCATGATGCGAAGACATTCACTTATACTGCTGAGAGTTGGTTCCAGATTTGTACGAATCCGTGAATAAGTACAAGTGAGGAATCTAACTAGTTGTGAAGCTTAAGTGAATATACTAAGCGATCTGAGATGCGCATAAAATAGATCTAACTTTGTATGGGCAGAAACCATTTTTGGCAAGTAGGATGAATCTTGAAGATCAAAAAGATGGTAAAAATAGAGATATATTTACCGCTTCAAAGAACTGCTAGACAGAAGGAAAGGAGGCCGAGCAGTTCAGTCCACCGTGCCCTAACTTAGCGACGGAGGACACCGACGGCGGCGGCGGAGATGAAGATGTTCGCGGCCGGCATGAGGACGGCGTCGGAGAGGTCGCGGCAGCTAAGCGCCGTCACCGGGCGTTGCCGAGAGCTAGCGGTGGCGCTAGGGTTTTGACGAGGTGGAGAGGTGGAAGAAGAGTTTCTTTACCGCAGGGGACATGTATTTATAACGAGGTTTGTAGCGCAACGCAATTACTCAGGTGCCCCTGGCGGTTCACATCTGAGGGGCACGTGGCACGTATGCAACATACTGTGAGTTATCCCACGTTCCCACGCTCGCCCGGTTTGTCGGATGGTCGTTCCGGCTTCTCCGGAGTTCAACAGTAATGATGAATCATTTAAAACAGACTTAAAGTTTGTCTCTGTGTCTTCTGGCGACAAGGACACAGAGAAGACATTCGACAGCTTTCAATAGAATGCATATGATTTGGACAGATAGAGTTTGAGATAGAAAGCATAGAGAGATTGGGGTCCGATCACATTCACTTAGTTCAAAAGATTCAACTTGAAGACATAGCTATAAGTGAATGCCGTAGAGGGTAGAAATATATATCAGACAGCAACCAAATCATCATAGTGAAGAAAATCATGAAAATAGGTTGAAGTTGAAGTCAAATCAAATGCGAATAGCTTCAAGAAATAACGCCATGAGTGAAACACTTCAAACAAAGAAATTTGGTGGTGGCGTTACCCACCGTATATGAAGTATTAGACCCAGACACGGCGCATAATTATCGTGGCGCTCCGAAGTCAAATTCCACGTTAATGTATTCACACTTAGAATGTAAGTCTTCACTGATTGAAGATATACATTACTTCGTGTGTTGCACATCTAAGTCATCAACATGCATAAGTGTTAGGATGTGTGCTTGATCACAGGACATTTGAGGATTCCAAGATATTTAGCTCACACCGTAACTCGCAAAACCTTTTCTCATCCAAGGGCTTTGTGAAGATATCTGCCAGTTGCTCTTGATGTTGACGTGAATGATGTCAATATCTTTCTTCATGACATGATCCCCGAGAAAATGATGACGAATTTCAATGTGCTTTGTCTTCGAGTGCCGGATCGGATTGTTGGCAATTTTGATGGCGCTTCGTTGTCGCAGAAGAGAGGTACTTGTGTCGATTGATGCCATAGTCCTTGAGAGTTTGCTTCATCCATAGAAGCTGAGCACAAAGAAGATCCGGCAACAATGTATTCAGATTACGCAATTGAGAGTGACACACGCTTACGCTTCTTTGAAGACCAACAGACGAAAGTGATCGTCCCGAAAGTGACATGTGCTGATGTAGACTTGCGATCCACTTTGTCACCAGCATAATCAGCATCCGAAAATCCAACTAAATCAAATTTGAGCCCTTTGGATACCATAATCCGAGTGTTGGGGTGTGAGCCAAATATCGAAGAATTCGCTTCACAGCTAAGTGATGCGATTCCTTTGGTGCCGCTTGGAATCGATCACACATGCAAACACTAAGCATAATATCTGGCCTAGATGCACATAGGTAAAGTAAGGAACCAATCATGGAGCGGTATACCTTTTGATCGAACTCTTTACCATTGTCGTCGGGACCCAAGTGGTGTTTAGGTGGCATTGGCGTCGTGTATCCTTTGCATTCTTGCATTCCAAACTTCTTTAGACAATCTTGGAGGTATTTTTCTTGAGATATAAAGATGCCATTTCTTTGTCGATTTAATTTGAAGACCAAGGAAGAACTTGAGCTCTCCCATCATGGACATCCGATATTGCTCTTGCATCATGTATCCAAACTCATCACTATACTTACGGTTGGTGCGGTACCAGTAGATAATGTCATCCACATATATTTGGCATACAAACAGTTCACCATCATATGTCTTCGTGAAGAGTGTGGGATCAAGGGATCCAGGTTTGAAGCCTTTGCTCTTGAAGTCTTTGATTGTATCATACCGGTAGCGAGGAGCTTGTTTGAGGCCATACGATTGCTTTATTTAGCTTGTACACCATATCGGATGTTTTGGATCTTCAAAGCCGGTGGTTGAGCGACATATACTTCTTCTTCAATCTTCTTTGTTGAGAAATGCACTCTTCACATCCATTTGATAGAGCAAAATGTTGTGGTGGTTAGCATAGGCTAGTAGTATGCGAATAGCTTCAAGCCTAGCTACAGGAGCAAATGTTTCATCGAAGTCAATTCCTTCAACTTGAGTATATCCTTGAGCCACAAGCCTTGCTTTGTTTACGGCGAATTGACCATGCTCATCTTGCTTGTTTCGATATATCCATTTGGTGCCAATAATGTTATGCTTGCGAGGGTCGGACGCTTGACAAGTTCCCAAACATTATTCAGCTTGAACTATTGAAGTTCTTCTTGCATAGCTTGAATCCATTACGGTTCCATAAAAGCTTCAAAGAACTTTCTTGGGTTACGATATTGATACAAAGGAAAAGTGCCCACGTAAATTTGCTAGCTGTGTTTCTCTTGAGCGAGTAAGCGGACCAAAGCGTTGATGCTATCGATTATCTTCTCAATCTGTACTTCATTTGCAACTCGAGGATGAATCGACGAAGACTTTGCTCATGCCGATCGTTGTCGTCATTGGAAGGATTGTCTTCAGCTGAGCATTGTCTTGAGTTGGTTAGGTGCAGAAATGATAAGTTCCTCTTCAGTTGTGCTTCAAAAGGCATGATTTCACGGTTCCCATTAGCTTGATAGATTCATTTGGGTGGAGCTTCGTCTAGAGTGCTTGGCAGGAACTCTCTTTGTGAACCATTGGTTTCATCAAATCGCACATCTAGTTTGACGATTTTGTAGAGATAGAGATTGAAGACTACGTAAGAGTGTGAGTCCTTTCCGTAATCGAGCATGAAGCCTTCGTGAGCTTTGGGTTCAAATTTTGACTTGTGATGAGGATCCTTGATCCGGCACTTAGCCCCAAATACTCAAGTAATCGACATTTGGCTTCTTGCCAAGAAGGAGCTCATAGGATGTTTTGTTGAAGCTTATGGATATAAACACGGTTGATGACGTGACAAGCTGTATCAATGGCTTCGTGCCGTAACTTTCTTGGTGTCTTGTACTCGTCGAGCATTGTTCGAGCCATCTCAATGAGGGTTACGTTCTTGCGCTCCACGATGCCATTTCTTTGGGGTGTGTATGGAGCAGAGAACTCATGAGTGATTCCATGGTATCCAGATAAAGATCAAGTCGGTGTTCTTGAATTCAAAGGTGCCGTTATCACTTCGATATGCTTGATCTTGACGCCATAATTGTTCATTGCTCGATTGGCGAATCGTCTCAAGACATCTTGCACTTCAGTCTTGTAGAGAATTATGTGCACCCATGTGTATCTTGAGTAGTCATCAACAATGACGAAGCCATAGAGACAAGCAGTTGTTGTGAGGGTAGAGTAATGAGTAGGGCCAAACAAATCCATGTGAAGCAGCTCGAAGGGTTGAGATGTCGTCATGATTGTCTTCGAGGGTGCTTTTCCCTAGTCATCTTTCCACGCAGCACCACACAAATGATCCTTCTTGAACTTGACACCTTCGATGCCTATGCCATGCTTCTTCTTGGCGAGTGTGTAAGTTCCTCATTCCAAAGATGCCCCACTTACGATGCGAGCCAAAGATTCTGAAGCTTCTGCAAGAAGACATACGGCAAGCTGTGGACCTGCTGAGAAATCTACCATGTATAGATCATCTTTCGTATACCCTTCAAACACTAGAGACTTGTCAGATTCCATTAGTACAAGGCAACGATATTTTCCGAATATCACAATCATGTTCAAGTCACAAAGCATTGAGACAGACATTAAGTTGAAACCAAGGGATTCAACAAGCATCACTTTGTCCATGTGTTGATCCTTTGATATTGAAACTCTACCTAGACCCAATACCTTGCTTTTACCAAAGTGTCGAAATGTGATGTGACTCTTGTCCGATGGACGTAAGGTTGAGTCCATGAGAATACTTCGATCACCGGTCATATGATTAGTGCATCCACTTGTCCATAATCCGCTCAAGCATGAGGTGTCATACCCTACAGTACAATTAGGGGGATAGGCTTCACCAAGAGCATTGTGAAGCATAAACATTTGACGGGCAAGTGGATTATTGAAGCTTAAATCAAGATTAGGACTGTTGGGATGGATGGCAAACGATTCAGGAACAAAATACATAGTGAGACCATTTGGGCATTTGATCTTGTCCCTACAAGATGTTTTAGGTCCCCAGCAATAGCATCAGACGCCTTTGATTTTCGGCTGGAGACCCTTTCCCGCAAAAGAGATTTAATTCTTCTTAACCACCCACATCTTCAGGGGTGGCTTAGAAGCAATGAGTCTAAGTGCAGCATCTGAGAATTTCGGCTTTGGAGCCCTAGCAAATAGCCTTGCAGGAGATGAGTGATACTCATATGAATAAGCAGAAAAGTTCTTAGTTCTGTGAACATAGCGGTTTGAGGACACACGCTCATATTCATAAATTTGAGTACTGTTTCCCTGCAAAACATTGGCGTTAGGGTGACTCAAGTGAGTCCTCTGTCTGTATGAAGCCTTTGGACCATATGACGCCGTTGGTCCGGGGTTTGTCTTCTTCCTGTGTGGTGTCATGATGACATTCACTGGAAGATTCTCAAGATAGCTTTGGGAACCCAGATCTTCTTCATAGGCGGTCCATTCCTGCAGTTAGTACCAATATACCGGCAAACACTTCACCATTCGATTCTTGAACAGCTTATAGTTTGCATCAAAGGATTCATCAATGATAATAGGGTTAGCACAGGTAAAGCCGGATAAGGTGGATGGATCCACTGAAGGTCCCTTTGCAAAGAACCCATGTGGTTTTGGGATCTTTGCTTTCGAGCTTCCAAAGAGGAACCATCAACATTCATTTTCCTCTCGAACCCAACAGCCTCTTTCCTAGGGTTTCGGTTCGTAATCGCTTTTTGAGGACAACGCAAAGTGTCCGATGCCCTTTCGGACTTTTTATACATCCCTGTTTCAAGCAATGTCTTCAACCTAGCATTTTCATCACCAATAGTAGTGGTATCCTCCGCAGAGGGGTTAGTTACCACATTAGTAGTTGAAGACAATGCAACAAGATGGCAGCAGTTGAACATTCAAAGAACAGAGGTAGCTATATCACGCTCAAGGCATTTTAGACATGGTGGTTCAAATCCATCCCGAGCGAACCGATACATTGAGCGTGAAGTGACTCATTCTCTTTTGAAGATCTTCATGAGCCGCTCTCAATTTCTCAAGCTCTTGCTTCCTTTGAAGATAATCATAGGAGAGCCTTTCATGAGTAATTGATAGCGTTTCATGACGACTTTCAAGTTCTTGGTACTTAGCATGAAGATTTTTAATGTCTTCAACTAAGGACTGTGAACGTGTCATTTCCGTCCAACAGGTCATCGCTTTTGTCTAACAGTTTTTGAGTATGTTCCATAGCTCTTTGTTGTTCAGTTGCAATTTTAGCAAGTGTTTTGTAGCTGGGTTTGGATTCACAATCAGAGTCATCTTCACTTGATGTTTGAAAGTAGGCATCACGTGATTTTACCTTGGCACCGCGTGCCATGAAGTAGTAGGTGGGAGCAGGGTCGTCCTTGTCATCAGCTTCATCGTTGGTGTAGAAGTCATTGTCTTCAGTGTTGAAGGTGGACTTGGCAACATAGGTTGTGGCTAAAGCCAGACTTGCAACGCCCGGGTCGGACTCCTCTTCAGATTCCACCTCCACTTCCTCAGAAGCAGACTCCTCCTCTGAATCCATTTCCTTGCCAACAAAAGCACGAGCCTTGCCAGATGAGCTCTTCTTATGCGATGAAGACTTTGATGAAGACTTGGAAGAAGACTTTGAAGATTTCTTCTTTTTCTTGTCATCAGAATCATATTCCTTGCTCTTCTTCTTCTTCTTCTTCTCATTGTCCCACTGTGGACACTCAGAGATATAGTGTCCAATTTTCTTGCACTTGTGACATGTTCTCTTATTGTAGTCTTGAGTGGAAGCTTCATCATTTCTTGAGCTGGATCGTGAAGACTTTCTGAAGCCTTTCTTCCTAGTGAACTTCTGGAACTTCTTCACAAGCATAGCAAGTTCCTTTCCAATGTCTTCGTGGATCATCGTAACCGCAATGATTCTTCTTCAGATGAGGAAACAACTTTTGCCTTCAAAGCGCAGTTCGGCCATAGTTTGGACCATAGATATCTCTTTTCTCGGATAGCTGGAACTCATGTGTATTGAGCCTCTCAAGTATATCAGACGGATCGAGTGTCTTGAAGTCAGGACGTTCTTGTATCATGAGGGCAAGGGTGTCAAAAGAGCTGTCAAGTGATCTCAAGAGTGTCTTGACGATTTCATGCTTGGTGATCTCGATTGGCGCCGAGAGCATGAAGCTCATTTGTGATGTCGGTGAGGCGATCAAACATAAGCTGGACATTTTCATTGTCGCTTTCTCTTGAAGCGGTTGAAGAGGTTGCGAAGAACACCGATCCTTTGATCTCTCCGGGTTGAGATGCCTTCGTTGACCTTGGATAGCCATCCCAGACTAGCTTCGACGTTTCCAGAGCACTCACACGGCCATCTTGTCCTTTGGTCGATGACCACAGATGATGTTCTTTGCGGTGGAGTCCAGCTTGAATGAACTTCTTGACATCGGCGGGTGACACCTTCACCAGATTTAGGAACGCCGTTCTTGACGACATACGAGAGGTCGACATCAATGGCTTCAAGATGCATGCGCATCTTATTCTTCCAAGAGGGATAGTCGGTTCCATCGAACACGGGCAAGCAAAGGAGACCTTGATTATCCTGCGGTTGACATAGCTAAAACTCCGGTGGTTAAACCGAATCACACGTAAGCGAGGAGTACCTTGCTCGATACCAATTGAAAGTGCTAGTTATCGACTAGAGGGGGGGGTGAATAGGCGATTTTTATGAAAGTCTTCAAAACATGGATGTTTCGAAGACAAACAATGTAAATGACCTAGTTGATATGCAATGGAAGATAACTACAACAAGCAAGCCATAGTCAAGTATGCAATAATATGAACGAACAAGACTAATAGTAGCTATGTAGTAAGGATCAGGATGGAAGATAGTATGAAGCCAAACAACAATAGAAGTCAAGCAGTGAAGTCATACAGATAAGACATATAAGCAATGACTTCACGAAGACAAACTTAGGGTAAAGGAGGAAGGGATAGAACCGGTCACTAGTTGAAGACACATGATTTGTTGGACCAGTTCGATTCTTTGTGACAAGCTGTACATCCGGTTAGGGAGGCTGAGATTCAACTCAGAAGACCGTGTCTTCACCTTATTCCCGTGAGCTAAGGACACACAGTCCTCGCCCAATCACTCTGGTAAGTCTTCAAGGTAGACTTCCGAACCTTTACAGACGACGTTCACCGGCAATCCACAATGACTCTTGGATGCTCAGAACGCGATGCCAAACCGGCCGGAGGATTCACAGTCCTCAAGTGTAATAAGTCTTCGTGTCACAGACAGGAAAACTTCAGTGATGCCTAACACTCTTTGGCTCTGGGTGTTTTGGGCTTTTTCCTCGCAAGGATTTCTCTCTCTCAAAGGCTTCGAGGTGGGTTGCTCTCAAACGACAAAAGCCGTGCACTAACTCTGAGCAGCCACCAATTTATGGTGTAGGGGTGGGCTATTTATAGCCACTAGGCAACCCGACCTGTTATGTCCGAAATGACCACAGGTCACTAAGGAACCGACACGTGTTCCAACGGTCGATTTCAAACACTCACAACAACTTTACTTGGGCTGCAAGCAAAGTCGACTCATCCAGCTCTGGATAAGTTTTGCTCTCATTGTCTTCGTCGAAGACATAGGATTTGGGTTGAGCATCACTTGATCATTACGACTATGATCACTTGGACCCCACTTAACAAGACGGTGGTTCCTACGACTCAACAAAGAAGAAAAGGAAACAACGAAACAACACGATCTTCAAGGCTCCATAGTCTTCACTGAATGTCTTCTCATGTCATAGTATTCAATGTGAACATCTTCACATACCACCATTGTCTTCAATGTCTTCATACATTTTTAGGGGTCTTCTCCGGTAGGTAAACCGAATCAATGAGGGACACTACCTGCGTTATCCTGCAATTCTCACAAATGCATTAGTCCCTCAACCACATTTGTCGTCAATACTCCAAAACCAACTAGGGGTGGCACTAGATGCACTTACATGCATGATGGCATGTTTTCGTGCAAAGCTGAACAACTTGGAACTCAAAGAGATATACTTAAATGGGCAGGGGTATACCTGGTCAAATGAGCGGGCACAAACAACCATGGAGAGAATTGATCATATCTTCACCACGTCATCTTGGGAGGAGCTATATCCGACATGTCACCTCGCGGCGCTCGGTCGACTCTTCGATCTCGGACCACTGCCCGCTACTACTGGACTTGGATGCGGAACTCCGCTTGGGCAGACCCTTCAAATTGAAGCATTTTGGACAAAAGCAGAGGGCTTCATGCAAATTGTGGAGGAGGCATGGAACTCCGTACCAAGTGAGGGTAATCCTTATGTCGTCCTTGACCTCAAACTTCGGGCCACGGCAAAAAGCCTCAAGAAATGGAGCGACTGGTGGATAGGCAATGTAAAACTTCAAATTGGGATTGCCATGGGGGTCATTTTTCTCCTTGACAAGGCAATGGACACTAGGGCACTGTCGGAGCAGGAGCGCGGCCTAAGGTACCTACTTAAACTGAAACTCCTTGGTCTATGCTCCGTGGAACGAACAATTGCACGACAAAGATCAAGGATCCTCTCCCTCCGCAAGGGGGATGCCAACACCAGCTTCTTCCACCAACATGCATGCCACTGGCAGAGACGGAACATGATCACCACCATTCACCATGGGGATACAACTACAACCGGACATGAAGAGATTGCCAGCGAAGTGGATAAATATTATACAAGTGTGTTTGCCGGCGCACCTTCGAGAGCCCGCACCAACGATCTCAGCCTCCTCCAGATGCCGACCATGAACCTGTCTCACCTCGAAGATCCTTTAACTATGGAGGAGGTGGAGAAAATTGTGAAGAACATGCCCATGGACAAGGCGCCATGGCCCGACGTATTTACGGGACGGTTCTATGCATCATGCTGGCATGTCATAAAAGGTGATCTTATGAGGGCACTGCAAGCTTTCTACCATGGTGATATGAGAGGCCTGCCAGCAATTAACAAGGCGATTGTGGCTCTACTCCCTAAGAAGGACGGTGCGGTGGACATTCGAGATTTCAGGCCAGTGAGCCTAGTACCCGGTGCGATCAAGATGTTTGACAAGACATTCTCGACAAGACTTGCAGAAGACTTGCCTTCTATAGTGGGGAAGCACCAAAGTGCATTCGTTAGAGGCCGATCCATACATGTTAACTTCATGCTAGTCCAATGCACCGCACAAAGACTGCATGCCCTTCGAGACCCAGCAATTATGCTCAAACTTGACATCTCGAAAGCATATGATTCGGTGCAGTGGCCCTTCCTCCTTGAAGTTCTCTGTGTGGCCGGCTTTGGTGAATGTTGGATTGCATGGATATGTGAGATATTGGCAAGCAGATCGACAAGAATCATGATCCATGGAACATCGGGAAGACCAATTTACAATACCACGGGTCTGAGACAAGGTGCCCCTCTCTCTCCAATGCTCTTCATCTAGATCATGCAACCATTGCATCGTATGTTCGAATTGGCAACCTCGAGGGGCTTACTTGCTCCTCTAGCAAGGACAGGGTTGAAGTACCGTCTATCAATGTTCGCTGACGATGTCATGATCTTCTTGAAGACAAATGAGCTCGACCTACATGCGTGTGCATCACTAATCAGGCTATTTGGTGAAGCGTCGGGGCTGTGAGTTAACCTATCTAAAAGTGAGGCATACCCAATACAATGCTCTGTCGAGACCATGGAGGCAGGCTGCCCGAGAGGAGTCTTTCCATGCAAGTACCTAGGATTGCCACTCACCCTACGAAAGCAATCCCACGTCCAACTAACCGACCTAGTGGACCAACTCGCGGCAGCTCTACTGAAGTGGAAGGTGGCCAAGATGCCGAAGAGTGGAAGAATGTTGCTAGTCCAATCCGTGCTCTATGCGGTGCCGTTGCACGCCATGATGGTGTTGGACCTCCCGCAGAAGACAATCGCACCAATGAACAAAATCTGCCGCAGTTTCTTGTGGTGCGCGGAGGCAAGCTCGACCAGCAGCCATTGTGCCATCGCATGGGAGACCGTGTTCTCTCCCAAATGGGCGGTTGGACTCGGACTTCCAAACTTGAAGTGGATGAATACTGCCATTGAAAGTGTGTTATATCGACTAGAGGGGGGTGAATTGGCGATTTTTACAAATTCGTCACTGAGGAAATTCAACTTGAGGAATTTCCTAAGCCACTAACTACTTGCAGTGGAATAAGTACTCAAGTGCATGCATAACAGAGCAGTATCATAGTCATCATGATGAAATGAAACATACACAGAGCACAAGTAGCGTGAAAACATGATAAGCAGGCTAAAGACAAAGTGACTAAAGAATTAGGATTGAGGAAATTGAGAAAGTCTTCAGTCAAAGTCTTCAATCAGTAACGATCAAGTGCATCAACACACGAATGAGGAAAAGAAAGGGTTGAGGAAATAGAACCAGTAGCTCGGTGAATACGATGATTTGGTAGACCAGTTCCAACTGCTGTGGTAGTCGTACGTCTGGTTGGAGCGGCTAGGTATTTAAACCCGAGGACACACAGTCCCGGACACACAGTCCTCACCGTCCTTGAGCTAAGATCACACAGACCTCTCCCAATCACTCATGGTAAGTCTTCAGGTGACTTCCACACCTTCACAGACCCGGTCACTCGGCGATCCACAATTTCCTCTTGTATGCTCTAGACCATGTGAAAGCACAAGTGCTCCCTAGGTGGTTTTGGTAATTAATGTCAACATATCTCTTGTTGGACTAACACTTTTATCTAGTACATTTCAGATAAGTTCAACAATGGAGTGGCATGGACTAAAGGATGTGGGAACTCCTTCAAGATGCTAAGGACAAAGGATTGGCTCAAGCTTCAAGCTCAAGACTCTTCATTTTACATTTTAGTGATCCAAGATCACATTGAGTCTATAGGAAAAGCCAATACTATCAAGGAGGGATGAGGTGTTGCTTAATGAGCCTCTTGCTTCAAGTGCTTAGTGATATGCTCCAAATACCCTCAACTACTTTCCCACTTCCACACATATGTCCTAAAACCTAAAGTCAAACTCGGCCCCACTGATTCTTTCTATCCGGCGCCACCGAGTTTGGATGTCTTAGCCACTGCCACAAACCCTAGGCAAATCGGTCTCACCGATAGGGATCTCGGTCTCACCGAGATGGGATCGTAATCTCTCTGTGTATGTCCATTATCAAAATCGGTCTCACCGAGTTTGAGCAATCGGTACTACCGAGATTACAATGCAAACTTTCTGGTTGACTCATTATCAAAATTGGTCCCACCGAGTTTGAGTAATCGGTCCAACCGAGTTTGCCTGACCAACTCTCTGGTTAGCTAATTACCAAAATCGGTCTCACCGAGTTTGTGTAATCGGTCTCACCGAGATTACGTTATGCCCTAACCCTAACCATATCGGTCCTACCGAGTTGCATTTCGGTCCCACCGAAAATCCTAACGGTCACTAGATTTGCTGAATCGGTCCGACCGAGTTTCTCAATTCGGTCCCACCGAGTTTGGCAAATTGTGTGTAAGGTTAGATTTTGTGTGGAGGCTATATATACCCCTCCACATCCTCTTCATTCGTGGAGAGAGCCATCAGACTGAACCTACACTTCCAACTTACCATCTCTGAGAAAGAACTACCTACTCATGTGTTGAGGCCAAGATATTCCATTCCTACCATATGAATCTTGATCTCTAGCCTTCCCCAAGTTGCTTTCCACTCAAATCCTCTTCCCACCAGATCCAAATCCTATGAGAGAGAGTTGAGTGTTGGGGAGACTATCGTTTGAAGCACAAGAGCAAGGAGTTCATCATCAACACACCATTTGTTACTTCTTGGAGAGTGGTGTCTCCTAGATTGGCTAGGTGTCACTTGGGAGCCTCCGACAAGATTGTGGAGTTGAACCAAGGAGTTTGTAAGGGCAAGGAGATCGCCTACTTCGTGAAGATCTACCGCTAGTGAGGCAAGTCCTTCGTGGGCGACGGCCATGGTGGGATAGACAAGGTTGCTTCTTCGTGGACCCTTCGTGGGTGGAGCCCTCCGTGGACTCACGCAACTGTTACCCTTCGTGGGTTGAAGTCTCCATCAACGTGGATGTACGATAGCACCACCTATCGGAACCACGACAAAAACATCCGTGTCTCCAATTGCGTTTGAATCCTCCAAACCCTTCCCTTTACTTTCTTGCAAGTTGCATGCTTTACTTTCCGTTGCTCGTATACTCTTTGCATGCTTGCTTGTTATGTATTGAAAAAGTTAAACTTGTGCCTAAACTCCACTTAAACTTTAAAAAGGTTAAAAACTGCAACTTTGGTACTTAGTGTCTAATCACCCCCCCCCTCTAGAGACCTCTTCTCAAGATCCTACAAGTGGTATCAGAGCTTTGGTCTCCATTGCGTTGGTTTAATCACCATTGGAGGAAGATGGATGAGTCTACTTCGGGGAGTCTTAGTCATAGAGTGCCTATTCTTGATGGAGAGTATTTTCATGAGTGAAAAAATGAGATGCTTGTAATTTTCAATCAATATCATTTGAACAAGTACACTGCTAGCCCTTGTGCACCTCATATTGATCCTATGCATCCTACCCTTGATGAATCTATTTACATGACTAGGAATCTTAGAACTGTTAATCTTATCACTAGAGGCTTGCCTAGAAATTTAATTAGAATCCTGCCTACTCTTGAGTGTGCCTACACTATATGTAAATTTCTTGAGGAATGATTTCCAAATTATTCCTTGAAAAATCTAGATGAAATTCTCCATAAGTCTATTGCTTTGAGTAAGATGAATACTAGTGATCCTATGTTTGGTGATCGTCTATTTGAGCTTACAAACCTTATGCGTGCCAAAGGAAATGTTGGTATTATTAGTGATATTATTTCCGAAGCTATAAGAATTCATAAGCAAGATCATTGTCAAACTCACTCTAATGAATTACCCTCTCTAGGACTTGATCCACCACATGACGATGTTGAACATGGATACTATGATGAGGATGATGATAGTGATTTCGATCTTGATGATGCAATGAGACATTTTGGTCTTATGGCAAATCTTCGGGGATATATGTCAGGAGGAAAGGAATGAGTTCTTGATAGTGGATGTACCGATCACATGACCGGAGATAAAGACATGTTTCGTGAGCTTGTCGATAATGATAGTCCTCGAAAGTATGTCACTTTCGGTGACAACTCAAAGGGTAAGGTGGTTGGCCTCGGTAAGGTGGCCATCTCACATGATAGCTCCATTCAGAATGTCATGCGCGTTGAATCTCTTGGCTACAACTTACTTTCAAAGATTCAGACTTGCTGATTTCGGTTTCAATGTCCTATTTACTGAAATTGATTGCCAAGTGTTTCGTCGAGACAATCATAAAATGGTCTTTGCCGGTATAATGAGAGGTGATCTATGCATTGTTGATTTCACTAAAAGGCTCAACCTAAAACTTGCTTCATTGCTAAATCCTCAAAAGGTTGGTTATGGCATAGACGATTAGGTCACGTTGGCATGAGAAACCTTGACAAGCTTATTAAAGGGAATCATATCCTTGGAGTTAACGATGTCATATTTGATAAGGATAGACTTTGAAGTGCTTGTCAAGGTGTAAACAGGTTGGAGGAAGGCATCCCGTGAAGAACATCATGACCACAAGGAGGCCACTCGAGCTACTTCACATGGATCTCTTTGGTCCCAACTCCTGCAAGAGTCTCGGTGGAAATTCTTTTGGTTTAGTTATAGTTGATGATTTTTCAAGATTTACGTGGGTGTTCTTTCTCGATGATAAATCGCAGGTCCAAAAGATCTTCAAAAACTTCGCTAGAAAGCCCCAAAATCAATTTGAAGTGAAGATCAAGAAGGTTCGCAGCGACAACGGAACGGAGTTCAAGAACGCAAATGTGGACACCTTTCTTGACGAAGAAGGGATTTCACACGAGTTCTCGGCTACGTACACACCTCAACAAAATGGAGTTGTTGAGAGGAAGAACCGTACGCTCATCGAAATGGCGAGAACGATGCTTGATGAGTACAAGACGCCGAAACACTTTTGGGCAGAAGCGGTTGAGACAGCTTGTCATGCAACAAATCGCTTGTATCTTCACAAGCTACTCGGCAAGACGGCATACGAGCTCCTCACCGGTAACAAACCCCAAGTTGGATACTTTCGAGTATTCGGCTCAAAGTGCTACATTCTTGATAAGCATCGCTGTTCTAAATTTGCTCCTAAGTCTCATGAAGGTTTCCTACTAGGTTATGGCTCAAACTCTCACACTTACCGTGTCTACAACTATTTCACCCGAAAGGTTGAAGAGACGGTAGATGTGAAGTTTGATGAATCTAACGACTCACAAATAGAGCAATTGCCAATTGATGTAGGAGACAAAGATCCTTCGGAAGCAATCCAAGACTTGTCTATTGGCAAGGTTCGTCCAACGGAGGTGAAGGAGAGTACCTCGTCCGTCCGAGTGGAAGCTTCTACTTCACAACAAGGTGAACCAAGAGATGATACGGAAGCATCCACAAGTGGGACACACCAATATGAAGAAAACGAGGAAGTGCATCAAGATGAACGTCAACGACCTCCTTCTCCACCACGACAAGAGAACGACAACGCCAACAATGAAGAAGGCCAAGAAGAAGAACAAGATGAAGAAGATGTTCAACGAAGACCCAAGCAAAAGCTTTCACGAGTTCGAGCAAGAATTTCTAAAGACCATCCCGTCGAGCAAATCTACAATGATATTCAAACCGGGAGAATCACTCGCTCTAAAACTCGTTTAGCTAACTTTTGTGAAAACTATTCTTTCATATCTAGCGTTGAACCTATGAAGGTTGAAGAAGCATTGGAAGATCCGGATTGGATAAATGCTATGCATGAAGAGCTACACAACTTTGAGAGGAATCAAGTTTGGACATTGGTTGAGAATCCCGACAACAACCACAACATCATCGGTACCAAATGGGTGTTTCGTAACAAGCAAGATGAAGCTGGACAAGTAGTTCGCAACAAAGCACGTCTCGTCGCCCAAGGCTACACACAAGTCGAAGGTATGGACTATGGTGAGACTTATGCTCCCGGTGCTAGACTTGAGTCCATTTGCATCTTATTTGCCTATGCTAATCATCATGATATCACCTTGTACCAAATGGACATTAAAAGTGCTTTTCTAAATGGTGAAATAGAGGAGGAAGTTTATGTTAAGCAACCTCCGGCTTTGTCAATCCTAAGAAACCCAATCATGTTTACAAACTTCACAAAGCTCTTTATGATCTTAAACAAGCTCCTAGAGCATGGTATAAATGCTTGACCAAGTTCCTTATTGAAAAAGGCTTTGAAATTGGGAAAATTGATTCCACACTTTTTACTAAAAGGGTTAATGGTGAATTATTTGTATGCCAAATTTATGTTGATGATATTATATTTGGTTCAACTAACCCTCATTTTAGTGAAAAGTTTGGGAAGCTAATGTCGGAGAAGTTTGAGATGTCTATGATGAGTGAACTCAAATTCTTTCTTGGGTTGAAAATCAAGCAAACTAAGGAAGGTACTTTTGTTTCTCAAACGAAGTACACAAGGACTTATTCAAGAAGTTCAATGTGCAAGAATGCAAAGGTATGACTACACCCATGCCTACTAGTGGACATCTTGACTTAACCAAAGATGATTAACCGATTGATCAAAAGGTTTATCGCTCTATGATTGGTTCATTGTTATATCTATGTGCTTCACGTCCCGATATCATGCTAAGTGTGTGCATGTGTGCACGATATCAAGCTGCTCCTAAAGAATGTCATCTTAAGGTCGTGAAAAGGATAGTGAGATACTTAGTCCATACACCAAATTTTGGCATTTGGTATCCTAAGAGGGCCTCTTTCGATCTTGTTGGCTATTCCGACTCGGACTATGCCGGTGACAAGGTTGATAGAAAGTCCACTTCAGGTACTTGCCAATTTCTTGGTAGATCTCTTGTGTCTTGGTCCTCCAAGAAACAAAACTCGATATCCTTATCCATCTAGCCAAGCGGAATACACTGCCGCTGGTTCATGTTGTGCTCAATTACTTTGGATGACCCAAACTCTTAAAGATTATAGGATATATGTGAAACATGTTCCATTGCTTTGTGACAATGAAAGTGCTATCAAAATTGGTCATAATCCCGTACAACATTCTCAAACTAAGAATATTGAAGTTCGCCATCATTTCATTCGAGATCATGTTGCTAAGGGTGACATTGATCTTAAGCATGTTCGCACCGAAAAGCAATTAGTGGATATATTCACTAAACCTCTTGATGAGAAAGTGTTTTGCAGGTTAAGAGGAGAATTGAACATCATTGATGCTTCAAACTTGGAGTAGAAACTCCATTGGATACATGCAAGACATGAGCTTATGCCTAATCCTTGATATCTCTCCTATGATGGAAATCTTATGTCTTGGATATATTTGTATCTTGCATGTTATCTTACCCATGTAGGTACTTGGTTGAATCAAATTCCATGAGGTTGTAACCTACTCATATCTTGAGCAATCTCTACATCACCAAGTCTCTACACAAGGTGGTTGAAGCCAAGGAAGCACAAAACCATTTAAACATATCCTTTGACAAATTCTATGTTGAGCTTCATGATTGTCATTGTTGGATACACAAGTGCTCTTCCTTGCACGAACTAACCCATGTAGGTAGATGGACTCAAATTCTAAGTGGTGCTCCAAATTCTTGATGAGCTACATCAACCTTGAGCAACCCACACAAGTTCAACTACATGGACGACACCACCAACCAAGGTATGTTATTCCATCTTAGAGAAGCTTTACTCCAAGTCATGAGATAAAGCAACTCGACAAGATGTGAATACATCAAGATGCTTAAACGAAAAATGGCAACCCCATTTTGAGCTTAAACGATGAGTATGACCTATGATCAAGTGACCTCACTTGACTCCTAAGTCAATATACTCTAACATAGGTGACTTTGTCGCCGACCATCTCTAGATGAAGTTCTCTTTGTGTTCTTTTCTGTGTTTTTGCATTCGTCTTATGCATATGTGTTTCCCATTTTCCAAAAAAAACTTCATCTAGATTTCTTTCTGTTTGCTCTGCATTTTCTGCATTCCAATTCATTGCATATCATTCAGTAAATTCCTTGCTAATCTTTGTGAGATCTTATTAGTCAAGTGAGCTGAGGTGACAAGTGTTTTCTCCGCGATGAACTCGGTTACACCGATTTGTTATTTTCGGTCCAACTGAAAACTTTCGGTACCAAGAAGCATACCACTCGGTGCCACCGATTTCACAACAGGAAAAACAGTTTGCCACTTATTCTGTGTTTCTTTTGATCCAGCTCCACTCAATGAATCTTGTCATCTACAAGCATCACATTTTTATCAAGTGCTTTATGTTGTGACTCAAGGATCAAACCCATTCACGACAAATTCCAGAAGGGGAGAGAGAGATCACATTTTTTTCAAACCCTTCTTGGAAATTGATGTCAAAGGGGGAGAGAGAGATCACATCAAAGCTTATCACTTAGAGATATCACATCAGAGAAGGAGAGAGAGATCCTTCAGGGGGAGAGAGAGATCTCCAGGGGGAGAGAATACTAGATAAAAGTATTTCTCAAGGATCCCAGATGCTTGGTGTTCAAGAGGAGAGATGCCACATGTCTTTTTGGGGGAAAGACATGCTCATATGTGCTTATTTGCATTAGCTTGCATTAGCTCTGTTCATTTATATCTTTCAGCTCTGATTTTCTGTTCCCTACCTTCTCCCGGTATCCCATGCTAGATTCAGGGGAGCAAGACATCTAAGGGAAAGAAATCATCTAAATTCACTGCATATCTTTACTCTTGGGGACATGTCAAATCCAATGTAGTACTTAGTACTCACTCTCTACATGTCATCCCGGTCTTGGTATTCTTGTGGTTTCTTTTGTTTGCTCTGGCTAGTAGGTGCATCTGTGTTACCTAACCTTGTTTACGCAGGTTCATTCCATCCTAAGCCAACTCAAGACTACAAGGTAAGTATATGCATCACAATCATGCGTATGAGGAATTCTTGCTGATGTACACACTGTTTGCAAGAAGGACTCATGGGCATGAAGGTATTTTCTTTAATATTCTTTGCTCTGATGCATATGGCCAAGATACATGTAACACATTGCCTGCTCTATCATGGTTATTCTACCACATGCTTCTATATTCCATACTCACATGATTACATACATATAGGGGGAGCCTATGCCTGTTACATGTCTTTCCAAAGCTTTACTTGCTATTCTTTTATCTTTATCTAAAGCTTTGATGTATGTTGTCATCAATTACCAAAAAGGGGGAGATTAAAAGAACAAGTGCTCCCTAGGTGGTTTTGGTAATTAATGTCAACATATCTCTTGTTGGACTAACACTTTTATCTAGTACGTTTCAAATAAGTTCAACAATGGAGTGGCATGGACTAAAGGATGTGGGAACTCCTTCAAGATGCTAAGGACAAAGGATTGGCTCAAGCTTCAAGCTCAAGACTCTTCATTTACATTTTAGTGATCCAAGATCACATTGAGTCTATAGGAAAAGCCAATACTATCAAGGAGGGATGATGTGTTGCTTAATGAGCCTCTTGCTTCAAGTGCTTAGTGATATGCTCCAAATACCCTCAACTACTTTCCCACTTCCACACATATGTCCTAAAACCTAAAGTCAAACTCGGCCCCACTGATTCTTTCTATCCGCGCCACCGAAGTTTGGATGTCTTAGCCAACGCCACAAACCCTAGGCAAATCGGTCTCACCGATAGGGATCTCGGTCTCACCGAGATGGGATTGTAATCTCTCTGTGTATGTCCATTATCAAAATCGGTCTCACCGAGTTTGAGCAATCGGTACTACCGAGATTACAATGCAAACTTTCTGATTGACTCATTATCAAAATCGGTCCCACCGAGTTTGAGTAATCGGTCCAACCGAGTTTGCCTGACCAACTCTCTAGTTAGCTAATTACCAAAATCGGTCTCACCGAGTTTGTGTAATCGGTCTCATCGAGATTACGTTATGCCCTAACCCTAACCATATCGGTCCTACCGAGTTGCATTTCGGTCCCATCGAAAATCCTAACGGTCACTAGATTTGCTGAATCGGTCCGACCGAGTTTCTCAATTCGGTCCCACCGAGTTTGGCAAATTGTGTGTAACGGTTAGATTTTGTGTGGAGGCTATATATACCCCTCCACATCCTCTTCATTCGTGGAGAGAGCCATCAGACTGAACCTACACTTCCAACTTACCATTTCTGAGAAAGAACTACCTACTCATGTGTTGAGGCCAAGATATTCCATTCCTACCATATGAATCTTGATCTCTAGCCTTCCCCAAGTTGCTTTCCACTCAAATCCTCTTTCCACCAGATCCAAATCCTATGAGAGAGAGTTGAGTGTTGGGGAGACTATCATTTGAAGAACAAGAGCAAGGAGTTCATCATCAACACACCATTTGTTACTTCTTGAGAGTGGTGTCTCCTAGATTGGCTAGGTGTCACTTGGGAGCCTCAGACAAGATTGTGGAGTTGAACCAAGGAGTTTGTAAGGGCAAGGAGATCGCCTACTTTGTGAAGATCTACCGCTAGTGAGGCAAGTCCTTCGTGGGCGACGGCCATGGTGGGATACACAAGGTTGCTTCTTCGTGGGACCCTTCGTGGGTGGAGCCCTCCGTGGACTCAGCAAGCAACTGCTAACCTTCGTGGGTTGAAGTCTCCATCAACGTGGATGTACGATAGCACCGCCTATCGGAACCACGACAAAAACATCCGTGTCTCCAATTGCGTTTGGATCCTCCAAACCCTTCCCTTTACTTTCTTGCAAGTTGCATGCTTTACTTTCCGCTGCTCGTATACTCTTTGCATGCTTTCTTGTTACGTATTGAAAATTTAAACTTGTGCCTAAACTCCACTTAAACTTTAAAAAGGTTAAAAACTGCAACTTTGGTACTTAGTGTCTAATCACCCCCCCCCCCTCTAGACACCTCTTCTCAAGATCCTACACCATGACGCCTAACCATCTGGAGGATGCACAGTCCTCAAAGATAACAAACGTCAGATCCACACAGGAACAATCTCTTTAGTGATGCTCAATCACTTTGGGTTTGTAGGTGTTTGGGTTTGGGTTTTCCTCACTTGATGATTTTCGCTCAAAGTCCTCGGAGGATGGGATGGTCTCAATGACAAGTGTCAGTTTCTCTCGGAGCAGCCAACCAGCTAGTGGTTGTAGGGGGCGGCTATTTATAGCCTAGGGAGCAACCTGACATGATAATACATAAATGCCCTTCAATGATATGACCGTTAGGTAGGTAGATATTTTGGGACAACTGGCGCATAACAGAAAAACGGTCGGATATTTGAGCTCTCAAATTCCTCAGTGCTATCATGTTCCTCACTTGTAGGCAATCCGCATAGGCGAATTCCTAACTCCTCAGTTAGAAAAAATTCCTCAGAGAACAGAAGATATTTGTCTCTGTCACTGAAGAAATTGACTGAGTTGTATGATATTTCCAATGGCTTCACTCGAAAGGGTTGGGTAGGTGTAGGATTTTGAGATAAGCATCACTTGGAAACTTTTCCTTAGTTTTACCTCGACCCCCTTTAATAGTACGGTGTTTCCTATGACTTAAGAAAGAGAAAATGAAACTACAAAAACAAAAGTCTTCATGCTTCATAATCCTCGCATGAATATCAAGTCTTCAAGGTCACACCAATTTCTTCACTTTCAAAGTCTTCAAGAAAACCAAAGTCTTCAGCTGAAGACATTCATTTTTAGGGGTCGACTTTCACTGTAAATATCAAACTCCTCATAGACTTATAGACCTGTGTACACTCACAAACACATTAGTCCCTTAACCTATAAGTCTTCAATACACCAAAATCACTAAGGGGTACTAGATGCACTTACAATCTCCCCCTTTTTTGGTGATTGATGACAATATATGTTAAGTTTCAACGGGGATAAACATATGAAGTGTAAATACTGAAACTGAGGAATTTGATTGCAAGATATAGAAGAACTCCCCTGAAGATGTGCGTATTTGAGGAATTTGCTTTGAATAGCAAATGCACATTGTTGAATAGAATCATGGAGATCTCCCCCTATATCTTGTAATTCATACACGCATTTTTGAGCCCACCCTCTCTCTCTCTCCTCTCTCTCGCGAGAACCCGCTCCCCTCCCCCTGCTCGTGAGCCTGCCGTGCGTCATTCCGACGCCGGTGTCCACCACTCCTTGTCGCCTGCCGCTCCGGCCGTGACGGCCACCCACCCCCTCCTTCCGCCATGACTGCGCTCCCCGTCTGCTTCTCCGCGCCTAGCAGGTGACCGGCCCGTGGTGTCGGGGCTCGGTCTGTCATCTGGTTCGGCCTCCTCCACCTCCCTGGAGCAGGCCGAGATCTCCTCCGGCCTACGCGCCGCTGAGAGTGGGCGCCGGCTCGAGGTTCCCTGGGTCCAGCCCCCGCCATCCAGGAGGTCCAAGTGGAGGCATCACCACGCACCGTCGTCCCAACAGGAGAGGCAGCCCCGGCCCCAGCTGCAGCCTCGTCGTGAGGTGTCCCTGGAGATGGCCGGGCTATACTTCCGCTACTTCGAGGAGGGCCACTTCCGTCGGGACTGCACCAATGCCGAGGTTTGCATCCGGTGCGGTCTGCCGGGGCATGACTCCAGTGGTTGCAGCGCCATGATCCGACGCCATAAGATGAGCTCACGGCAGGTGGTGGCCAAGGTGACCCGCCATGGCGCTGGTGGTGCTTCCGCGGGCAGTCGGGCTCGGATGTCGGGCAGTGCTGCTGTCGGCCCACGCCGTGACCCCCCGCCCCCTGGTACGTCTCCAACGTATCTATAATTTTTGATTGCCCCATGCTATATTATCTTCTGTTTTGGACATTATTGGGCTTTATTATTCACTTTTATATTATTTTTGGGACTAACCTATTAATCGGAGGCCCAACCCAGAATTGCTGTTTTTTTGCCTATTTCAGAGTTTCGCAGAAATATCAAACGGAGTCCAAACGGAATGAAACCTTCAGGAACGTGATTTTCGGAACGAACATGATCTAGAGGACTTGGACCCTACGTCAAGAAATCAAGCAGGAAGCCACGAGGTAGGGGGGCGCGCCTACCCCCCTAGGCACGCCCTCCACCCTTGTGGGCCCCATGTTGCTCCACCGACGTACTCCTTCCTCCTATATATACCTACATACCCCCAAACGATCAGATACGGAGCCAAAAACCTAATTCCACCGCCGCAACCTTCTGTACCCACGAGATCCCATCTTGGGGCCTGTTCCAGAGCTCCGCCGGAGGGGGCATCAATCACGGAGGGCTTCCACATCAACACCATAGCCTCTCCAATGAAGTGTGAGTAGTTTACCTCAGACCTTCGGGTCCATAGTTATTAGCTAGATGACTTCTTCTCTCTTTTTGGATCTCAATACAATGTTCTCCCCTCTCTTGTGGAGATCTATTCAATGTAATCTTATTTTGCGGTGTGTTTGTTGAGACTGATGAATTGTGGGTTTATGATCAAGTTTATCTATGAACAATATTTGAATCTTCTGAATTCTTTTATGTATGATTGATTATCTTTGCAAGTCTCTTGAATTATCAGTTTGGTTTGGCCTACTAGATTGATCTTTCTTGCAATGGGAGAAGTGCTTAGCTTTGGGTTCAATCTTGCGATGTCCTTTCCCAAAGTGATGAGGGGCAGCAAGGCACGTATTGTATTGTTGCCATCGAGGATAACAAGATGGGGTTTTTTATCATATTGAATGAATTTATCCCTCTACATCATGTCATCTTGCTTAAAGTGTTACTCTGTTCTTATGAACTTAATACTCTAGATGCATGCTGGATAGCTGTCGATGTGTGGAGTAATAGTAGTAGATGCGGTGAGTCGGTCTACTTGTCTCGGACGTGATGCCTATATACATGATTATACCTAGATATTCTCATAACTATGCTCAATTATGTTAATTGCTCAACAGTAATTTGTTCACCCACCGTAAAATAATTATGCTCTTGAGAGAAGCCACTAGTGAAACCTATGGCCCACGGGTCTATTTTCCATCATATTAACCTTCCAACACTTAGCTATTTCTTTTGCCGTTTTTATTTACTTTCTTTACTTTGCATCTTTATCACAAAAATACCAAAAATATTATCCTATCATATCTATCAGATCTCACTCTCGTAAGTGACCGTGTAGGGATTGACAACCCCTTATCGCGTTGGTTGCGAGGATTTATTTGTTTGTGTAGGTGCGAGGGACTTGCGTGTAGCCTCCTACAGGATTGATACCTTGGTTCTCAAAAGCTGAGGGAAATACTTACGCTACTTTGCTGCATCACCCTTTCCTCTTCAAGGGAAAACCAACGCAGTGCTCAAGAGGTAGGAAGAAGGATTTCTGGCGCCATTGCCGGGAGGCTTACGCAAGGTCAAGTCAAGATTTGGACTCCCAAGAACGAGCCATTTCTGGCGCAATTGCCGGGGAGGTCTACGCAAAAGTCAACATACCAAGTACCCATCACAAACCCTTATCTCCTGCATTACATTATTTGCCATTTGCCTCTCGTTTTCCTCTCCCCCACTTCACCCTTGTTGTTTTATTCGCACTCTCTTTTTTGTTCGCCTCTTTTTCTTTTGCTTGCCTTGTCGTCATGGCTAGTCCTTTATCTTCTCCGTTGTCTCCCGCAAATGAAGTTCTCAATTTTAAACAAAGGGAGGGAGAAAATCTAAAATACGCTTGGTATAGAATTTGGAATGCTCAAAATAGATCTACCAGGAAGTAATCTAGTTTCGTTCTTCTCTGCAATTTTTATGTAGGCGCTAATCCTTGGTATAGATATATGTTGGAAATATGCCCTAGAGGCAATAATAAAATGGTTATTATTATATTTCTTTGTTCATGATAACAGTCTGTTATTCATGGTATAACTGTGTTATCCGGAAATCGTAATACATGTGTGAATACATAGACCACAACATGTCCCTAGTAAGCCTCTAGTTGACTAGCTCGTTGATCAACAGATAGTCATGGTTTCCTGACTATGGACATTGGATGTCATTGATAACGGGATCACATCATTAGGAGAATGATGTGATGGACAAGACCCAATCCTAAGCATAGCTCAAAGATCATGTAGTTCGCTTTAGCTAGAGCTTTTCCAAGTGTCAAGTATCATTTCCTTAGACCATGAGATTGTGCAACTCCACGGATACCGTAGGAGTGCTTTGGTGTGCCAAACGTCACAACGTAGCTGGGTGACTATAAAGGTACATTACGGGTATCTCCGAAAGTGTCTGTTGGGTTGGCACGAATCGAGACTGGGATTTGTCACTCCGTATGACGGGAGGTATCTCTGGGCCCACTCGGTAATACATCATCATAATGAGCTCAATGTGACCAAGTGTCTGGTCATGGGATCATGCATTACAGTACGAGTAAAGTGACTTGCCTGTAACGAGATTAAACGAGGTATTGGGATACCGACGATCGAGTCTCGGGCAAGTAACGTACCGATTGACAAAGGGAATTGTATACGGGGTTGCTTGAATCCTCGACATCGTGGTTCATCCGATGAGATCATCGAGGAGCATGTGGGATCCAAAATGGGTATCCAGATCCCGCTGTTGGTTATTGACTGGAGAGGCATCTCGGTCATGTCTGCATGTCTCCCGAACCCGTAGGGTCTACACACTTAAGGTTAGGTGACGCTAGGGTTGTAGAGATATAAGTATGCAGCAAACCGAAAGTTGTTCGGAGTCCCGGATGAGATCTCGGACGTCACGAGGAATTTCGGAATGGTCCGGAGGTAAAGAATTATATATGGGAAGTCGAGTTTCGGCCATCAGGAAAGTTTTGGGGTCACCGGTATTGTACCGGGACCACGATGGTGGGTCCCGGGGGTCCACCGGGTGGGGCCACCTATCCCGGAGGGCCCCATGGGCTGAAGTGGGAGGGCAACCAACCCCTGGTGGGCTGGTGCGCCCCCTCCCCCTTGGGCCCCCCTTGCACCTAGGGTTGGGAACCCTAGGGGAGGGGGCGCCTCCACTTGCCTTGGGGGGCAAGGCACCCCCTTGGCCGCCGCCCCCCTAGGGACCCTATATATAGAGGGGGGAGGGAGGGCAGCCGCACCCTTGCACTTGACGCCTCCCTTCCCCCTTGCTACACCTCTCTCTCCCACAGACGCTTGGCGAAGCCCTGCCGGGATCCCTGCTGCATCCACCACCACGCCGTCGTGCTGTTGGATCTTCATCAACCTCTCCTTCCCCCTTGCTGGATCAAGAAGGAGGAGACATCTCCCTGACCGTACGTGTGTTGAACGCGGAGGTGCCGTCCGTTTGGCGCTAGGATCTCCGGTGATTTGGATCATGACGAGTACGACTCCCTCAACCCCGTTCTCTTGAACACTTCCGCTCGCGATCTACAAGGGTATGTAGATGCACTCCTCTCTCTCGTTGCTAGATGAACTCATAGATAGATCTTGGTGAAACCGTAGAAATTTTTTATTTTCTGCAACGTTCTCCGACAATGGCATCATGAGCTAGGTCTATGCGTAGTTCTCTTTGCACGAGTAGAACACAATTTGTTGTGGGCGTAGATGTTGTCAACTTTCTTGCCACTACTAGTCTTATTTTGCTTCAGCGGTATTGTGGGATGAAGCGGCCCGGACCGACCTTACACGTACGCTTACGTGAGACAGGTTTCACCGATCGACATGCACTAGTTGCATAAGGTGGCTAGCGGGTGTCTGTCTCTCCCACTTTAGTTGGAGCGGATTCGATGAAAAGGGTCCTTATGAAGGGTAAATAGAAGTTGAGAAATCACGTTGTGGCTTTTATGTAGGTAAGAAAACGTTCTTACTAGAACCCTATTGCAGCCACGTAAAACATGCAACAACAATTAGAGGACGTCTAACTTTGCAGCATGTGATTGTGATGTGATATGGCCAAAAGTTGTGATGAATGATATATGTGATGTATGAGATCATGTTCTTGTAATAGGAATCACGACTTGCATGTCGATGAGTATGACAACTGGCAGGAGCCATAGGAGTTGTCTTAATTATTGTATGACATGCGTGTCATTGATTCAACGCCATGTAATTACTTTACTTTATTGCTAAACCGTTAGCTATAGTAGTAGAAGTAATAGTTGGCGAGCAACTTCATGGAGACACGATGATGGAGATCATGATGATGGAGATCATGGTGTCATGCCGGTGACAAAGATGATCATGGAGCCCGAAGATGGAGATCAAAGGAGCTATATGATATTGGCCATATCATGTCACTACTATTTGATTGCATGTGATGTTTATCATGTTTTTGCATCTTGTTTACTTAGAACGACGGTAGTAAATAAGATGATCCCTCACAATAATTTCAAGAAAGTGTTCCCCCTAACTGTGCACCATTGCGAAGGTTCGTTGTTTCGAAGAACCACGTGATGATCGGGTGTGATAGATCCTAATGTTCGAATACAACTGGTGTAAGCCAGATTTACACACGCAATACACTTAGGTTGACTTGACGATCCTAGCATGTACAGACATGGCCTCGGAACACGGAAGACCGAAAGGTCGAGCATGAGTCATATAGAAGATACGATCAACATGGAGATGTTCACCGAAGTCGACTAGTCCGTCTCTCGTGATGATCGGACACGGCCTAGTTGACTCGGATCATGTTTCACTTAGATGACTAGAGGGATGTCTAATCTGAGTGGGAGTTCATTAAATAATTTGATTAGATGAACTTAATTATCATGAACTTAGTCTAAAATCTTTACAATATGTCTTGTAGATCAAATGGCCCACGTTACCCTCAACTTCAACGTTCCTAGAGAAAACCAAGTTGAAAGATGATGGCAGCAACTATAATGGACTGGGTCCGGAACTTGAGGATCATCCTCATAGCTGCCAAGAAAGATTATGTCCTAGAAGCACCGCTAGGTGAAGCACCAATCGAGAGAACCAAGGCGTTATGAACGCTTGGCAGTCTCGTCTTGATGATTACTCCCTCGTTCAGTGCGGCATGCTTTACAGCTTAGAACCGGGGCTCCAAAAGCGTTTTGAGCAACACGGAGCATATGAGATGTTCGAAGAGCTGAAAATGGTTTTTCCAAGCTCATGTCCGGGTCGAGAGATATGAAGTCTCCGACAAGTTCTTCAGCTGTAAGATGGAGGAAAATAGTTCTGTAAGTGAGCACATACTCAAGATATGCAGGTTGCACAACCGCTTGACTCACCGGGAGTTAATCTCCCGGATGACGCGGTCATTGACAGAATCCTTCGCCGCTTCCACCGAGCTACAAGAGCTTTGTGATGAACTTCAATATGCAGGGGATGGAAAAGACCATTCTCGAGGTATATTCAATGCTTTGAAATCAGCTGAGGTAGAGATCAAAAGGAACATCAAGTGTTGATGGTGAATAAAACCACTAAGTTCAAGAAAGGCAAGGGTAAGAAGAACTTCAAGAAGGACGGCAAGGGAGTTGCAGCGCCCGATAAGCCCGATCGGGAAGAAGTCAAACAATGGACCCAAGCACGAGACTGAGTGCTTTTATTGCAAGGGAAGTGGTCATCGAAGCGGAACTGCCCCAAGTACTTAGCGGACAAGAAGGCCGGCAAAACCAAAGGTATATTTGATATACATGTAATTGGTGTGTACCTTACTAGTGCTCGTAGTAGCTCCCCGGTATTTGATACCGTGCGGTTGCTCATATTTGTAACTCAAAGCAGGAGCTGCGGAATAAGCGGAGATGGCGAAGGGCGAGGTGACGATCTTGGCGTCGGGAATGGTTCCAAGGTCGATGTGATCGCCGTCGCACGCTACCTCTACATTTACCTACGTGATTAGTTTTAAACCTCAATAATTGTTATTTAGTACCAGCTTTGAGCATGAACATTGTATCAGGATCTCGTTTAATACGAGATGGCTACTCATTTAAATCCGAGAATAATGGTTGTTCTATTTATATGAGAGATATGTTTTATGGTCATGCCCCGATGGTCAATGGTTTATTCTTAATGAATCTCGAACGTGATGTTACAAATATTCATAGTGTGAATACCAAAAGATGTAAAGTTGATAACGATAGTCCCACATACTTGTGGCACTGCTGCCTTGGTCACATTGGTGTCAAGCGCATGAAGAAGCTCCATGCTGATGGACTTTAGAGTCTCTCGATTATGAATCATTTGACACATGTGAACCATGCCTCATGGGCAAAATGACCAAGACTCTGTTCTCAAGAACAATGGAGAGAGCAAACAACTTATTGGAAATCATACATCTTGATGTGTGCGGTCCAATGAGCGTTGAGGCTTCATGGACGATATCGTTATGTTCTCACTCTCACTAACGACTTGAGTAGATATGGGTATGTCTACTTGATGAAACACAAGTCCGAGACCTTTGAAAAGTTCAAGGAATTTCAGAATGAGGTAGAGAATCAACGTGACCGAAAGATAAAGTTCTTCTGATCGGATCGTGGGGAGAATATCTAAGTCACGAATTTGGTACGCACTTAAGGAAATTTGGAATCGTTTCACAACTCACGCCGCTGGAACACCTCGGTAACGGTGTGTCCGAACGTCGTAATCGCACTTTATTGGATATGGTGCGATCTATGATGTATCTTACCGATTTACCGCTATCATTTTGGGGATACGCTCTAGAGACAGCTACATTCACTTTAAATAGGGCACCGTCTAAATCCGTTGAGACAGCACCGTATGAATTATGGTTTGGCAAGAAACCTAAGCTGTCGTTTCTAAAAGTTTGGGGATGTGATGCTTATGTCAAGAAACTCCAACCTGAAAAGATTGAACCCAAGTCGGAAAAATGCATGTTCATAGGATACCCTAAGGAAACCATTGGGTATACCTTCTACTTAAGATCCAAAGGCAAGATCTTTGTTGCCAAGAAATGGTCCTTTCTGGAGAAAGAATTTCTCTCGAAAGAGTTAAGTGGGAGGAAAATAGAGCTTGATGAAGTATTGCCTCTTGAAACGGTAAGTAGCGCATCTCAGGAAGATGTTCCTGTGGTGCTGCTGCAAACAAGAGAGGAGGTTAATGATGATGATCAAGATACTTGGATCAAGCTCCTACTGAACTTCGAAGGTCCACAAGGACACGTTCCGCACCAGAGTGGTACGACAACCCTGTCTTGGAATCATGTTGTTAGACAACGGTGAACCTTCGAACTATGAAGAAGCGATGGCGGGCACAGATTCCAACAAATGGCTTGAAGCCATGCAATCCGAGATAGGATCCATGTATGAAAACAAAGTATGGACTTTGACAGACTTGCCCGATGATCGGCGAGCAATAGAAAACAAATGGATCTTTAAGAAGAAGACGGACGCGGATGGTAATGTTACCATATATAAAGCTCGACTTGTCGCTAAGGGTTATCGACAAGTTCAAGGGATTGACTACAATGAGACTTTCTCTCCCATAGCGAAGCTGAAGTCCGTCCGAATCATGTTAGCAATTGCCGCATACTATGATTATGAGATATGGCAAATGGACGTCAAAACGGCATTCCTTAACGGCCATCTTAAGGAAGAACTGTATATGATGCAACCGGAAGGTTTTGTCGACCCTGAGAATGCTAACAAGGTATGCAAGCTCTAGCAATCCATTTATGGGCTGGTGCAAGCATCTCGGAGTTGGAACATTCGCTTTGATGAGATGATCAAAGCGTTTGGGTTTATCTTGAGACTTATGGAGAAGCACGTGTTTACAAGAAAGTGAGTGGGAGCTCTGTAGCATTTCTCATATTATATGTAGATGACATACTTTTGATGGGAAATGATATAGAACTTTTGGACAGCATTAAGGCCTACTTGAATAAGTGTTTTTCAATGAAGGACCTTGGAGAAGCTGCTTACATATTAGGCATCAAGATCTATAGGGATAGATCGAGACGCCTCATAGGTCTTTCACAAAGCACATACCTTGATAAGATATTGAAGAAGTTCAATATGGATCATTCCAAGAAAGGGTTCTTGCCTGTATTGCAAGGTGTGAGATTGAGCTCGGCTCAATGCCCGACCTGACGGAAGATAAAGAAGAGATGAGTGTCATCCCCTATGCCTCAGCCATAGGGTCTATTATGTATGCCATGCTGTGTACCAGACCTGATGTAAACCTTGCCATAAGTTTGGTAGGAAGGTACCAAAGTAATCCCGGCAAGGAACACTAGACAACGGTCAAGAACATCCTAAAGTACCTGAAAAGGACTAAGGATATGTTTCTCGTTTATGGAGGTGACGAAGAGCTCGTCGTAAAGGGTTACGTCGACGCTAGCTTCGACACAGATCTGATGACTCTAAGTCACTGCATCGGATACGTGTATATTTTGAATGGTGGGGCGATGGTAGTGCGATTTGCAAGCAGAGCGTGGTGGCGGGATCTACATGTGAAGCAGAGTACATGGCAGCCTCGGAGGCAGCGCATGAAGCAATATGGGTGAAGGAGTTCATCACCGACCTAGGAGTCATACCCAATGCGTTGGGGCCGATCGCACTCTTCTGTGACAACACTGAAGCTATTGCACTTGCCAAGGAGCCCAGGTTTCACAAGAAGACCAGGCACATCAAGCGTCGCTTCAACTCCATACGTGAAAATGTTCAAGATGGAGACATAGATATTTGTAAAGTACATACGGATCTGAATGTAGCAGATCCATTGACTAAACCTCTCCCTAGAGCAAAACATGATCAACACCAGAACGCTATGGGTGTTCGATTCATCACAATGTAACTAGAATATTGACTCTAGTGCAAGTGGGAGACTATTGGAAATATGCCCTAGAGGCAATAATAAAATGGTTATTATTATATTTCTTTGTTCATGATAACGATCATTATTCATGCTATAACTGTGTTATCCGGAAATCGTAATACACGTGTGAATACATAGACCACAACATGTCCCTAGTAAGCCTCTAGTTGACTAGCTCGTTGATCAACAGATAGTCATGGTTTCCTGACTATGGACATTGGATGTCATTGATAACGGGATCACATCATTAGGAGAATGATGTGATGGACAAGACCCAATCCTAAGCATAGCTCAAAGATCGTGTAGTTCGTTTAGCTAGAGATTTTGAAAGTGTCAAGTATCATTTCCTTAGACCATGAGATTGTGCAACTCCCGGATACCATAGGAGTGCTTTGGGTGTGCCAAACGTCACAACGTAACTGGGTGACTATTAAGGTACACTACGGGTGTCTCCGAAAGTGTGTGTTGGGTTGGCACGAATCGAGACTGGGATTTGTCACTCCGTATGACGGAGAGGTATCTCTGGGCCCACTCGGTAATGCATCATCATAATGAGCTCAATGTGACCAAGTGTCCGGTCACGGGATCATGCATTACGGTACGAGTAAAGTGACTTGCCGGTAACGAGATTAAACGAGGTATTGGGATACCGACGATCGAGTCTCGGGCAAGTAACGTATCGATTGACAACGGGAATCATATACAGGGTTGCTTGAATCCTCGACATCGTGGTTCATCCGATGAGATCATTGAGGAGCATGTGGGAGCCAACATGGGTATCCAGATCCCGCTGTTGGTTATTGACCAGAGAGGCGTCTGGGTCATGTCTGCATGTCTCCCGAACCCGTAGGTCTACACACTTAAGGTTAGGTGACGCTAGGGTTGTAGAGATATAAGTATGCAGCAAACCGAAAGTTGTTTGGAGTCCCGGATGAGATCCCGGACGTCACGAGGAGTTCCGGAATGGTCCGGAGGTAAAGAATTATATATGGGAAGTCGAGTTTCGGCCATCGGAAAAGTTTCGGGGGTCACCGGTATTGTACCGGGACCACCAGAAGGATCCCGGGGGTCCACCGGGTGGGGCCACCAATCCCGGAGGGCCCCATGGACTGAAGTGGGAGGGGAACCAGCCCCTGGTGGGCTGGTGCGCCCCCCCCTTGGGCCCCCCTTGCGCCTAGGGTTGGGAACCCTAGGAGAGGGGGCGCCTCCACTTGCCTTGGGGGGCAAGGCACCCCCTTGGCCGCCGGCCCCCTAGGAGATCCCATCTCCTAGGGTCAGCGCCCCCCTGGGGACCCTATATATAGAGGGGGGAGGGAGGGCAGCCACACCCTTGCACTTGGCGCCTCCCTTCCCCCTTGCTACACCTCTCTCTCCATGAGGCGGCTTGGCGAAGTCCTGCCGGGATCCTGCTGCATCCACCACCACGCCCGTCGTCTTCTTTGGATCTTCATCAACCTCTCCTTCCCTCTTGCTGGATCAAGAAGGAGGAGACGTCTCCCTGACCGTACGTGTGTTGAACGCGGAGGTGCCGTCCGTTCGGCGCTAGGATCTCCGGTGATTTGGATCACGACGAGTACGACTCCCTCAACCCCGTTCTCTTGAACGCTTCCGCTCGCGATCTACAAGGGTATCTAGATGCACTCCTCTCTCTTGTTGCTATATGAACTCATAGATAGATCTTGGTGAAACCGTAGAAATTTTTTATTTTCTGCAACGTTCTCCAACAATATATTCTTGATACCATTACTGGAGGGAATTTCTTGGGTAGCCATACTTTTGACTCTTATAATGCTATGATAGATTTATTGGCTCACCACCTCTCTTGGTTAATGGAACTATATTAACTTTGGAGCATGTAATGCAAAGACTTGAAATTATTGAAAATAAAGTTGCTAAGGTAGGAGTCACTTTGAAAAATATTAAGGAGAAGGAACCCATAGTTAATGAAAGAATAAATCAAGATTCCACTAGAATCGATAAACTTGAGGGTATCATTACCAACTTGGGAACCGTTTTTCTTCCGTAAAGAATACTCCAAGTACTCCAACTAAAATTGCCAAGCTTATGTATGTTCCTAAAAATAAGGGTGAATCCTCTAGTAAAGAAATCATGGATCTTAAATCTATAGGTATTCATCCCAATCTTTTTGCTATCATTAAGGAACCATTTGCTACAAATGAATTTTTCGATCTTGTTCCTAAAAGTTTGATAATTAATAAAAAGAATGAAACTCTAAAGGATGATAGATGTCTTATTGAAGAATTTCCCACAAAAGATGGCACTACCTAGATCTATCCTTGATTTCATGCCTAGCTAGGGGCATTAAACGATAGCGCTTGTTGGGAGGCAACCCAATTTTATTCTTAGTTTTTTTGCTTTTTGCTTCTGTTTAGGAATAAATATTTGATCTAGCCTCTGGTTAGATGTGTTTTTATGTTTTAATTAGTGTTTGTTCCAAGTTAAACCTATAGGATCTTCTTGGATGATAGTTATTTGATCTTGCAGAAAATTCCAGAAACTTTCTGTTCACGAAAATAATTATTAAAAATCACCAGAACGTGATAAAATATTGATTCCAATTTCTGCTGATCAATAAACAAATTGTCTAGGTCTTCCTATTTTGTCTGATTTTTTGGAGTTCCAGAAGTTTGCGTTAGTTATAGATTACTACAGACTGTTCTGTTTTTGACAGATTCTGTTTTTCGTGTGTTGTTTGCTTATTTTGATGAATCTATGGCTAGTAAAATAGTTTATAAACCATAGAGAAGTTGGAATACAGTAGGTTTAACACCAATATAAATAAATAATGAGTTCATTACAGTACCTTGAAGTGGTGTTTTGTTTTATTTCGCTAACGGAGCTCACGAGATTTTCTGTTAAGTTTTGTGTTGTGAAATTTTCAAGTTTTGGGTGAAAGATTTGATGGATTATGGAACAAGGAGTGGCAAGAGCCAAAGCTTGGGGATGCCCATGGCACCCCCAAGATAATCTAAGGACACCTAAAAGCCAAAGCTTGGGGATGCTCCAGAAGGCATCCCCTCTTTCGTCTACTTCCATCGGTAACTTTACTTGGAGCTATATTTTTATTCACCACATGATATGTGTTTTGCTTGGAGCGTCTTGTATGATTTGAGTCTTTGCTTTTTAGTTTACCACAATCATCCTTGCTGTACACACCTTTTGAGAGAGACACACATGATTCGGTAATTATTAGAATACTCTATGTGCTTCACTTATATCTTTTGAGTTATATAGTTTTTGCTCTAGTACTTCACTTATATCTTTTAGAGCACGGTGGTGGATTTGTTTTATAGAAACTATTGATCTCTCATGCTTCACTTAAATTATTTTGAGATTCTTAAATAGCATAGTAATTTGCTTTAAAAAACCTAATATGCTAGGTATTCAAGATTAGTAAAAACTTTCTTATGAGTGTGTTGAATACTAAGAGAAGTTTGATGCTTGATGATTGTTTTAAAACATGGAGGTAGTGATATTAAAGTTGAGCTAGTTGGTAGTTGTGAATTTGAGAAATACTTGTGTTGAAGTTTGCAAGTCCCGTAGCATGCACGTATGGTAAACGTTATGTAACAAATTTGAAACATGAGGTGTTCTTTGATTGTCCTCCTTATGAGTGGCGGTAGGGGACGAGCGATGGTCTTTTCCTACCAATCTATCCCCCTAGGAGCATGCGCGTAGTGCTTGGTTTTTTATGACTTGTAGATTTTTGCAATAAGCATGTGAGTTCTTTATGACTAATGTTGAGTCCATGGATTATACACACTCTCACCTCTCCACCATTGCTAGCCTCTTCGGTACAATGCATTGCCCTTTCTCACATTGAGAGTTGGTGCAAACTTCGCCGGTGCATCCAAACCCCGTGATATGATACGCTCTTTCACACATAAACCTCCTTATATCTTCCTCAAAATAGCCACCATACCTACCTATTATGGCATTTCCATAGCCATTCCGAGATATATTGCCATGAAACTTTCCACCATCCCATTTATCATGACACGTTCATCATTGTCATATTGCTTTGCATGATCATGTAGTTGACATAGTATTTGTGGCAAAGCCACCGTTCATAATTCTTTCATACATGTCACTCTTGGTTCATTGCATATCCCGGTACACCGCCGGAGGCATTCATACAGAGTCATACTTTGTTCTAGTATCGAGTTGTAATCATTGAGTTGTAAATAAATAAAAGTGTGATGATCATCATTTTCTAGAGCATTGTCCCAAGTGAGGAATAAAAAAAGAAGAGAGAAAGGCCATAAAAAAAGAGAAGGCCCAAAAGAATGAGAGAAAAAGAGAGAAGGGACAATGTTACTATCCTTTTACCACACTTGTGCTTCAAAGTAGCACCATGATCTTCATGATAGAGAGTCTCTTGTTTTGTCACTTTCATATACTAGTGGGAATTTTTCATTATAGAACTTGGCTTGTATATTCCAACAATGGGCTTCCTCAAATGCCCTAGGTCTTCGTGAGCAAGCAAGTTGGATGCACACCCACTTAGTTTCTTTTGTTGAGCTTTCATATATTTATAGCTCTAGTGCATCCGTTGCATGGCAATCCCTACTCCTCGCATTAACATCAATCGATGGGCATCTCCATAGCTCATTGATTGGCCTCGTTGATGTGAGACTTTCTCCTTTTTTGTCTTCTCCATATAACCCCCATCATCATATTCTATTCCACCCATAGTGCTATGTCCATGGCTCACGCTCATGTATTGCGTGAAGGTTGAAAAAGTTTGAGATTACTAAAGTATGAAACAATTGCTTGGCTTGTCATCGGGTTGTGCATGATGAGAGCATTCTTGTGTGACGAAAATGGAGCATGACTAAACTATATGATTTTGTAGGGATGAACTTTCTTTGGCCATGTTATTTTGAGAGGACATAATTGCTTAGTTAGTATGCTTGAAATATTATTATTTTTATGTCAATATGAACTTTTATCTTGAATCTTTCGAATCTGAATATTCATACCACAATTAAGAAGAATTACATTGAAATTATGCCAAGTAGCATTCCGCATCAAAAATTCTGTTTTTATCATTTACCTACTCGAGGACGAGCAGGAATTAAGCTTGGGGATGCTTGATACGTCTCCAACGTATCTATAATTTTTGATTACTCCATGCTATATTATCTTATGTTTTGGACATTATTGGGCTTTATTATTCACTTTTATATTATTTTTGGGACTAATCTATTAACCGGAGGCCCAGCCCAGAATTGTTGTTTTTTGCCTATTTCAGAGTTTCGCAGAAAAAGAATATCAAATGGAGTCCAAACGGAATGAAACCTTCGGGAACGTGATTTTCGGAACGAACATGATCCAGAGGACTTGGACCCTACGTCAAGAAATCAAGCAGGAAGCCACGAGGTAGGGGGGCGCGCGTACCCCCCCACGCGCACCCTCCACCCTCGTGGGCCCCACGTTGCTCCACCGACATACTCCTTCCTCCTATATATACCTACGTACCCCCAAACGATCAGATACGGAGCCAAAAACCTAATTCCACCGCCGCAATTTTCTGTATCCACGAGATCCCATCTTGGGGCCTGTTAGGAGCTCCATGGGAGGGCATCGATCATGGAGGGCTTCTACATCAACACCATAGCCTCTCCGATGAAGTGTGAGTAGTTTACCTCAGACCTTCGGGTCCATAGTTATTAGCTAGATGGCTTCTTCTCTCTTTTGGATCTCAATACAATGTTCTCCCCTCTCTTGTGGAGATCTATTCGATGTAATCTTCTTTTGCGGTGTGTTTGTTGAGACTGATGAATTGTGGGTTTATGATCAAGTTTATTTATGAACAATATTTGAATCTTCTGAATTCTTTTATTCTTTGCAAGTCTCTTCGAATTATCAGTTTGGTTTGGCCTACTAGATTGATCTTTCTTGCAATGGGAGAAGTGCTTAGCTTTGGGTTCAATCTTGCGTTGTCCTTTCCCGATGTGATGAGGGGCAGCAAGGCACGTATTGTATTGTTGTCATCAAGGATAACAAGATGTTTTTTTTTATCATATTGCATGAATTTGTCCCTCTACATCATGTCATCTTGCTTAAAGCGTTACTCAGTTCTTATGAAGTTAATACTCTAGATGCATGCTGGATAGCGGTCGATGTGTGGAGTAATAGTAGTAGATGCAGGGTGAGTCGGTCTACTTGTCTCGGACGTGATGCCTATATACATGATCATACCTAGATATTCTCATAACTATGCTCAATTCTGTCAATTGCTTAATAGTAATTTGTTCACCCACAGTAAAATACTTATGCTCTTGAGATAAGCCACTAGTGAAACCTATGGCCCCCGTGTCTATTTTCCATCATATTAACCTTCCAACACTTAGCTATTTCTTTTGCCGTTTTTATTTACTTTCTTTACTTTGCATCTTTATCACAAAAATACCAAAAAAATTATCCTATCATATCTATCAGATCTCACTCTCGTAAGTGACCATGTAGGGATTGACAACCCCTTATCGCGTTGGTTGCGAGGATTTATTTGTTTGTGTAGGTGCGAGGGACTTGCGTGTAGCCTCCTACTGGATTGATACCTTGGTTCTCAAGAACGGAGGGAAATACTTATGCTACTTTGCTGCATCACCCTTTCCTCTTCAAGGGAAAACCAATGCAGTGCTCAAGAGGTAGCACCCCCCGCCACCGTCGCCCCGTTCTGGCTCTTTGGTGCCTCGGTGTGGCCCCGGCTTCCGGCGCCGTGGCTCGTCCTACCCCTGGACACGGTGTTCGACCCGCAGGAGGTTTGCATAGTGAGGCGCTCGCAGTCGCTGGAAGAGCTCGAGCGGCGTCTGCAGTTATCCATAGTGGCCTACACCACTGGTGCTAGGAGGGACATCTCGCCGGAATTTGTCCTCGAAGCTCTGAACGTCAAGGCCGGGATTGAGGTTCAGTGGGTCTCGGTGCATCGCTACCGGCCGAAATAGTTCCTCATCGTCTTCGCGCACCCGGAGCATAGGAACAGGATGGCGGCCTTGCCGGCGGTCGACCACAGGGGCCGACGGCTGTTCTTTTGTCAGTGGAACAAGCAAGCGTAGGCCACTCATGCGGTGTTGAGATACAAGGTGCTGCTGGAAATTGAGGTAACCCCCCCTCATGCTTGGGACCGCGAGGTGGTTGAGAGGCTCCTGGATCCCTCGTGCTTGGTGGATTCCATTGCTCCGGAGACGAGCTCGAGGAGAAACCTTTCCTCCTTCAAGCTCTCGGCGTGGACGGCGGACCCGGAGGCGATCCCCACCCTGCGCTGGCTCACAATCCCGAAGCCAGGGCCGCAGCCGCAAATGGAGGTCTCGGCGGTTCTGCAGTACAAGGTGCTCATTCATCTTACCGAGGTCACGAAGTTCTCGCTGGCGGAGGAGCCGTAGTTCATGGGTGGTTCCTCCTCCGACAGCGGCCAGAGCGGGATCCCAGAGGAAGATGAGATGGTTGGCGGTGGAGGCTCAGTCACACAGAGGCACGATTGGCAGTTTGACGTGCGGGACACCAGGGGCTTCCAGGCCGGCAGCAGCAGTGGCTTCGGGGGCGGCGACCGTCAGTGTGGTGGCGCCGGCCATCCACAGTCTCAGGCGGCACAGGATTGGCGCCTGACATGCATGGAGTCACCGCCGCGGCTCCCCCCGCCTCCGCGGCTCTCCCCGCGCCTGTCAGGGATCGGATTTCGGCCAGGGTCTTTGCTTTTGACCGGCTGACGGGACGTGCAACAGAAGATAGGGCTGTGGACATGCTGGAAGATCCGTTGGGTGAAGCTGCTTTGGGGACCCGGGAATCACTGGATGGGACCATGCTGATGGCCGCCCCGGCTTTGGCCAATCAGGAAACCCCAAGTTTGAATCTGGACGACGAGTCGCACCAGCCGAGGATAACTCTGGCGTCCGCGGTCGTGGTGCCTTCCCCGACAAGGGCCCAAAGGAGGCAGGTGGATGATTGGCACGGATCAGGTGGGGCCTTAGTCAGTGGAGCTTGGCCATGCGACAGATGTCCCATCCCCTTTGGGATTAGAGCTGCGGGTGGGCCAGGAGCTGTTGGGGGGGGGGGGGGGGGATCCGCTGGCCCTACCCTTGGTTGAAACGACATAGCATGTCCCCCGCATTGCCTCGCCCGATAGGCTGGCGCTGGTTGTCAGGGAGCACCCCGAGGACAGCCCGGTGCAGGACGTGCCCCCAGCCTCTGTTGCTGCCCACCCTTGGCGCCACGGTTAACTCAGATCCAGAGCTGCTGGTGGCTACGATTTCGGTGGAGGGCCCCGCCATGGAACCAAGTGGGGAGGCTGTGATTGGTGTGCATGCCTCGATTATGGAGCTGAGCATGCACGAGGTGGGTTTAGCTCCTATGTCGGACGGAACAGAAGGCATGTCTGCTCGAAAGCCGAAGCATACCAGAAAATGAAGGCGTTCTGCACCATCATCATTCAGCGACTTGCGCCACCGCTTATCCGTGAGGTCCAGGCGACACAGTTACGTCCAGAGGCAGAGCCCTTCACGCCAAGGCGCACCACGCGTGCTGCCAAGCGCTTGGCACATCACACATCCAAGGTCTCTCCTGCAGAAAATGTGCTCCTCGGTGCTCTCGGCATCGCGGCTGAAGATCTCTAGGTGGACGAAGAGAGGGTTCATGAGCTCAGGGGGATGTTCGACTCGCCTCTCAGGAAGCAACACGTGAGGGTATTTGCGGCAATCTTCGGCAAGATAATGCCGTGCAGGGCTGAGCTGGAGAGGGCTGACACCACGGTCGTGCTCACCCGTTGATGCTTGGAGCTTGGGTGGTAGGGTGTTGGCGTTCTATTGGTTCATGGATCACAACTCGGAGGTGCTTTGTTGGAACGTACGGGGACTCAACAATCCCGCAAAAAGGAAGGCGGTTAGGGCATTCGTGGAGGCGGTGAAAGTCAATTTGGTGTGCTTCCAAGAGACAAAACTTCATGTAATCGATCGATATGATGTGATGCAATGTGTACGACCATCTTTTGATGAGTTCTCTTACTTGCCGACGTCGGATACTCGTGGTGGTGTGTTGTTGGCTTGGGATACCACGGTGTTGGATGTGGATTGCTTGGTGCTGGACACTCATAGCATCACCGGCGTGTGCATATGAAGGAGGGTAACTCTTGGTGGATCACCGGAGTCTATGGGCCACAGGGTGATGACGAGAAGCTTGCATTCCTTAACGAGCTGAGGGCACGCCGCGTTCTGTATCCAGGGCAATGGATGGTGTTGGGCGATTTTAACATGATCCTTCGGGCAAGCGAGAAGAGCAACGACAATCTGAACAGGAGCACTATGAACAGGTTTCGGAGTTTTGTGGACGACCACGAGTTGAAGGATATGTACATGCATGGGTGCAGATTCACTTGGTCCAATGAGCGGGATAACCCAACATTCACCAAGATTGACCGAGTGCTTGTCTCCGTGGATTGTGAGTTGGCCTTTCCTGAATGTCTCCTTCAAGCTCTCTTTTCTGGGGTTTCGGACCCCGCCCCATTACACTTGTCCTCCAATGCCGTGGGGTGCCCAAAGCGATGATTCAGGTTCGAGAACTTCTGGGTTAAGATGCACGGTTTCGAGCAGGCCGTTCGGGAGGCATGGACCTGCGATCATGCGATCTTTGATCCATTTAAGAGGCTGGACGCACTTCTTCAAAATTCGGCCGTGGGGCTCCAAGCTCAGGCCATCTCCCTCGTCGCAAGGGATGAGATGCGTCCAGACACCTTCACCTGGCCGTCCGACAAGTCAGGCACTTACTCCGCGAGTTCTACCTACGAGAGACTGTGTAGGGGCCTCACCTACTCCCAACTGGCCCCTCTCATTTGGAAGTCCTGGGCACCATTGAAATGCAATATTTTTCTTTGGCTGGCCTCGCAGCATAGAGTGTGGACCTTGGATCGGCATGCATGTCATGGTTTACATGAAGAGACCTCCCCCTGCTTCACTTCTCTACAAGATGAGGACATAATTGATCACATTCTAATCCACTGCCCATATGCCAGAGAGGTTTGGCATCTGGTCCTTGATCACTTCGGATTGAGCATTGCCGCCCCGACCGCGGACTATACCCCAACCCAATGGTGGGAGCATGCCAGAAGAACTCTTCGGAGGAGCGAGAGGAAGGGATTTGACTCCTTATTCACGGTGACGACATGGGCTATATGGAAACAGCGGAATGTAAGGGTTTTTGGCAGAGTGCACCAACAACTTCAGCCTATGCAACTGAAGGCGCAAATTATCGACGAGACCAAGGAATGGCGGATGGCCGGAGCAGGAGGTCTAAATAAGTTAGCGAGAGAGCCGCCTTAGTGTTGTATTAGGTGTGGGTGTAGGTGTCCGATCGAGCCCTGTTTGCAGTGCGCTAGATCTTCTTGTAAATTGTTTTGCTCCCCTTCTATAAAAATATGGTACGCCTTTGGCGTACTCTCGAAAAAATACACGCATTTAACATATGATATGAAGAATTTGAAATGCATGATGAAATATGGACTCTGACGAATTCAACATGCGTGCATTAAGGTACTCGAGGAATAAGCATGCAGAAAAGCAGTTCAAAAAGAGTCAGAGCACCATAGGACTTAAGTTTACAACTCATCGGATCAAACACCTCAGAAGAGCAAGAGTTGTAACTTAACCAAAAAAGCGCCCATATAATAGACCCGCTTGAAGACTAACTCAAAATTATCCCCCTTTGTCATCCAATGACAAAAAGGGACGGAAAAATGAGGACTAATGCCCCCGAAGAATATCATCATGAGGTCGATGAAGGAGGGCCAACATTGTTGGGGTCGTCCATTGAGGTGGGGCCTGCCGCGGTGTTGTCCAAGTCTTCAGCTTCATCTGTCTCGTGTGATGAGTAATATGAACTGGCGACCAGTTGAGGAACTTTGACCTTCTTGAATTTCTTCGAAGGTGGGTGAGACCAGTCAAAGTCCTGTTGAAAGTCCATCTCCTTGAGATCTTCAGCACTGTAGTGTTGTGAAAGAATGGCCCAAGTGTGGTCGAAGACTTGATGCAAGTAGTAGTGGTTCTTCATCACTGATTTTTGTGTGACTGTCATGTTCTGAAGAATTGCACCAAATTGATGCTTGACCCATTTGTGGTTTCGATCAACTTTCTGATGAAGACTGAGGAGAAGCTCACGGTCAGTCATCACACGCGGAGCAGTAGCTTGAGGATTTTGCTTTGAAGCTTTTGTGGCAGAATCTTGTGTTGCAGAGTCATCATTGGTGGAATAGGATGCAGCTTTGCGAAACTATCCATCCAATGGATGTGGGCCTTCATCAATAACAGCAACCTTGCCCTTCTCATCAGCTGAGGAAAAAGTCCTTTTGAGGACTTCAATAGGGGGCAAATAGCTGAGATGATTTTGAAAATCAGCCTTATAATGAATTGATGACCTTGATTTGATGAATTTCATGATCCAAGGAGCATAAGGCTTCAACTCAAAAGGCGACAAAGCAGCATTGGCCAAAGTCCCCATGAAGAAATCATGGTAGTTGATAGTAATACCATGAATGATAACGAACAGCAGATTCTTCATTATTCCAACAACCTCTTCTTAATCAGAGTTGTGGCCCTTGATTGGACTGAGGGTTTTGGTCAATATGCGAAAAACTATCCTTGGCACATAGAGTAATTCCTTCACGAGGAATGTGGTCCTTGGAGCTTGGCCAGGCTTCAATGGCTTCATCAGCACTTGCATCAAGTGATTTGAGAGTTCGGGTTCTGCATAGATGAGTCTTGCACCTTCAGTGGGAGGACTGACTGGGACGGCGTCAAGCAATTCAGAGGCCCGTGTTTGTAATGAGTATTTTCAGACATTCAGTCTAGCACCCATAAATTCACATCTTCAACATTTCCTGTGATGTGCAGTGTTGCATAGAATTGAAGAATGAAGAACAATCGCAGATGTCGGTGCAAAAGTTGAGTAGCCCAACGTCATGAAGAACACTGAGGACATGGGTGAAGCACGGAAGAGACTCCATATCCACATGAGGAATTTGCTCGTGGTCAAATATCTTATCCTTATCGAAAAGCAGTAAGGAATAGAAGTTCATTTGGCTAGTTGTCCAGAAGCGCTTGTGTCGAAGTCTTACAGAGTCATAAGGATTGTAATCTGTGAAGAAATGATGCTCAGCAAGGAAATCATCAGCTTTTAGTTTCTGCTTCTTGGTATGAGGATTCTGTGGCTTGGGCTGAAGATTAATAGTTGAAGTCTTCACAACCTCTTGATGCACAACCTCTGGAGCCACATGCTGAGGAATTTTAGTAGCAGTTTCATCAGCAGCAGCCTTGGCCTCCATTTCTTCAGCACTAGCGGCTGGAACTTCTTCAGGAATAGAGTGAAGTGATGTTTGATGTCCTTCAGAGCCCGTATGAATTTCTTCGGTCTGTATAGGGGACTGATGAACTTGATGCAGAGGTGTGGTCAATGGTGAATTGGGATGATGACTTTCCCAATAATCATCGTTCAGAACTGGTGTAGTAGACCCAATGTCCACATCCTCATCTTCTTCATCAATTTCTTCAACGCCTACCTCTTCAGCTGTGAATTGAGGCATGAGCGATGATACCAGCGAAGTTGAAGGGATATCATCCACAATAATTTCTTCATCCAACTGCTCCGTAGAAGCAACAGAAGGATTCTCTTCATCATTGTCATCTGGAATGACATATTCCTCACCAAAGGGAACAATCTCCTTTGATGGCATGCTTGAGAGAGTGTCGGCGTCAGGGCAGGGGTCCCAGACTTGCACTGCGAGCCACAGGCGATAGCTAAGCCAGCCGTCACGACCCATCTTCATCGACAAGGCATCCAAGACCCACGCGAGGGTCCAAGCTCGCGAGGCGTACGACGCAAGACCTCCTCTGGAGTAGCCTAGCCAGGCAGGCTCACGAGGAGCAGAGATATCAAGGCGGGGCAAAACATCACGAGGCTCTCGTGACATGAGCCATGACGAACGGCACCAGGTGGGCGCCAGCGCACGCAGCATCCTTATTTCCCCTTTGGTGCTAAGGAGGCCAGCGCAGGCGAAGAGTACCGAGGCATCAGGCAAAGGTTGCTATATTGGTGCAACAAGACCAAGACCAGGAGGACGGCAAGATGAAGGTCATCGTGGAACCCAAGACGGCGTCACCACCAGAGCTTTTCGCATGCGAAGACCGCTTTTATCAGGATAACTTGTACTAGCTGTCCCCCTTCAAATTTGCCCGCCGTTGTTGGCTCCCTTCCCGCTCGATATTTGGGGAGAGGACCAGGGCCTCTATAAATAGGTCCAGCCACCATGGTAACGGGGGGATCTGATCTTAGCTTGATCCAACCCGATCGAGAGCCTAGCCACAAGAACACCTCAGCCTCAGGAGGTTGTTCTTCCCTTGTACTGTTCATCATCAGCCCGAGAGGCAATCCACCACCACCACACTGGAGTAGGGTATTACACCACAAGGTGGCCCAAACCAGTATAAATCTCGTGTCTTTCTGTGTTGCGAGTTCGTCGAGTTCGTCCACGAGATCTCAGCGAGCTAGGGCGTAGATCTGTAGGAGGGAAAGACTTCCCGTGCACCCCAGTGTTCGAACCTTAAGGGTTTGCCGGAACCCCACATCCGACATTTGGCGCGCCAGGTAGGGGATGCACCGGAGCTCCTCTCCACCAACCTGCGCCCCGTGCCACCGCACTTCGCTCCCATGGCGGGTGCCCCGCCATCCACCTCCGTGACCCACGTCGACAGCGGGGCATCTAGGTACCGAGCCCTGGCCCCTGCCCTTCGCCGAGTGCGGTGGCCGACCAAGTTCAAGCCAGAGATGCCGCCGCGTTACGACGGCGTGGCAGACCCGACGCCATTCCTGATGGCATACGAGGAGGCTGTCCTCGAAGCCGGAGGCGACGACAAGATCATGGCCAACTGGTTCCCCATGGCCCTTGCCGGCGAGCCGCGCGCCTGGCTGCTCAACCTCCCGGGATCCACAGTGGCCTCCTGGGGGGAACTCCGTGACCTCTTCATCGATCGCTACGCGGTGCCGGCGCACTATGCGTTCGCGACCCTGCTGGGCGGCTCTCAAGCACCGCCTTCAGATCGTCACATCAAACAGTTCCTCCGTCAGATCGGGGCCGCCTCCAAGCGCCCGGGGGCTCCGCCAGGTTGGGCTGCCCCAGAGGCCGACCTCACCTTCGGCTCAGAAGACCACCCCGGCTCCACTGCCGGCTCCGGCATGCTCCCAATGCTCTGCACGCCCACCATTTGCAACGTGGCCGTCACCAAGACCCTCATCGACGGCGGTGCCGGCCTCAACTTGCTCTCTGTAGAAGCCTTCAGCCTTCTCCACGTGTCGCTCGAGCGGCTCAACCTCAGCAAGCCCTTTTAGGGAGTTGGTGGTGGAGCTGCCCACTCTCTGGGACAGATCCGCCTTCCTGTCACCTTTGGCACGCGCGACAACTACCGCACCGAGCTGGTGGACTTTGACATCGCCCGCATCGGTCTCCCGTACAACGCCATCCTCGGGTACCCGGCTCTCGCTCAGTTCATGGCGGCGACTCACCCGGCCTACAACCTCATGAAGATGCCAGGGAGCAAGGGCGTCCTCACCATCAAGGGAGACACTAAGGAGGCCGTGACGGCGAGCTCGCCTGTGACGGCAAAGAATAACACACAGCCGGCCGGCGCCGGTACCCCCGAGGCCAAGGAGACCGCGCCCACCAAGAAGAAGCAGCTGTTCACCCAGGACAAGGCGGAAACCAAGCAGGTGCCGGTCAACGAGGACGGGTCTTCAGGGGCCACCTTTACCATAGGAGCTGACCTTGACCCCGGATAAGAGGAAGCTTTGCTGAGGTTTTTACGTGCGAACAAGGAGATATTCGCGTGGGAGCCCAATCAGCTAGTAGGGGTCCCGAGGGAGGTGATCCAGCATCATCTAAGGGTGTGCCCCAACGTACACCCCGTGAAGCAGCGAGCAAGACGACAATCCACTGAGAAGCAGGCCTTCATCGTCCAAGAGACGCGCAATCTGGAGGCGGCGGGTACCATCCGAGAAGTTCGATACCCTGAATGGTTGGCGAACCCCGTCATAGTACCGAAGAAAGGCGGGAAGGAACGGATGTGCGTCGACTTCACCAACCTTAACAAATCTTGCCCCCAAGATCCGTTCCCACTCCCACGCATTGATCAAATCGTCGACTCCACCGCCGAGTGCGACTTGCTATGTTTCCTAGATGCATTCTTAGGATACCACCAAATCAAGATGGCGGTGGAGGATGTGGAAAAGACAGCCTTCCTGACACCATGCGGGGTGTACTGCTACACCTGCATGCCCTTCGGGCTGCGCAACGCAGGCGCAACCTTTCAGCGGTTGATGCACATCGCCTTGGGGCGGCAGCTCGGCAGAAACACAGAGGCCTATGTTGATGACATAGTGGTCAAATCTCGCGAGGCGAGGACATTGATTCAAGACTTGGAGGAGACCTTCGAGAGCTTGCGCCAAGTGAACTTGAGGCTTAACCCAGAGAAGTGCGTGTTTGGCGTCCCCTCCGGCAAGCTACTGGGGTTCCTCCTATCCCACAGAGGGATCGAGGCGAACCCAGAGAAGATCAAGGCCATTGAAGACATGAGCCCACCACAGACCCTCAAGGAGATGCAGAAGCTAGCAGGGCGGGTGACCGCGTTAGGGCGTTTCATCTCCAAGCTAGGCGAGCGCGCCTTACCCTTCTTTAAGCTCATGAAGAAGAATGGCCCGTTCGAGTGGATCCCGGAGGCCGACAGAGCCTTCCAAGACCTCAAGAAATACATCACCAGCCCCTCGGTGATGGTGGCACCGCGGCCTCTCGAGCCTCTGGTGCTCTACCTTGCCGCCACACCGTACTCCGCCAGCACGGCGCTGGTAGCGGTTCGGGAGGAGCGCCAAGACAAGGGTGTGCCGCGTCAAGCCAGAGCCGATGCAGCGCAGGGTCAGGAAGGCGCAAAAAAGCCATCAGCAGCGGAAGACCGAGCTCAGCAGGGCAACATCGCAGAAGCTCCTGAGGACGGTCAGGTCTCAGGAAACCCACCACCTCAGGATATGCCCCAATCTCCGCAGGACCCGAGCCTCGGCAGTGTGCCAGCCCTCGTCGAGCACCCGGTGTACTTCGTCAACACCGTGCTGCGGGACGCGAGGGCGCGCTACCCCATGCTGCAAAAGCTCCTGCTCGCACTCTTGGTGGCCTCGCGCAAGCTGCGGCACTACTTCCAGGGCCACCCCATCAAGGTCGTCTCAGCCTACCCATTGGAGAGGGTACTCAGGAGCCCTAACTCAGCGGGAAGGGTCGCTGAGCGGAACATCGAGTTGCAAGCATTCAAGTTGGAGTTCAACACTACCAGGGTCATCAAGGGAGCTGTGCTCGCTAATTTTGTGGCAGAATGGATAGATGCCCCGGCTCTTGAGGAAGGAGAAGACCGGTCCACCTCTCCAGGGAGCGAGGTTCCAGACGGCTGGGTCATGTATTTCGATGGCGCCTTCGCGCACCAAGGCGCGGGGGCTGGAGCAGTGCTCATCTCGCCCACTCAGGACAAGCTCTACTACGCCGTGCAACTCTGCTTTCAGCATGGCGGGAAGGTCTCCAACAATATCACAGAATACGAAGGCCTCATAGCTGGCCTGAAGGCTGCGGTGGCTATAGGGGGTGAAGCGCCTCACCGTCAGAGGCGACTCGCAACTCCTCGTCAACTTCTCCAACAAGGTGTACGAGCCAAAGGACGAGCATATGGAGGCGTACCTCACGGAGGTGTGCAAGATGGAGAAGCAGTTCTCGGGCCTGGAGCTGCAGCACGTGCCCCGAGGCACCAACAAGGAAGCCGACGACATCGCCAGGAGAGCATCCAAGCGGCAACCGCAGGAGCCCGGCGTCTTTGAGGAGCGGCTCTTCCAGCCATCAGCTACGCCACCTCTTTCAAGCACAACTGAGCCTAGGGAGGAGCTCCCACAGCCCCCGGCCACGAGAGCCCCGACCTGTGGCCCGACCTCAGGAGCCCGGCTGCTCTTGGCGCTCGAGCCCCAGGAGGAATGCTGGACTAAGGAATTCAAAGAGTACCTGATGCACGGGACGCTGCCGGAGAAGGAAAAAGACGCGGAGCGCGTGGCCCGCCAAGCCACGGCATACTGTATCCAAGACGACGAGTTATACAGGAAACGACTGAACGATGTCACGCTGCGCTGCATTTCCAGCGATCAAGGAAGGGAGTTGCTGATTGACATACACGGCGGGGACTGTGGGCACCACTCGTCGTCACGGACCATCGTCAGCAAGGTGTTCCGCAGTGGATTCTACTGGTCTACAGCACTCAACGACGCATCCGAGCTGGTGAAGTCCTGCGAAGCTTGCCAATTCCATGCCAAGCAAATCCATCAGCCTGCCCAGGGCCTCCTGATATGTCTCCAACGCATCTATAATTTTTTATTGCTCCATGCTATATTATCTACTGTTTTGGACTATATTGGGCTTTATTTTCCACTTTTATATTACTTTCGAGACTAACCTATTAACCGGAGGCCTAGCCCAGAATTATTGTTTTTTGCCTATTTTAGTGTTTCAAAGAAACGGAATATCAAACGGAGTCCAAACGGAATGAAACCTTCGGGAACGTGATTTTCTCATCAGATATGATCCAGGAGACTTGGACCTCCATCAAGAAAGCCACGAGGCGGTCACGAGGTGGAGGGCGCACCCCTAGGCGCGCCGCCTCGTGGGCCCCTCGAAGCTCCACCGACGTACTCCTTCCTCCTATATATACCTACGTACCCCCAAACGATTAGATACGGGGCCAAAAACCTAATTCCACCACCGCAACCTTCTGTACCCACGAGATCCCATATTGGGCCTGTTCCGGAGCTCCGCCAGAAGGGGAATCGACCATGGAGGGCTTCTACATCATCACCATAGCCCCTCCGACGAAGTGTGAGTAGTTTACTTCAGACCTTCGGGTCCATAGTTAGTAGCTAGATGGATTCTTCTCTCTTTTTGGATCTCAATACAATGTTCTCCCCTCTCTCGTGGAGATCTATTCGATGTAATCTTCTTTTTGCGGTGTGTTTGTTGAGACCGATGAATTGTGGGTTTATGATCAAGATTATCTATGAACAATATTTGAATCTTCTCTGAATTCTTTTATGTATGATTGGTTATCTTTGCAAGTCTCTTCGAATTATCAGTTTGGTTTGGCCTACTAGATTGGTTTTTCTTGCAATGGGAGAAGTTCTTAGCTTTGGGTTCAATCTTGCGGTGTCCTTACCCAGTGACAGAAGGGGCAGCAAGGCACGTATTGTATTGTTGCCATCGAGGATAACAAGATGGGGTATTTATCATATTGCATGAATTTATTCCTCCACATCATGTCATCTTGCTTAAGGCGTTACTCTGTTTTCATTAGCTGAATACTCTAGATGCATGCTGGATAGCGGTCGATGAGTGGAGTAATAGTAGTAGATGCAGGCAGGAGTCGGTCTACTTGTCTCGGACGTGATGCCTATATACATGATCATGCCTAGATATTCTCATAACTATGCTCAATTATGCCAATTGCTCAACAGTAATTTGTTCACCCAATCGTAGAAATACTTATGCTCTTGAGAGAAGCCACTAGTGAAACCTATGGCCCCCGGGTCTATTCTCATCATATCAATCTCCAATCACTTTATTATTGCTTTGCTTTTTTACTTTGCCTTTTATTTTACTTTGCATCTTTATATCAAAAATACCAAAAATATTATCTATCATCTCTATCAGATCTCACTCCCATAAGTGACCGTGAAGGGATTGACAACCCCTAATCGCGTTGGTTGCGTTGAGCTATCCGTTTTGTGTAGGTACAAGGGACTCGCGCATGGCCTCCTACTGGATTGATACCTTGGTTCTAAAAAACTGAGGGAAATACTTACGCTACTTTGCTGCATCATCCTCTCCTCTTCGGGGAAATCCAACGCAGTGCTCAAGAGGGTGTGCAAGAGGAAGGGGAGTCGACAACCCATTGGGTGCACCGGGTTTTACAAATTTTGCATTCATCGGACCGCATCAACGCTGATACAGCAGTTTTAACGTTGGAAGACAATTGCCGGTTCGCACCTCTGAAGTTGAAGTTGGGACGGCTCAAACATCACTGCAATGACATGGGGACGCTTATGGCAGCTCTGGTTAAGTATGCCGACTCTGATAGTACCAAGGACCCTGAGTCTGACGATGAAAAGCCGGGAAAGGGAAAGAAGAGCGGCATCACCAAAGGGCAGCAGCATAACCCAGCGGGTCATGGAAACAGCGGTAAGCGTAAAGCGGATAACAGTTTATATTTTGTGGCTAACACCAACACGCAGGATAATGGTCAGCGTCGTAAGGGTAAACCGCCCCCCCGGGGTGGAGGATCAGGTCCCAATCTTGAGCGCCTGTTAAACCAGCCCTGCCCAAAGCACGGGACGCGAGAAAGGCTAGTTACGCACCTCTAGAAGGATTGTTTTATTATGCGGGAGTTCAAAAATTCGGATCTTTTCCGATATGATCATGGACCGCCTAGCGGTTCAGGATCCGGTTCTCATGGGCCGGGTTATGGTGGAGGCAGTTCTGGCTCAGGATTTCAGGGTAATCACTAATCAAGGCACATGGCAATCAAGGCAGTCAGGGCAACCAGGGTGGTTATAATCATCAGGGGAATCAGCAGCAGCAGTAGTCGGGTTACCAGAGCATCCCGAAGCAGTTGAATAGTGGGCAGTATCATGTCTTCACCACTAGCCTGTGCAAGCGCGATCAGAAACTTCATAAAAGGGCAGTAAACTCTGTTGAACCGGCGGTGCCCCGTTACTTGCGCTGGTCTGAACAGCCCATTGTGTGGAGTTGAGAGGATCATCCGCCCCGGGTTGATAATCCGGGTCATCTGGCATTGGTGGTGGCGCCCCAGGTTGGAGGGTATAAGTTCACCAAGGTGCTCATGGATGGAGGGAGCATTATCAATATCCTTTATTATGAAACCTTTCGTCGCATGGGGTTGACAGATAAAAATCTTAAACCATCAAACACCGTTTTCCATGGTGTGGTGCATGGTAAATCGGTGTATCCAGTTGGCAAGATAGCTCTGGAGGTTGCTTTTGGAGATGAGCATGATTCAAGATCAGAGACCTTGACCTTTGAAGTGGTGAAAATCAAGAGCCCATATCATGCCCTGTTTGGACGGCCGGCTTATGCTAAGTTCATGGCAAGGCCCTGTTATGTTTATCTGCAGCTCAAGATGCCGGGTCATAAGGGGACTATCACAGTACATGGGAGCCATAAGATCGCTTTGGAATCCGAAGAGGGTGATGTGGCCTATGCTGAGTCGGTTTGTGTAACAGAGGAGTTGAAGTTTTACAAGGATAATGTTGATCCGGCGAATATGACTTCTTTGAAAAAGCCAACTACAGAGCATGATCCGGCCTTGAAGTTTAAATCGGCTGATGAGACTAAGCTGGTTGATTTTGTGCCTGGCGATTCATCCAAGCAGTTTATCATCAACGCTAACTTGGATCTGAAATAGGAAAGCGCACTCACCGAGTTCATCCGTGAGAACCGGCACATCTTTGCATGGAAACCTTCTGACATGCCAGGTGTACCGAGGGAACTCGCTGAGCACACTCTTAATGTCGATCCCAAGTTTAAACCGGTCAAGCAGTTTCTCCGCCGCTTCAATGAAGAAAGACGCAAGGCTATTGGTGAGGAGGTAGCTAGGCTCTTGGCGGCTGATTTATCATTGAAGTATTTCATCTTGAGTGGTTGGCTAATCCGGTGCTAGTACTTAAGAATAACATCACTTGGCGTATGTGTGTGGACTACACAGATTTGAACAAGGCTTCTCCAGTTGATCCTTTTGCTCTCCCTCGTATTGATCAAATCATTGATGCTGCGGCGGGTTGTGAGCGTTTGAGCTTCCTGGATGCGTATTCTGGTTATCATCAGATTAAAATGGCAGTTAAGGACCAGGAAAAGACTGCCTTTGGAGCCTTCTGCTATGTATCTATGCCTTTGGGCTCAAGAGTGCCCAGGCGACTTATCAGCGCTGTGTGCAGAATTGTCTTCATAATCAGATCGGGCGCAATGTTCATGCTTATGTGGATGATATTGTGGTGAAGTCCAGAAAGGAGGAGAAGTTGATAGATGATCTGAAGGGAACTTTTGATAGTCTCCGAGTTTATAAGATAATGCTTAATCCAGCTAAGTGTGTCTTTGGTGTACCGGCGGGCAAGCTCTTGGGTTTTCTGGTGTCTAACAAGGGCATTGAAGCTAATCCGGAGAAGATCAAGGCTATCACCTAGGAACCGTCTTGAGGGTTGGAAGTTGTGTGGCCGTTGACTCGCCAGAGGATGAATGAGGTGTTCCCTGATAATTTGAATCAGATGGATTAAGAGGTTGTCGGAAACAACCCACCTTGGGGTAAGAAGTATCAGGAATATAAGAGACCTCTGATCGATGTTTCCGGACCGGAGTGTTCGGTAAACCTGCTGCTTCTTCAAAAGAAAGTTTGGGTCCAAGTGAGCTAGAGGGTGAGAAAATCTCACTTTCCGATTTTCTTGACGGATTTTCTATGTTGGCAGAGGATCTGAACCGGAGGAAAGAATAATTACCTCTACATCATCAGCATGGCTGGCTTCAACATCATCCTGATAATAGTCATTGTTAATGAGGTGTATGAAAAAGGAATCAAGTTCTACCTATGATTCTGGGTTTTCTGGATCATCATCAATGTTTAACTCAGAGGATTCAGCGGTTTTCTTCTTGGCAGGTTTTTTAGTAGCCTTGGTCTTGGGGCGAGGCGTCTTGACCAGTTTGTCCTGTGGTTTTTCTTCCAGAACGGATCATCACCCTGTCAAAGATTGACAAAATTTTGAGGGAATATTTAAAAGGATCAGATTAAAATAGGAGTTATATGATTCTTACAGCTGGTGGTTTATTGGAAGCACAGAAGGGATTCAGCCATGTTCTGCTGCAGACAGCCACCGATTCATCCAATATCTTCTTAACAGCTTTAGTAACTTCATCTTCTGTTAGTTGAATGTCAATATGTCGTTGAGGATCTTTCAAGTCCCCTGTGTACTCACACATTAAACCGGGGCGTCGGCTTAAAGGCAGAATGCTCCAGGATAAAATCGACGCCTGTTAAACCGTTCGCAACGAAGGCCCGAAGCTTTGAAAGCTGTGGTGCATACTTGGATCATTCCTTGGCGCTAAGATGTTGGGGAAATGGATGTGTGTTGCTAAGCCGGTGAGGACGATAACCCAGCAGAGGATTTTCGTCAGTTGGAGACATATCTCGGCAGTAAAACCAAGTCTGATTCCAGTCCTTCGGGTGACTGTGATGCTTGGCATGAGGGAAGCTGACATCTTTCCTCTTCTGAATTGCCATCCCGCCAAGTTCAGTATTGGGTCCGTCTATAAATTCTGTACGATGCTTCAAGTAGAAAAAATCCCTAAACAGTTCAACTGTGGGCTCCTCTTGAAGATAAGCCTCGCAAAATACTTGGAAATTGCAAATATTGGACAGAGAGTTTGGTCCAATGTCTTGAGGATGGAGTTGGAAGCTAGCAAGCACATCTCGGAATTTTTTTGATCGCAATCATGGCCGCCCTACCTCGCACGACCCCGTCCCGAGAGAGCGCACCAACAACTCTCCCGTCACTAGTAATGCGGGCTCCAAGCTAGCATCGGTCTAGGTAATCAATAATGCCCTTTCCCATACAAGGGTAGAGTGGTTGCGCATGTAAGGTTGGAATAACGGTCGCAACTTAAACCAATCCGTTTTTGAAACCACACTCACATATCCTTCTCCAGTACACCACTTCTTTGTCAAGTGGTTACCTAGCTCAACATCTCCCTCGGGCATTAGTGGCACCCGACGGGGTTTTCAAAAAGTCTTTGGGAACATACTTGCCTCCATCACCATGCATATTCCCATCCCTTTTTGCGTAGCAACTACTTTAGCACCCTATCTACTCCCACCGGCATAACCCTCATAAGGAGGTAGGGTCATGCACAATGCAAGTATCAATGAGGAAGTAACAGAGGCAACCAACCAACATGGCTTACCATCTCATCATGATTCCGATGCAACAATAATAAGTGATATATGACATGCATAAAAAGGGTTTCATGGACATGGTCAAAGGCCTTCTTGCCTGTTGTAACAAAGTCTTCGAGGTCTTCAAATATCTCTGGTCCAACTCCGAGCATTCCGTCTACTTCGTCAACTATCGTCGAAAGCAAGCATAGTAAGCAACACAACAAGGCAGAAAATAAAAGTTCTCTAAAAATATTAATTTGACTTTTCTAGGACATCTCTGGTTATATGAAAAATAACCAGAGTGGTTTCATTGGAATTGGATCAGTGGATATTTCTGAACATTTCAATATGATGGATTCAAGGGGTTTATGGATTTTCCAGAAGTCTGAGGGATATATTTTTGGAAAATGAGCAAAGATACCCATTTAACAAAGGATGATTTTAGAAGCATCTAGGATTTGGTTTCACTGGGTTTGGAGTTCAAATGAATATTCTATGGATTTGCAAAGTTGACAAACATGAAGAAATGGCTCATTATTTTGTGGGGTGCAGAAAATATTAAGAAAAATGCTCATAAACTAAGTTATGAACTTAGATGCATCTAGGAATTTGAATCATGGCATTTGGATCAATTTTGAGCTCTCTGTGATTTTCTAAAGTTCATCACAGAAATAGGAAAAATAGGATTTGATAAATATTTGTGAAGAAAAGGTCTCTGGAAAAATGTGCATGTTGCACCACCAGGTAGATCATGATTTATAGAGTCACCAGAAATTTGAATCATCAAATTTGGAGTCCATTTGAATTGTTTATGGATTTTACAAGTCTACAGAAAAAGAAAAAGGAGAGGGATCTACCTAAATGGGCCGGATCTGGGCGGCGGCGGCGCGCACTGGGCGAGGCATAGCGGGGCAGCGCACTGGGCCGGCCCAGCTGCACGGCCGCACGGGGCGACAGTGGTGACGTCGAAGGCGCCTGCCCGAATACGCTGCTGGCCTCGTGGAGACGGCTCGAAGAAGCCGTGTCCATTTAACCTGGGCCCGGCCCTCGTGGTCGCCGACACTGGGCCCATCGATCGGGTTCATCTCAACCTCCCGCCGAACAGAAAGCAGGGGCAGGGGCGGCCGACGGCGGCTTGCCGGTGCCACAGTGCCACCGCTTCCGGTGAGCTGGCCACCGCGTGTTTGGGGGTCCGGCACAAGGCCCAACCATGGGTGTACGGTCGCCAGGGCACCAGGTCGAGCAGGGCGTCGGCTGCGGCGGATGAGGCTGACGGTGATGATGGAACTCGACGGCACGACCACGGGGAGGAGAGGAAGAAGCGCGGGAGAGGCTCGCGGTGGTGGTGGAGGTGCACTAGTGCGGTCTAGAGGGGAGGAGGAGGAATGGTGGGCGCGAATTTAGGCGGAGGCCAACGGCAAGGCCCCGGGCATGGTGGTGGATGGAGGGCACAGGAGGAAGAATGAGTTGGTCCAGACGGTTGCTTGGAGGGAGAGAGAGCCAAAGGAGTAGAGAGGGGGCTCGGGGGCGGCCTTAAATAGCCGACCCGCAGCTCACCGTGGACGCGGTGCACGGGTGGCCGTGGAAACGGCTCGGGAGGCCGGGAGGGAGGGCGAGGGGCTGTCTATGGCGTCCGTGGGAGTTGAGTGGGGCACCAGGAAGAGAGAGGAGGAGCGGGGCAAGGCTCTGGTGCTCGCGCGTGCGAGGCCATGCATTGGCCGAGCCAGTGACTCGGGGCACGCGGGCCGCAGAGGTGAGAGAGAGGAGAGATGAGGGGCCTGCACGGTGGCGTGTTGCGGACGCCGAGGCACCTCGACCGGGCGCGAGGGAGGCTCAAGGTGGTCGGGGGACGCGGCGTCAACGGTCGGGAGCACGCTGACGTGCTCCAGAGCGCGCAAATGGCCGGCACCCGCGGCTTTTCCTTGCGTCCTCACGCGCCCACTTGTGTCTGGAAGCTACAGGGGGGAGTAAACTATGTTAAAATGGAATTGGATGCCCTGGGGATCCACTAGAGTGAGGAGGGAGGTTGAGAGAGAGAGAAATGGTGCTGTCCAGAGAGGGAAAAAGAGCTTTTCACCCCCATCATCATGGCTCCTCGGGCAGGGAAAGATGCAGGGGTTAGAGGAAGACCAGATGATGTTGTGGGAGAAAGCTTAGCTCATGGAGATTAGTGGAAATGGCCAAAACATGCATTTTAAATTTCTGCCAGAAGGTGTTTGATGGTGGTTTGGGCAAGAAGATGAACTCCTCTGGTCATGAGGCTTGACAGGGTCAAATGGTATGATAAAATAATAGGTTCCACCAATATTGAGTCCATTTGGGCAAAGTTGCCAACGCAACTTTTGTAAACCCTAGAAATCAACAGAAATGGACTTCCCAAGATTTAGTCATGCAAACCTATTCTCCTTGATGCACCATTTGGTGTAGTGTCATCATTTGAGGTTCTGAACATGACCAAAAAAGTTGAGATCAAAAGGAGAAAGTTGCCAATGTAAAGTTGTTCAAATCAGTTACGGACAGAAGGGTTTTGGGGCTCTTTGATCAAGTTAACTTGTTCTCCAACTTGTGCCATTTGGTCTAGATGAATTATTAGACCACTTGAGCATGTTTACCAGGTTTGAGAACATTTGGACATGTTTGGCAATGTAAAGTTGCTCAAACTTCAAAATGGACAGAAATGGTTTTGAGGGGGTTTCATGGGGTTATACTATTCTCCATGACATGATACTTGTCCAGATCATCAAACATGTCATATGTGACATGCTAGAATTTTCTTGGAATTTTTGGATAATATTTCCTTTGTAAATATTTCAAAAGCTTGAAATATCCAGAAAGGGTTTTTGAGGGATTTGACCAATATTTTGGACATGACCATGTGTTGAAACTCTTATATATGGGAAATATATGCCCACTGAGTTTCCCCGATTTTTTTCAAATATTTTTAAAGCATACAAATAATTTTAACCTATTAAAGACCATTTCTGGCCTTAAGAAAAAGCCTTTAAATAAAATAGAAAAATAACTTTTAAAATTATATTTTTATGGTTTCTGGGTATCCTATATCTAATAGAAGTCAAATCTATTTTTAGAAAGATTTTTACTGCCCTTAATTAAGTACTTGCAGTGCAAACCTCAATTCAGGGGTTTTTGGAAAACTAATTTTTGAAAATACTAGCCAAATTATTTTTGTAAGAAATTATTTTATGTCCTATACACATGGCATGATCATTGGTTCAAGAGTTTGGGGCAAGGAGATTAAGTATAGGAGTTGGAGGATTTATTTTATTTTTAGAGCACTTGCAAACAACAGACAAAAAATCAATCAAAGCAAAGACAAAACACTCAAAAGTTTTTGTCAAACCACATTTTATCATGATTCATTAGCTTAAGTGTTGTGGCACAGGGCTAAACCCTCGACCTAGATGATCAACGAACACAATCACTTCTCCGTCCTTAGGCTCAGGAGCATTTTCCGGGCCAGGGACCCTCTAGTGGATGGCCTCCTTTTTTGCTAAAGCGCCCTTGTTGACTAAACCGTTCAATTGTTCCTCGGTAACCCGGGACGGAACCCAATTACAGGAGTAAAATTGCTTGGCCATTTCAAGGAAAAGCTGAAAGAAAAGATTAAATGCCGGATTATGATTTATGACTGACAAGTATAAAGCGTCGCAAGATCAAAGGAAAAGACGTTGATGCATATACACATGTTAAACCGGATTCTGACATTGGAAGGGTTACAAAGATAAGCAAATCGGCGGTTTAAGAGGGGACTAAACCTGCCGGATTGTCATTTTCTAAAGCTAAACCGCCTATGCTGGTAAGGAAGGTACAAATCTGAAATAACTAAGTAATGGAGGAACATTTTCCACAAATTGGTATTACAAATCTGGATCTATCATGTGTCAGAAAATGGAAAATTATTCAGGGTTAAATATTACGGTACTTGAACAGTTGAAGGATTCAGATGGGATTTTCTACTTAAATGAGATACATTAGTAGAAAGGAAGGATCATGGCGATTTCTATGCGGAATAAGCATCAAAGTTTAGATCAAGAACTATCACGCAGAGATGAACAAGGACGAACACTGATGAACACTGATGAACATTGATGGTACAGAAACCCTAAAAACAGATCTAGGGTGGAAGGAAAGAGGACTTACCGGTGTCACGGGAGCAGCGGGAAAGTGCCGCTGTTCTCTAGTTCGATCAGGGTGATGCAGCGGCCAGAGTTGAGGTCAAGGACGAAGACTTGGCGGTGGCGACGACTGAGCTTGAATGATAGAACAACGCGAGGAGGAAGATGAAGTGGAGGCACGAGGGGGAAAGGGGAAAAATGACCCTCGACCTTATTTATAAGGTGAAAGGATAAGTGACAGGCGCGAGAATCGAGGAGCCCAAAAATTGGATATGTGACAGAGTTGTCGCCTCGATTGTCGGAGGCTCATTAATGAAGGTGAGGTATATACAATTTTTACTAACAGGTGACGTCATGGCGGTTTATTACAATCTTGGAAGATGACATCATGGCGGATTACAAGGTTTATGCGAAGGTGTTAAAGGAGGAATTTTCCTAAAGTATTGAAGACTGGCATGAACAGGTTCAAATCAATCTGGGGCCTAATGTTGGGGATATTACTACTGAGTATAAACCGGCCAGGAGGGGACGGATTATACCCATAATGAGTTATTCATATTGAAGCCCATGAAGATAAGGAGTATGTTGCTTTACGGAGGCCCAGGGGCCAGGGCCCAAAGGCGGATTAGGCACCGTGGACATAAACCGCCATATGATATGTAACTTGTGGTATAAGATAGGAAAGGGTAGAAACCGAGCCGGACACGTTTATGAGCCGGCCAGGATTCTGTAAACCGCCGGGCGTCAACCTGTGTATATAAAGGGATGACCCAGCGGCGGTTTAGGGACAAGAAACAACAACTCGAGAGCCAGGCATAGCAGATTCGCACCTTGGTCATCGAAACCCTAGCAATTCCACATCAACTGGATTAGGCCTTTACCTTCACTACAAGGGTCCGAACCAGTATAAACTCCTTGCGTCCTTTGTCCCGCTTTAACCCCTTTAAGCTAACTACGTTGCGATGGCTCCACGACTAAGTCCTTACATTAGGACATCTGCCGTGACAAAACCACGACAGTTCAGATATGAGTTCATGGCACTCGGGCCCAAAGTGACAAGCATTAAGCATAGCAAAGTCATAGCAACATCAATCTAAGAACATAGTGGATACTAGGGATCAAGCCCTAACAAAACTAACTCGATCACATGATGAATCTCATCCAACTCCTCACCGACCAGCGACCCTACGAATGAATTACTCACTCCCGGTGGGGAGCATCATGGAATTGGCGATGGAGAAGGGTTGGTAATGACGAAGAACCAATATCCCCCTCTCCGGAGCCCCAAACAGACTCCAGATCTGCCCTCCCGAGGAAGAACAGGGCTTGGCGGCGGCTCCGTCTCGTTGAACGCGATAATTCTTTCTTCCTGATTTTTTTGGAATAATGTTATTTTATAGTATCAGGGGGATCGTGCACGGGGCCACTAGGTGGGTACAACCCATGTGGGTGCACCAAGAGAGGGGGCGCGCCCTGGTGGGTTGTGCCCACCCAGGTGCCCCTCTCCGGCAGGTCTTGGCTCCAGAAATTCTCTTTTATTATATAAAAATTCCTCGTGAAGTTTCGTTCCATTCGGAGAACTTTTATTTCTCCACAAAAACAACACCATGGTAGTTCTGCTAGAAACAACATCAGCCAGTGTTAGTTTCATTCAAATCATGCAAATTAGAGTCCAAAACAAGAGGAAAAGCGTGAGAAAAAGTAGATACATTGGAGACGTATCATGTACATGCCTGTCACATAGAATTCCTTCAACCCTGCATCGTCAGTGATACTTGTTGTATCCTCAGATGAGGAATTTGTGACCACAGAGACAGTTGAGGAATTTGCAGCAATAGAAGCATTTGACCTTTCAGGTGAAGAATTAGCAGATTCATGTTCAATGCATTTCAAACATGGTGGAATGAATTCTTCCTGAGTAGAATCGATACATTGAGCAAGCAATGAATCACGTTCCTACGAAGATCTTCATAACTCACCCTTAGCTTTTCAAGATCTTGCTTTCTTTGAAGAAATTCATAAGAAAGCTTCTCATGATCAGCTAAGAGAGTGTTATGATGACTCTGAAGGTTATCAAACTTAGATTGAAGTCTCTGAATATCATCAATCAGAGTTTGAGTTTGATCCATTTCTTCACCCAACAGGTCATCGCTTTTGTCTAGCATATTTTGAACCTTTTCCAAAGCTCTTTATTGTTTAGTGGCAACAGTAGAAAGTTTGGAATAGCTAGGTCCAAAATCATCATCAGATTCATCATCACTAGACTCAGATGAGGAACATTTGGTTACCTTGGCACCTTTTGCCACGAGGCATGGTGCAGAAGATGATGGTTCAGGTTCGAAAGTCATCGTTTTGAGTGATTCCTTGAAATCCTCAAACTAGGGATCATGACAAGTTCGATGACCTTCATAGACATCAGAGATTCGGTCCCAGATAAGCTTTGCATTGCAGAGATGCATAATGAGCCTGAATTGATTTCTGGATAGGCAGGAGCATATGATCTCCTTCGCCATGATATCAAGTCGAGTGTACTTGCGAATATCATCAGCATCCGCCATCTTGCATAGATCGGTAAGTCCAATCTCAGTGATGGTCCACAGCTTGCTGTTCATTGCCATGAGGCGCTTCCTCATCATGGCCTTCCACTTGGGATAATCATGACCGTCAAAGATGGGGCATGTGACTTTCTTCATTCCCGCGGTTGACATAACTAAAACTCCAGGTGGTTAAACCAAAATCACACTGAACAAGGGAGCACCTTGCTCTGATACCAATTAAAAGTGCGTTATATTGACTAGAGGGGGGTGAATAGGCGATTTTTACAAATTCATCACTGAGGAAATTCAACTTGAGGAATTTCCTAAGTCACGAACTACTTGCAGCAGAATAAGTACTCGGGTGCATGCATAACAGAGCAGTAGCATAGTCATCATGATGAAATGAAACATACACAGAGCACAAGTAGCGTGAAAACAAGATAAGTAGGCTGAAGACAAAGTGACTAAAGAGTTAGGATTGAGGAAATTGAGAAACTCTTCAGTCAAAGTCTTCAAACAGTAACGATCAAGTACATCAACACATGAATGAGGAAATGAAAGGGTTGAGGAAATAGAACCAGTAGCTTGGTGAAGACGATGATTTGGTAGAACAGTTCCAACTGCTGTGTGATGGTTGCTGCAACTACATCGGTATTTCCCCCAAGAGGAAGGGATGATGTAGCACAGCGATGGTAGGTATTTCCCTCAGTTATGAAACCAAGGTATCGAACCAGTAGGAGAACCAAGCAACACAACATAAATAGCACCTGCACAAAAATAGCAACACATCACAACCCGACATGTTAAAGGGGTTGTCAATCCCTTTCGGGGTACGGCGCCTCAAGATAGGCAAACAGACGTGAGGTAAATTGAAGTATATTGATAGATCGAACGCCAAATAAAATAAATAAAGATAAAACACAGCAAGGAATTTATGTATTTTTTTGGTTTAATAGATCTGAATAAAAACACAAAGAAAAAGTAGATCGCAAGGCAAATATATGAGAAAGAAGACCCGCGGGCCGTAGGTTTCACTAGTGACTTCTCTCGAGAAAAATAGCAAATGGTGGATAAACAAATTACTGTTGGGAAATTGATAGATCTTCAAATAATGTTGACGATATCCAGGCAATGATCATTACTTAGGCATCACATCCAAGATTAGTAGACCGACTCGTGCCTGCATCTACTACTATTACTCCACACATCGACCGCTATCCAGCATGCACCAATGTATTAAGTTCATGGAAAAACGGAGTAATGAAATAAGAACGATGACATGACGTAGACAAGATCCGTTTATCTATATGGCGGTAGATATAGATCTCGTCTTTTTATCCTTAGTAGCATCGATACACACGTGTCGGTTCCCTTTCTGTCACTGGGATCAAGCACCGTAAGATCAAACACAGTACCAGGCACCTCTTCCCATTGCAAGATAAATAGATCAAGTTGGCCAAACAAAACCCAAATATCGGAGAAGAAATACGAGGCTATAAGAGATCATGCATATAAGAGATCAAAGAAACTCAAATAACTTTCATGGATATAAAAGATATAACTGATCATAAACTCAAGTTCATCGATCCCAACAAACACACCGCATAAAAGGGTTACATCATATGGATCTCCAAGAGACCATTGTATTGAGAATTCAGCGAGAGAGGAAGCCATCTAGCTACTAACTACGGACCCGAAGGTCTACAAAGAACTACTCACGCATCATCGGAGAGGCACCAATGGAAGTGGTGAACCCCTCCGTGATGGTGTCTAGATTGGATATTGTGGTTCTGGACTTTGCGGCGGCTGGATGAATATTTCGTCGACTCCCCTAGGGTTCTGGGATTTTTGGGGTATTTATAGAGTAAAGAGGCGGTTCGGGGGGCACCCGAGGTGGGCACAACCCACCAGGGGCGCCTGGGCCTCCTGGCGCGCCCTGGTGGGTTGTGCCCCCCTTGGGGCACCCCCCGGGGTGCAACCAGGGCCCATTGCCTTCCTTCTGGCCCATAAAAAATCATCAAGGAGTTTAGTGGCATTTGGACTCCGTTTGATATTGATTTCCTACGATGTAAAAAACATGGAAAAGACAGCAACTGGCACTTGGCACTATGTCAATAGGTTAGAATCAAAAAATGATATAAAATGACTATAAAATGATTATAAAACATCCAAGATTGATAATAAAACAGCATGGAACAATCAAAAATTATAGATACGTTGGAGACGTATCAGCATCCCCAAGCTTAACTCCTGCTCGTCCTCGAGTAGGTAAGTGATAAAAACAGAAATTTTGATGTGGAGTGGTGTTCATCAAGTCATATCATATTCTTTTCTTTATAGCATGGACATTTGGACTTTTATGTGATTCAAAGCAATAGTCTAGTTTTGACATAATAATTTTGATACTCAAGCATATCAACAAGCAACCATGTCTTTCAAAATATCAACGCTAAAATAAGTTATCCCTAGCCCATCATGCTCAAACATTGATCCATTCATGAAACACACTCGAATATTAACTACACCCAATACTTAAGCACGATCATATTGCCTCCTAGTTGGTGCTTTTATAAGAGAGGATGGAGAGTCAAATTTCAAAGTAAAAATTTCATAAAATAAAAGAAAGTCCCTTCGCAGAGGGAAGTAGGGATTTGTAGAGGTGCCAGAGCTCAAAGCGAAAAATTAGAGATAAAAACATTTTGTGAGGTGTATCCATCCCACCAATGAAAATGATGTACAACTACGAACACTTTCCATGCTAGATATGCCATAGGCGGTTCCCAAACAGAAAATAAAGTTTATTCCTTTTTCCACCATTCTTTTACTTTCCATGGCTAACCATATCCACGGGTGCCCTCCATACCAACACTTTCCAAGGAATTTATTATTTGACAACATAAAGTAAATTCATTTTTGCATTTTGGGACTGGGAATCCCTAAAACCTTTGCCTTACTCTCGTGCAATGACAAGTGAATATACACTCATCGTGAGAATAACACATCCAGCATGGAAAATATTAGCCACCCATTACCGTTCCGCGAGTGAAACAAACACACAAAAGAGAAGTTTATTTTGAAAATTAGAGATGGCACATGCAAATTTGCTTAGAACGGCAAAATAATACCGCATATAGGTAGATATAGTGGACTCATGTGGCAAAACCGGTTTAAAGGATTTTGGATGCACAAGTAGAGATCATACTTAGTGCAAAATGAAGGCTAGCAAAAAGATTGAGAAGCGACCAACCAAGAAACGAATAATTTTGTAAAGCAAGCATTAATCATAATTAACACCGAATAATGCACCACAAGTAGGATATAATTTTCATTGCATGATTATTGACTTTCGTGCATGCATAGGGAATCACAAACCTTAACACCAATATTCTTACTAGAGCACAATTACTCATCAACATAACTCACATATCACATCATCATATCTCAAAACTATTACTAAGAATCAAGTTTATTTTGTCCAATGATCTTCATGACATTTTTTCTTTATCCTTCTTGGATATCTATCACTTTGGCACTAACTTTCATGTGTTGCTTTTCATAAGCTCAAACAAATATAAGTGAAGATCATGCGCATAACAATTTTTCTTTCTCTCAAAATAATTTAAGTGAAGCAAGAGAGAATTTCTTAAAAAAAATTCTAACTCTAAAATTAATCTAAGTGAAGCAAGAGAGTATTTCTTGAAAAATAAGAAAGCACACCGTGCTCAAAAAGATATAAGTGAAGCACTAGAGCAAGTCCTAGCTCATAAAAGATTTAAGTGAAGCACAGAGAGGAATTCTTACAAGTCATGATATAATTTTGGCTCTCTCAAATAGGTGTATCCAGCAAGGATTGATGACTTAAAACACAAAATAAAATGAACAAAGACACATATCATAAAAGACACTCCAACGAAAACACATATCATGTGACGAATAAAAATATAGCCTCGAGTAAAATACCGATAGTTGTTGGAAGAAAGCGGGGATGCCACTCGGGGGCATCCCCAAGCTTAGTTGGTTGCTCATTCTTGGATAATAGCTTGGGATGCCGGGGCATCCCCAAGCTTAGGCTCTTACATCCTTCCTTCATCCATCGTAAGATAACCCAAAACTTGAAAACTTCAATTACACAAAACTCAACAAAACCTTCGTGAGATCCGTTAGTATAAGAAAGCAAACCACTACTATAAATGCTGTATAAAACCAATTAATATTTTTTTATTCTATTATATCTACTGTATTCCAACTTTTCTATGGCAAAAACTCATAAAAGAAAACCATAGAGCCATCAAAATAAGCACACAACACAAAGAAAACAGAATCTGTCAAAACAGAACAGTCTGTAGTAATCTGACTTTGGCGAGTACTTATGTAACTCCAAACATTCTACCAAAATAGGAAGACCTGGATAATTTGTATATTAATCTTCTGCAAAAAGAATCAGGGCAAAAGCTCTTTTCTGTGATTTATGAAAATTATTTTCGTAATCGCAAAGTTTCTGTCTTTTTCAGCAAGATCAAACAACTATCACCAAAGAAGATCCTATAGGCTTTACTTGGCACAAACACTAATTAAAACATAAAAAGCACAATCATACCAGTAGAATAATTGTGTTAACACTCAAGAACAGAAAGCAAAAATAAATTTTATTCATTGGGCTGCCTCCCAACAAGCGCTATAGTTTTACGTCCTTATCTAGGCGTAAGGCAAGGATCCAAGTTTTGACTTCCGAAGTTTTGGCAACTTTTGTAAGGGTTTTCTCAAACCTGGGAGGCTCTTTACGCTTCCCTAAATTCTCCGGAAAAGGAACCATCTTAAGATCCAAAATATCCAATCGCTTGTTGCAAAGAGTAATCAAAGTATTCATGCGATTGATACTACCATTGAGGTGCTTGAGGGGTACATTATATTTTTGTATTTCAACCATATGTTTATGCTGATCACCAAGTTTGTACAACATTTGAACTCCCTTAGGGGTAAAATAAAACCCCTTCTTTTGAGGAGGAATTCCCAAAATTCCTTCCAAAATTTCATAGGCAGCGTTTACATCAAGCTCAATAAAACTTCCTTTAGCAGCAAAATCAAGAAGTTGTCTACGATGCAAAACTAATCCTATGTAGAATTACGAAGCAAAACCTTAGCATCCCCCTTTAGATTGGAAACACGATATGATTCCATAAGCCTATACCAGGCATCTTTCAGATTTTATCCTTGTCTTTTCTTGAAGTAAAGGACTTCAAGATCTGGTTACAAAGAAGGAGTAGGGACGCTAGCCATCGGGACTAGAGACAAAAGATCGATGAAAAAGAGAGGCGAATAAAACGAAATTTTTTTGTGAAGTGGGGGAGAGGAAAGTGAGAGGCAAATGGCAAATAATATAAATTGCAAGGAGATGAGATATGTGATCAGGAACCTGCTTATGTTGAAGATCCTCCCCGGCAACGGCGCCAGAAATCCTCCTTGATGGTTGCTGCAACTACGTCGGTACTTCCCCCAAGAGGAAGGGATGATGTAGCACAGTGACGGTAGGTATTTCCCTCAATTATGAAACCAAGGTATCGAACCAGTAGAAGAGCCGAGCAACACAACGTAAAAAACACCTGCACACAAATAACAACACCTCGCAACCCGACATTTTAAAGGGGTTGTCAATCCTTTCCGAGGTACGGCGCCTTAAGATAGGCAAACGATCGTGAGGTAAATTGTAGCAGATTGATAGATCGAACGCCAAGTAAAATAAATAAAGATAAAACACAGCAAGGTATTTTTGTATTTTTTTTATTTTAATAGATCTGAATAAAAGCGCAAAGAAAAAGTAGATCGCAAGGCAAATATATGAGAAAGAAGACCCGGGGCCCGTAGGTTTCACTAGTGGCTTCTCTCGAGAAAAATAGCAAACGGTGGGTAAACAAATTACTGTTGGGCAATTGATAGAACTTCAAATAATTATGACGATATCTAGGCAATGATCATTACATAGGCATCACGTCCAAGATTAGTAGACCGACTCCTGCATGCATCTACTCCTATTACTTCACACATCGACCGCTATTCAGCATGCATCTAGTGTATTAAGTTCATGGAAAAACGGAGTAATGCAATAAGAACGATGACATGATGTAGACAAGATCCGTTTATCTATATGGCGGTAGATATAGATCTCGTCTTTTTATCCTCAGTAGCAACGATACATACATGTTGGTTCCCTTTCTGTCACTAGGATCAAGCACCGTAAGATCGAACCCACTACCGGGCACCTCTTCCCATTGTAAGATAAATAGATCAAGTTGGCCAAACAAAACCCAAATATCGGAGAAGAAATACGAGGCTATAAGAGATCATGCATATAAGAGATCAAAGAAACTCAAATAACTTTCATGGATATGAAAAGATATAACTGGTCATAAACTCGAAGTTCATCAGATCCCAACAAACACATCGCAAAAAGAGTTACATCATATGGATCTCCAAGAGACCATTGTATTGAGAATTCAGCAAGAGAGAGGAAGCCATCTAGCTACTAACTACGGACCCGAAGGTCTACAAAGAACTACTCACTCATATCGGAGAGGCACCAATGGAAGTGGTGAACCCCTCCGTTATGGTGTCTAGATTGGATCTGGTGGTTCTTGACTCTGCGGCGACTGGATGAATATTTCGTCGACTCCCCTAGGGTTCTGGGATTTTTGGGGTATTTATAGAGCAAAGAGGCGGTCCGGGGGGCACCCGAGGTGGGTGATGACCCATAAGTAAGGTGATCTATCGTAGTCCTTTCGATAAGTACGAGTGTCGAAACCAACGAGGAGCAGAAGGAAATGACAAGCGGTTTTCAGTAAGGTATTCTCTGCAAGCACTGAAATTATCGGTAACAGATAGTTTTGTGATAAGGTAATTTGTAACGGGTAACAAGTAATAAAAGTAAATAAGGTGCAACAAGGTGGACCAATCCTTTTTTTAGCAAAGGACAAGCATGGACAAACTCTTATATAAAGGAAAACGCTCCCGAGGACACATGGGAATTATCGTCAAGCTAGTTTTCATCATGCTCATATGAGTCACGTCACATTACTTGGATAATTTGATATGTGGGTGGACCGGTGCTTGGGTACTGCCCTTCCTTGGACAAGCATCCCACTTATGATTAACCCCTCGAGCAAGCATCCGCAACTACGAAAGAAGAATTAAGGTAAACCTAACCATAGCATGAAACATATGGATCCAAATCAGCCCCTTACGAACCAACACATAAACTAGGGTTTAAGCTTCTGTCACTCTAGCAACCCATCGTATACTTATTACTTCCCAATGCCTTCCTCTGGGACCAAATAATGGTGAAGTGTCATGTAGTCGACGTTCACATAACACCACTAGAGGAAAGATAACATACATCTCATCAAAATATCAAACGAATACCAAATTCACATGACTACTTATAGCAAAGACTTCTCCCATGTCCTCAGGAACAAACGTAACTACTCACAAATCATATTCATGATCATAATCAGAGGGGTATTGATATGCATAAAGGATATGAACATATGATCTTCCACCGAATAAACCAACTAGAATCAACTACAAGGAGTAATCAACACTACTAGCAACCCACAGGTACCAATCTGAGGTTTTGAGAAAAAGATTGGATACAAGAGATGAACTAGGGTTTGAGAGGAGATGGTGCTGGTGAACATGTTGATGGAGATTGACCCCCTCCCGATGAGAGGATCGATGGTGATGATTTCCCTCTCCCGGAGGGATGTTTCCCCGACAGAACAGCTCCGCCGGAACCCTAGATTGGTTCCGCCTCGAGACAGCAGCGCTTCGTCCTAAAAGCTTCCTTCATTTTTCCAGGGCGAAAGACTTCATATAGCCAAAGATGGGCACCGGAGGCCTGCCAGGGGGCCCACGAGGCAGGGGGCGCGCCCCCACCCTCGTGGATGGTGGGTGGCCCCCCTCTGGTGCTTTCTTCGCCCAATATTTTTAATATATTCCAAAACTGACTTCCGTGAAATTTCAGGACTTTTGGAGTTGTGCAGAATAGGTGTGACGCCCCCGATTCAATCGTACACTAATCATGCACGCAAACGTGTACGATCAAGATCAGGGACTCACGGGAAGATATCACAACACAAATCTAAAACATAAATAAGTCATACAAGCATCATATTACAAGCCAGGGGCCTCGAGGGCTCGAATACAAGTGCTCGATCATAGACGAGTCACCGGAAGCACAATATCTGAGTACATACATAAGTTAAACAAGGTGCCGTAAGATGGCTAGCACAAACTGGGATACAGATCGAAAGAGGCGCAGGCCTCCTGCCTGGGATCCTCCTAAACTACTCACAGTCGTCGCCGGCAGCACGTAGTAGGCACCTCCGGGGTAGTAGTCGTCATCGACGGTGGCGTCGCTCCTGGCTCCATCGTGCAGTCGCAGCAATCGGGTAGAGAAAGGGAAAAGGGGGAACAAGGCAACCGTGAGTACTCATCCAAAGTACTGCAAGCAAGGAGCTACACTACATATGCATGGATATACGTGTAAAGGGCCATATCAGTGGACTGAACTGCAGAATGCCAGAATAAGAGGGGGATAGCTAGTCTTATCGGAGACTATGCTTCTGGTCACCTTCGTCTTGCAACATGTAGAAGAGAGCTGACTGAAGTCCTCCAAGTAGCATCACATAGCAATAATCCTACCCGGCGATCCCCTCCTTGTAACACTGAGAGAGAGCGACCACCGGGTTATATCTGGCACTTGGAATAGTGTGTTTTATTAAGTATCCAGTTCTAGTTGTCATAAGGTCAAGGTACAACTCCAAGTCGTCCTGTTACCGAAGATCACGGCTATTCGACGAATAGATTAAACTTCCCTGCAGGGGTGCACTATAGCGTAGCATTAAAATAAAATATCGTCCCGGGCTTGGTAACAGGGTGATGGGTTCCTACCTCATGCATACTACTCAACTACAAGAATTCAATATCACTACTGGAGGGATTGTTGCGAAGATGACACTAGATGCAATAAAACACATAGGTATGAAAAACATGGTCAAAGTGAACTTGCTGGTATTACTTGATGAAGATAATAACGCTCTCGAATAAAGACTTGGTAGAACTATTCATCACTCCTTTGAAAATCTATATTAAACAGACAATCATATAAGCAATCATCCTAGCAATCAATTCTATCAATCATAACAATACTCAATCAAAATAAAAGCAACAAAGAAAACCAAGTCGAAAACCAAAGGAAAAACTTGAAAAGAAAAATTCAAGGAAAAACTAGTGGTGACCAACTCACACAAATCTTAACATAACATCACTAAATTACTCTAATATTTTTTCTACAGCAAAGAAAATATAAATCTAATAAAATAACAGAAAATAAATTACTAATTTAATAACTAACAAAAAGAACTAATATAAAACTACTATAACCATCTAGTTAATACTAGAACAAATATAGCAACTAGCAAAACACTAAGACAACTATAACAGCAAATCATTTATGAAAACATTAATAAACTATACCAAATAAATATAACAACTAATGTGTTCACAAATAACAGAAACAAAAACAATATAACTTGAAGTGGAAAAAGAATTACTTTTAAAACTAATAAAACTATTTTATCCACTATCACTATGAACTAAACAAGCAATTACAAAAACAGTAGCTAAACACTAATAAATAACTACAAAAATTATCTACTGTAGCTAAACATAAACATATAACAACAAGTGAAAATCTACAAAAGGAATGAACTAAAATAATTAAAAACAATAATTACATAACTAAAACAACTATATAAGCAAAACAGTACTGTTTTTACTAAAAATCTTATTTAAAATACTCCAAAATTACCAAACTAAATCCTACAGCTAAAAAAATATCACAAGTGACCAGGAGCAAAAAGAATTAATTAAAAACCTATTTTTAAACTCAAGTTATGGCCAAAATACTAATCTGAGCAAAATTTACCAAATTCAAATTTAAACTACTCAAATTTGAAATACAGAGACACTAACAGAAACTTCAGCAAATTTGTGACACATAGCAATTGGAATCACACAAAAATACTAAAAACTCTAAAAGATATGAATTTTCTAAGATTGCTATTTTCTGAAAAAAATGAATTACGGGATTTCGTGGATCTCACCGGAGTAGTCGTCGGAGTTGGGGAAGAAGATCGGATCCGATGTTGCGGTTGATCCTAGAGGAAAAGAGATCACGGGACGGTGGAGAGGAGATCATATAAACCTCAGGAGAGGTCGAGGAAGCGGTGGCGGCACTTGGCGGCGGCGGTGGCAAGCGGCGGCGGTGGTGCTGCACGGCTGCTGCTGCGGAGAGGAGAGGAGAGGAGAGGTGTTGGTTTGATGTGTTGGAAGGGGGTGGGGGGTGCTTGGGTATTTATATTGGGGAGGGGAGGGTTTTGCTTGGGGTAGGGGACAAGAAATAGACTAGGATTAGGAATCCTAGGAGTAAAAAACGGAATAACGAAACGGGATCAAATCCTACTAGGATTTGTAAAAGAATAGGAAACCTTAGCGGCTCCCTGGCTCCCTGGGTGCGTGCGTGCGATGGCCTTGGCCTCGGCCGGCCGGCTGGCTTGGCGGCTTGGGCCTTTGGCCCAAGGCGCTGCAGATTTTTTTTAAACATTTGTTTTGTTTTTAAACAGCGACAAAAAAAATAATAAAACCAAATAAATAAAAATATTATATAGGCATATAATATATCAAAATTTGCAGAAAAAGATTTCCAACAAGATGGTCATTTTTATAATGTCAAATAAAATCCACACAAAATCAGATAAAACAAAGAGTGCTTCTGCCCTAATGAAATCCACTGAAAATCATTTTAAAAATACCAAAATTAATTCAAACTGATTTCTCTCCATTTTTCTGAGGTAGGGAATCATGTTACCCTATTTTCCATATATTTTATTTTTGGAAAAAATAATTTGAATAAAACTCAATAACTCCAAATTGAAAAATAAATTCAAAAGAACTTTGAATTTAATTCTTTGAAACTCCCAACTCATATTTCATATGTTTTGGAGAAGTCATTTTATCTTCGCTCTTGAAAATCATTGAGCTGCATAAAGTTTCAGAATTGGAAATATTTTCCAAATGAAATTCAAATATTTTCAACACCCCTTGTCATTTAAATAAATGGAAGAAGTCATGTCATCTTCTCTCCAGGGTTTTGTGATGAAAAGAATTTGAATTCTCAAGATCATAAAAGCAAAATGAAAGTTTGGGAAAGTCATTTTATTCCCTCTCATCTAACTTTCAAAAGTTTCAATTCACTCACTTTCGGTCAATCAATCAAGCATTCAATCAAATCTATCTATTTGTTTATAACATTCCAAAATTTAGAATTTTGGGATGTTACAAACCTACCACCCTTTAAAATGAATCTCGTCCTCGAGATTCGGAGAGGCTAACAAGAAATAGGTTAGGGTCCTGGGGTCTTCAAAATCCACCGATCATCTCCGGGGTCTCGGTGCTACCACCCTTAGAAGCATTGTTACGGTTCCATCAAAAACTCATATACTCCATCCTTATTCTTGTGATGATCGGTCTTCTTAGATCGTAAGGACAATTCCTCTGGGCTCTTCCGGTAGTGGCATAACCTTTTCCTCAATTCCTGTGTCCTTTCATCTTGATAAGGTTATCCCAAACTGGGTCTTCATAGCTGATAGGTCCGGCGCCAATTCTAAACAAATATCGGTATCTCATGGTGGTCAACGATTTATGGTTTCTCCTGCAGAAAATGGGTCTGGGTTGAACCTCACCGTATAACGTACGGTTGGCAACAACTGCTGTGTACAAGGGAAAAAATACCTATACCTTTCTAAGGTTTAAACAAGGTTTTGATCGTCGTCTCTCTACTATAGGTAAGTCACTCAGATTTTACCATCCCACATAGCAAAGCGGATAATAAGAGTAAGTCGGTATGGTGATCAATCCATCCCGCACTCCAAATCATTACCTTGCACATGGTTTAGCGAATCTCGCATTCTAGCACTCGGTCATCCTCACAAGCATTGCAGAATTTTTCTTGTCGACGAACCAAGTTCGGAAAATCCATTGTTTACGCAAGCCAAACAAACATCTATCGTTCCTTAACAACTCTCAGGTTTTATGCGTAAACTCCTATAGAATCGTCGGTTGATAAAATCGCAACTTCCCAAAATTTCTTTTCCGGTGGGTACTTGACCCTTATTAATTCCTGGGCCTGTGGGTTATGAGCCCACTTCAACACTTGTACCAATTTCACTCATCCTTGGAGTTACAATTGCTCCATTTTCCAACATTACACCACTTTAAATCCAATAACATTTCATTTCTTAATACCATCATATCAAAGATAAAACTTCAACTCATTTTTTTCCAAACTCCAACCCGTGGGACACATTTCCATTTCCATTGGTCTAGTGTTCTTCATAGGGTACTATCACCCTTAAAATGAAATTCACAAATCCATCCATAGACCATATTTCTCATATCCTCGAAAATGGTCAAAATCCGTGTTCATAGAGTAACAACTCATACAATTAAACATATGAAAACATGTCACCTTAACTTTAGTGATTTCATGAATCCATTACAAACTCTGAGCACCCATTACATAACTCAACTTATTGTAATCATGAAAAAAAAATTGGTTTCTACCACTCTTATTATCCATATCAAAATTCCAACTACTCAACTCTAGCTTCCTTCTTGTAGGAACATTTAGTAGCATAATGTCCTGCTTCCTTGCAATGAAAACACATAACTTTCGATAAGTCTTTGGAAGCTTCTTGGAGATGGTGCCTGCTGCTTGAGTTCCTTGCTTCCTTTCAAGACAATGATTGGCATAATGCCCGACGCCCTTACATTCAAAACAGGTAATATGACTCTTGTCCCTCTTTGCGTAAATTGGGTTGTTCTGAGGGTGTCTTTGTTTTCTCTTCCGGGGTTTCTTCGTTCTGATCAAACCTTTTGTTCCCTGTGGATCAAACTCTATTGCTTCCGTCGAGAAGTATCCCAGATACTCTTTTCTTTCCTTGGTGCAATACTGTGAAAAATGTCCTTCTTCTCCACATGAATAGCAGGCATTGGAGTAAAATCTGTTGAGGCCTTCTCCATCGTGGTCTTCAACACATTCCTTCATCACGAGTTCTTTCATAACTTCTCGGAGGGCTTCTTTCATTCCTTCTTCCTGCTCCCTGAATATTGTGTTGCACCATGGGGTAAATGTGACACTGAGTCGGGTAGTGGGTGGTTCCTTCACACAAGAAACAAGTCACACGACTAGTTGGGCATTCCTCGGTGGGTGTTTCTCCTCACAATGAGGGCATCCATCCTTGTGTTCCTCCACAGGTGTGTCCTATTTCTCCGCAAATCTTGCAGGCACAAGGTTTCTTCTTGGGTTATCATAGTGCTTCCGGATGAGACGTGATCTCAACAGGGTCTTCTTGAATTCCTCCCAAGTCTTTGCTCCATTCCATCCTCTGTATAGCTTGATGCATACGCCACCATGTTGCAGCACTTCCTTCAAAGTAATCAAGAGCGTAAGATACTTCATTCTTCCTTGAAACCAAATTGCTCAAGTGATTCTCCATGTTACGAATCCATAGCTGCCTCATTTGGGTTTTCGTCCAGAGAATACCGGTCCAACTTCATTCATCATCTAATGGGTCCAAAAGTTTTGGGATGAGATATGAGAGAGGTGGGGAGGGATACACCCAATACAAACAATAGTTTTTGAAGAAACGGGTTTTACTTTGTGGCTATCGGAAAACATCAAACAAATGACAGCTCATAAATCATCGCATCTAACGTAGGTGTATAACTGGGGTTTGGTCTTCTAAAGGTCAAATAATTCTTCAGATTCTTCAAATTCTTCAAGTCTTCGAAGTCTTCAAATGATGCAATTCTCTTTACTCTGAAGTGGTTATCAGTTGTCCGATATCTAGTCCTTCATGGAGTGGCTTCAGTTGATCCTCCGAGTGGTCAAAAGGGGATATGGTATGTTCTTACTATTTGTGGTAAGAGGGACTATTAGATAAAATCGGAAAAGATGAGAAGTAGGGGTCTTTTTTTTAAAGTAAAATTTTGGAGATTTCCTATCCTAAAGGCTTTCCAATTTCTAGGGCCACGTCCTACAGTCAACATGTGCTCTGATACCATACCTGTAGCGACCCGACCTCAGACGGTCAAGCCTCTGTGTTGCTGTGCCATCCCTGGATCAGTATGCTGGCACACACAGTACATCAATGTATATATCAAAGTGCAATCACATGTATAATTAACGTAAAACTGATATATACCTCATAAGTCACAGTGAAACAAATAGTCGGGTGTGGAGTCCCATCAACGCCATCGGCAGGTTGAGTGTAGACCGTAACCACTGCGTACTCTTACTCGTCGGAAGAAAGTATACGCAACATGATACGTTGCAGCCGTGTAGGTCGATTACATTGAATGTACGGCAAGATCACAACATGAGAAAAGCAGATGGTAAAACTATACTATATGCAATATGGCTTTTGTGGCTCGTATGCGAGTTTTGTTTGCATAAAAGCTGGTTTTATTTTTCCTACATCAAAGGAATAAATGAAGTCTGTACTATGGAGTTTTCTATCATGACATGGTTCCGCCAACCGATGTCTCATAGCCCAAAATCATCATATGTTGCCCACAATTAAGTTATCAATCCAGTGTTGAGAGTTCCGAGATAGATCCAAGTCTAGATGCTCAAATTGTCCGTAACCGGGGACACGGCTAATCGATTAGGTTTTAACCCTCTGCAGAGGTTTGTACACTTTACCCACAAGATTCGATCCTCTTTTACGTTCTCGCACTTCGTGGTGTTTGAGAACAAGACGACCAAACATGGTCTTAGAAGAGTTCCTCGACCACTTGTCCGGTGCTCATCCAATCCTACCGTAGTTCTACATCCGCTAGCACCGTCCCAGCCAGATTCACTACTAAGGTCAACCAAGCCAGAGCCCATAGTGACTTGCGGTTGCAGGTAAGCTTCCGGCATGAAGTATTCTTCCGTGTCTTTGAGTGCAGGTGAAGCTTTCCGCAAGATGTCATGGCGCTTCTCCATGCATCCCGCCAACCACCGGTTTCTCCAGGGTGCCCACAACCATCCTTCACCCAAAGAGTGTGTATTGAATTCTTGTCTCGAGTCTTGAAGTCTTGAGGCCTTGAAGATGCAGTCCTTGCGAGATGCCATCATGGAGTTGTCGTCATTGACGTAGAGTCCTCCTTCTTCACACCACTCGTGCACTCATACCAAACCCGTCTACTATAGCGTAGCATTAAAATAAAATATCGTCCGGGCTTGGTAACAGGGTGATGGGTTCCTACCTCATGCATACTACTCAACTACAAGAATTCAATATCACTCTTTGGAGGGATTGTTGCGAAGATGACACTAGATGCAATAAAACACATAGGTACGAAAAACATGGTCAAAGTGAACTTGCCTGGTATTACTTGATGAAGATAATAACACTCTCAGAATAAAGACTTGGTAGAACTATTCGTCACTCCTTTGAAAATCTATATTAAACAGACAATCATATAAGCAATCATCCTAGCAATCAATTCTATCAATCATAACAATACTCAATCAAAATAAAAGCAACAAAGAAAACCAAGTCGAAAACCAAAGGAAAAACTTCGAAAGAAAAATTCAAGGAAAACCTAGTGGTGACCAACTCACACAAATCTTAACATAACATCACTAAATTACTCTAATATTTTTTTCTACAGCAAAGAAAATATAAATCTAATAAAATAACAACTAATTTAATAACTAACAAAAAGAACTAATATAAAACTACTATAACCATCTAGTTAATACTAGAACAAATATAGCAACTAGCAAAACACTAAGACAACTATAACAGCAAATCATTTATTAAAACATTAATAAACTATACTAAATAAATATAACAACTAATGTGTTCACAAATAACAGAAACAAAAACAATATAACTTGAAGTGGAAAAAGAATTATTTTTAAAACTAATAAAACTATTTTTATCCACTATCACTATGAACTAAACAAGCAATTACAAAACAGTAGCTAAACACTAATAAATAACTACAAAAATTATCTACTGTAGCTAAACATAAACATATAACAACAAGTGAAAATCTACAAAAGGAATGAACTAAAAATAATTAAAAACAATAATTACATAACTAAAACAACTATATAAGCAAAACAGTACTGTTTTTACTAAAAATCTAGTTTAAAACACTCCAAAATTACCAAACTAAATCCTACAGCTAAAAATATCACAAGTGACCAGGAGCAAAAGAATTAATTAAAAACCTATTTTTAAACTCAAGTTATGGCCAAGATACTAATCTGAACAAAATTTACCAAATTCAAATTTAAACTACTCAAATTTGAAATCCAGAGACACTAACAGAAACTTCAGCAAATTTGTGACACATAGCAATTGGAATCACTCAAAATACTAAAAACTCTAAAAGATATGAATTTTATAAGATTGCTATTTTCTGAAAAAAATGAATTACGGGATTTCGTGGATCTCACCGGAGTAGTCGTCAGAGTTGGGGAAGAAGATCGGATCCGATGTTGCGGTTGATCCTATAGGAAAAGAGACCATGAGACGGTAGAGAGGAGATCATATAAACCTCAGGAGAGGTCGAGGAAGCGGCGGCGGTACTTGGCGGCAGCGGTGGTGCTGCACTGCTGCTGCTGCGGAGAGGAGAGGAGAGGAGAGGTGTTGGTTTGATGTGTTGAAGGGGTGCTTGGGTATTTATATTGGGGAGGGAGGGTTTTGCTTGGGGTAGGGGACAAGAAATAGACTAGGATTAGGAATCCTAGGAGTAAAAAACGGAATAACGAAACGGGATCAAATCCTACTAGGATTTGTAAAAGAATAGGAAACCTTGGCGGCTCTCTGGCTCCCTTGGTGCGTGCGTGCGATGGCCTTGGCCTCGGCCGGCCGGCTGGCTTGGCGGGCGCTGCAGATTTTTTTTAAACATTTGTTTTGTTTTTAAACAGCGACAAAAAATAATAATAAAACCAAATAAATAAAAATATTATATAGGCATATAATATATCAAAATTTGCAGAAAAAGATTTCCTACAAGATGGTCATTTTTATAATGCCAAATAAAATCCACACAAAATCAGATAAAACAAAGAGTGCTTCTGCCGTAATGAAATCCACTGAAAATCATTTTAAAAATACCAAAATTAATTCAAACTGATTTCTCTCCATTTTTCTAAGGTAGGGAATCATGTTACCCTATTTTCCATATATTTTATTTTTGGAAAAAATAATTTGAATAAAACTCCAATAACTCCAAATTGAAAAATAAATTCAAAAGAACTTTGAATTTAATTCTTTGAAACTCCCAACTCATATTTCATATGTTTTGAAGAAGTCATTTTATCTTCGCTCTTGAAAATCATTGAGCTGCATAAAGTTTCAGAATTGGAAATATTTTCCAAATGAAATTCAAATATTTTCAACACCTTGTCATTTAAATAAATGGAAGAAGTCATGTCATCTTCTCTCCGGGGTTTTGTGATGAAAAGAATTTGAATTCCGAAGATCATAAAAAGCAAAATGAAAGTTTGGGAAAGTCCTTTTATTCCCTCTCATCTAACTTTCAAAAAGTTTCGAATTCACTCACTTTCAGTCAATCAATCAAGCATTCAATCAAATCTATCTATTTGTTTATACCAATCCAAAATTTAGAATTTTGGGATGCTACACTTACGTTCCAATCCGGCTGGCGTCACGAAGTGCTTCGGCTGATACCATGACGTCGGGATACCCATAACTACTCCCACGTAGATGGTTAGTGCGTATAGACGAAATGGCCAGACTCAGATCAAATACCCAGATCTCGTTAAACGTGTTAAGTATCATGAACGCCCGAGCAGGGCCAGGCCCACCTCTCTCCTAGGCGGTCTCAACCTGCCTGTCGCTCCGCCTCAAAGATCCACTCATGGGTGCTCCTCAAGCCGACCGTCTTTAGTCACCACATGTATCATGTATAAGTATATAGTATATACCCGTGATCACCTCCCGAGTGATCACGACCCAGTAGTATAGCATGGCAGACGGACAAGAGTGTAGGGCCACTGATGGAACACTAGCATCCTATACTAAGCAGTAGGATAGCAGGTAAAGGTAACAACAGTAGTAGCAAGGACAGGCTATGCAGCAAGATAGGATTAGCTGAAAGCGATAACATGCTACACTACTCTAATGCAAGCGGTATAGAGAAGAGTAGGCGATATCCGGTGATCAAAGGGGGCTTGCACTGGTTGCTCTGGCAAGAGAGAGGGTCGCCAACACCGTAGTCGATCGGGTACCAAAGAAGCGTCGATCTCGGTGTCTAGCGAGAGAAGAGGGGAGGAACAATAAATATTTAAGCAAGCAGACGCATAAGCGATGCATGACATGACATGTATCGGTGCTAGGGGTGCCCTAACGCGGTATGAGGTGATACGGTGAAGGGGAAAACATCCGGAAAAGTATCCCGGTGTTTCGCATTTTGAGCGAGGAGCGGAGGGGAAAGTTGCGTGTTTGCTATGCTAGGAGTGTGTGGCGGACGAGCGGGCTACGATCCGGAATCGTCTCGTCGTTACGAGCAACTTTCATGTAGAAAGTATTTTCATCCGAAACTACGGATTATTTTATATTAATTTTAAAATTTTAAATCATTTTCTAAGTTATTAATTATTAATTAAGTTAACATTATCCGAATACTTTTGTCGACGTCGTGATCAACGTTGACCGTTGACCTGGTCATCCTGACAGGTGGGTCCCATTTGTCATTGACTGAGACTAACTAAGCAAGTTTACTTAGTTTAATTAAGTCATTAGGTTAATTTAACAGATTTAATTAAGTTAATTAATTATCTAATTAATTAATTAATTAATTTTCGAAATCTTTTCTCCTTTTTTTTAATGGGGGCATGGGGCCTAGTTGTCAATGGCACAGGGGGTTAAACGGGTGGGCTACCGGGCGTGGGTGCACTGGCGCACCGAGCGGGCACTCGCCCATAAGCGAGACGAGGCTGCCGGGCAGCAGGAAGGCCGGCCTTGATTAAGCGCCACGCGGCCTTGATCGCGCCGACACAGGCGAAGCAGCGATGTGGCGCGTCTGCAGGTGACCAAGGACGTGGCGGGAGCGTGGGGCTGCGTGCGTGGCCACAACGCGCATGGCATGGGGGCGGCGCATGGTGCGGAGTTCTTGGTAGCCTTGACCTTGGCGCTTGATCGTCTGTGAGGAGAGAGAGGAGGAGGATGGGGCTCACAGTGAGCCGGACGGGGAGGCAGCGGCTCGAGGTGGCGCGGGTCGGGTGGCGCCGGCGAGGCGACGGGTGGACGACGACGGGGTCGTCCATGTCGAGGCATGGGCGTGGCGTCGAGGCAGCAACGGATCGGTCCGGCGAGTCGGGGAGGGGACGAGGAGGCCACGACGAGGTCGAGGTCGGCAGGCCAGCTCCGGCGAGGACGTGAGCGACGCGGGCTCCGTGGCGGCCGGCTGTAGGGGCGCAGGCGGGCGGGCGCGGCCCTCTTGGCGGTCGCCGGAGACGTCGGGAGGCGGGGCACTCCAGGCGGCGGTGATGGGCGGGGGGGTCGGAGCATGGCAGGGAGCCACGAGAAGTTGGCCGTGGCGTGGGGGGCCTTCTACGCCGGCGGGGTGGGGCGACGGGATTGGCGATGGGGACGGCGAGGCGCGTCGGTGGCCTCCTCTCGATCCCGATCCAGATCGGGAGAGAGGAGGGGGAGGAGATATTCTTGAGAGAGGAGTGGGGGTGTCGGTGGCAGTGGGAAGTGGGGGAAGTTAAGGCGGCGGGGTGGGCGGCTGGCGGCCCGGTGGTTCTTGACTGGTGGGCGAAGCCAAGGCGGGGGTTTCTTCCATTTTTTTAGTTTTTTTTTTGTATTTTCCTTTATTTTATTTCTTTTCCTTTTCTGTTTTTACTTATTTTAAAATACTTAGGCATTTTATAAAATTGTGTCTATTACACCATATTGACTTATGTAAAATATGGCATCTCCCGAACATTTTTGTTTTAAATTTTGAAAAACTTTTATTGTTTGACTTTATTTCAATTTTGAATTTTGAACGGATTTGAACCATCGCAAGACTATCAACATTAATCGTGGTGACGTGGCATCATTGGCGGAGGGTTCTTGTAAGCGTAACTACACGGGCGTCACAATTCTCCTCCACTACAAGAAATCTCGTCCCGAGATTTAAGAGGCAGAGTAAGGGGGAAAGGTCTGGTTACGATATTTCTAACGGGCCTTCTCGAAGAAGTTAATCCCTTTCGTTGATGTCTTCAATTCTTTATTCCGATGCATCATGATAAACTTGTCATCATTTCTTCGGGAACTCCATCGTACTTACGAAAGGATAAGGGGCAGCTCACTACGACATAATGCTTTTGAGGGAAACAATGCAGGGTTAACCCATGAATGAGTATAAGATTATCTCTCGAGTTGAACATATGAAATACCTCGAGAGTAAGGTACGAAGGTACCATAAGAGGCTCCAAGAGGATAGATAGTTGCTCAAGCCTAAACCAGAGTGAGAAAGGGGTTGAGTAGCGAGAGTAAGTATTAAATGCGATACGAGAATAGATCACTAGGGACGGTGGCCGTGAATTACATACGAGTCCACTTGTGAGGAATAACTTTGGGAATAGGGGTGTACAGGACGATCAGGTTTCGATCCTGTGGGCTGTGGGTTATGGGCCCACCATGTGGTTTTTTTAAATAGGAGCAGTGACATCTTTCACGGTCATGATAGCAAGGCATGTCAGAGAGTACCATGTCAGTTATGTCGTCAACAAAGTTGGTACCAAGGGCAAGGGACGAAGAGAACCATTTTCCTGCTCGTTGCATCGAGGCGGACCAATAGGCAAAGTTCTCGTCCATCGGTGGTTACCGAAATGTCACCAACAATAATGTGAGGTCTTCTTGGCGAGAGTTGTACCACGAGGTGCTTACCTAAGCAGGAGAATATTACTTCTTAGATTATATAGACCTCAAGAAAGGTTAAACCAACCAATGGAAAGGAAAATAAGATTATCAGTTAAGCAGAACAATGGAAAGGAAAATGTGTTTAAACACATATTTCAAGGGTATATCCTTCCCAAGGACAAGCGAGCATGATATCCGTGACGGGATATAATGTAGAAAACTCTTTAGGTAAGGGGAGGAATCTCATGATATTACCCATACAACGGTGTTAGGATAAATGATAAATAAAATTTAGCATCGTGCTTCAAATGTTCTGTTGAAAATCGGAGTACCATTGACATGCTTGAGATAGCATTGACATGGTCTTCAGGTGAAGATCAGACTTTGGAAACACGAAGGATCCATCAGGAATAACTTGTAGAATAAGTCTTACAATTTCCTCATGGATGAATGGATAACCTTGCTGAAAAGGAATCTATAATGATAGGTCCTCCGGTAGGAAGTGTGCTAGGCATGACATCATGTTACCGGGTGATCAAAGGATCAACATCATAACTCTTGGAAAGTTGTCCCAACCATCATATCTGACCGAGATTCATACCCAATTGGTGTCATGATACCTCAGACTCAGGGGGTCCGAGAGGAAAAGGTGCAACACAAATCGACGAAATGACATTGCAAGATTCTCGAGAAATGAACTATGGGAGCGCTGAAGCAATAGTTCATCATTAAACCAAGGAGGGGATGAGAAGGTGGCTGATGGGCTCAGCGACAATTCATCGAGAATTCCAAACGGATGGATTTCCACGATAATGTGAACAAGAAGATGACATTTGTTAGATCAAATGATATAATGGGATATGCTCGAGGAAAACATACATAATTAAACATTGGTTGAACGGTGCACCGAAATATGGGTTGGGTTACGGCCAATGTTAGAATGGTGATTAAATTATCGAAAGACTTAGAATGAACTATCACCCATTCACTTCAAAGCAATAGGGTTGCTAGAAGTTTTGAATTCACACGTCATAGCTCAATTGTCGGTAATCCGGTTGAAAACAATACGGGGACCAAGGAATGAACGAAGATGGCAAGAAGTATTATGATATCAAGAATTCTTAAGAGGTGGTGAAATTCTCACCATATTCTTGACAAAAAGAGATGGTAATACTTCCGAGGTAAGGAAGATCAGCTGCTGGGTAGCAGGGATCTCAAGGTTTACACAAAACACGAACAAGTTGTGTTGAACGGAAGGCAATAAAGTGGTCGATGAGAACAGGAATCATCGAGGGGCAAGGATGGTATTACCCATCATGAATTCAATTGAATTCCTGGAAGAGCTCATAAGGTTGATGATGATCACGACACAATTGTCGAGAGATCTCATGCAGATGTAATCAATCGTGACGACATCAAGTCAAAGGAATGATGAAGCAAGAGGTTATTGGAACCACGATTCTGATACAAACTCGAACTCAAGCTTGTTGTTTAAGGTGAAAGGGTATGACGGGAAAATCGACGTAAAGCTTAGCTATAAATGCAAATTGGTGCTCCGAGAATAAGGACCAGGTAGCACAGTTAGAATCGTCACGACAAGGATATAGCCAAACAGGCTAGGAATGGCGTGATCGGGTACAAACTCGTACTTATAGAAGCTTACTGAAGAGTTGTTGAACCGTAGAGCGGACTCGGTTCAGTTATCGGTGTCTTTGAGTGTTTAATAACTCAGAGCCCGTGAAAAATTGGAATCAGTGGGAAGGTAGCACTTGATGAAGAACTCATAAGAAGTTATGAAGTTCCATGATAACCTCGAGATACCAGGGGGTAATACTCGACACAAGATCAAAGTAAAGGTTGGACTGGTGTATTGATCCATAGGAGACAATTGTTTTAACTTGTCCGAGAAATGGAATCAAAGAAGAACAATCATGGTTGGAACCACGGTTGCAAGGGATCAATTCACAGATACCATATGTTAGTTATCAAGGAAATAGTTATTATTACAAGAAGCTTCCATGATAGGATATACATCGCGTCCATGGGCATGAACACAAAGTTCAAGGTCGACTCCCACTTCCGCAATGCATAATCTTCCATTCACCTCTTGTATTTCGAAGATGACATTAGTTGTTGAAAGTTTTACCTGGTGAAATACCAGATAAGTATGACTCGTGAAATCTTTTGGGTTCACACCGATGAGGGAAGGCGTTGGTTCAATCCCATCGGGGCTTCTTATGAACATATACCATAAGCTTCAAGAGTAAATATCACAAGCTCGAAAGTAGAGCAAGATTGAGAAAGTAGATGATACAATTTACCAAAGGCAATATGTATCCAAGGGAAGGCTCACAAGGTTATTGAATATGAAGGACAATGTCGGATAAAATCCATTAAAGGATCTGTCGGTCCCTAACAGAGCTGATGTGAGCATCGACACACAATCAGAGGAAGTAACAATGCAAGGGCATTGGATTATAGAAACAACTGACTAATCCAGAGCTCAAATGCAAAGAAATTATGATTTGAAATCAAGGAGCGAAGCAATGTTACGATTAGGGGTGGATAAGTTGAATAGCCTTAGGGGTACTATCGACGGCATTTGGATTGGTTGAGAACCAGCTCATGTTTAAAATGACGCGTCGAGCCGGAAAGATAATTTAAAAGGATCAATCGATGATTGCGTGCATTCACACTCATGTTGAATCAAAAGGATCAAAATGACGATGTCTAAGGATACTAACGAATATTGCCAGACGTATGGAAAGCATCCAACATGCAAGTAGACCAGTATTGCAGAGCAATAAGCTACTAAGGAATTTTGGAGGATCGAATAGTATTTCGAAGACCATTGTGAAGCACATGAACAACTGGGGGATGAGCGGATACTCGATAAGGGCGAGAATTATCCGTAGGGGTATTCAGGTGACAAAGAACAGCAAGGCAGCATGCTCAAAGGATTATCGAAACAACGACGAGTGTTTCGGGGTATCTTGTAATAACAAGACCAACTGGGGATGAATGTAAGAATAACAACTGCAAGTAGTTATCCATAAGGGTTGACGGTGGAAGGGAATTGCAAACGCGATGAACACAAGTTTTTGAGTTAACAGCGGAGAGTATCTTCAGGGTCTTCACGTGCGTGAGGCGATCATCAATAATAAGAGGCTCTCCGGGTGAAAGTGATAACGAGATCCTAATGTTAGATTTAGTAAAATTCATTTAACCCGAATAGAAGAGAGATCAGAGTCCCAGAGTATAGACAAGGAGTAAAGGATCCTAATACCACCCAATGGCGACGTGGGCCCAGGGGCCGCACAGCCATGTTAGTAAAACAGTTTTCATCGACTAGACTCAACTTCGGCCAAGGAGTTGGAAGGGGGATTCCTACAGGCAGTCGGCTCTGATACCAACTTGTGACGCCCCCGATTCAATCGTACACTAATTATGCACGCAAACATGTACGATCAAGATCAGGGGCTCACGGGAAGATATCACAACACAACTCTAAAACATAAATAAGTCATACAAGCATCATATTACAAGCCAGGGGCCTCGAGGGCTCGAATACAAGTGCTCGATCATAGACGAGTCAGCGGAAGCACAATATCTGAGTACAGACATAAGTTAAACAAGGTGCCATAAGATGGCTAGCAAAAACTGGGATACATATCGAAAGAGGCGCAGGCCTCACCGCAGAGATCCTCCTAAACTACTCACAGTCGTAAATCGTGAGGCAGCACGTAGTAGGCACCTCCGGGGTAGTAGTCGTCATCGACGGTGGCGTCTGGCTCCTGGGCTCCATCGTCTGGTCGCAGCAATCGGGTAGAGAAAGGGGAAAAGGGGGGAACAAGGCAACCGTGAGTACTCATCCAAAGTACTCGCAAGCAAGGAGCTACACTACATATGCATGGATATACGTGTAAAGGGCCATATCAGTGGACTGAACTGCAGAATGCCAGAATAAGAGGGGGATAGCTAGTCTTATCGGAGACTATGCTTCTGGTCACCTTCGTCTTGCAACATGTAGAAGAGAGCTGACTGAAGTCCTCCAAGTAGCATCACATAGCAATAATCCTACCCGGCGATCCCCTCCTTGTAACCCTGAGAGAGAGCGACCACCGGGTTATATCTGGCACTTGGAATGGTGTGTTTTATTAAGTATCCAGTTCTAGTTGTCATAAGGTCAAGGTACAACTCCAAGTCGTCCTGTTACCGAAGATCACGGCTATTCGACGAATAGATTAAACTTCCCTGCAGGGGTGCACCACATAACCCAACACGCTTGATCACATTTGGCCGGACACACTTTCCTGGGTCATGCCTGGCCGCGGAAGATCAACACGTCGCAACCCCACCTAGGCACAACAGAGAGGCCAAAGACGTCGGTTCAAAACCTAAGCGCCACAGGGTGCGGGCCCATCGCCCATAGCACACCTGCACGTTGCGTACGCGGCCGGAAGCAGAACTAGCCCCCTTAATACAAGAGCAGGCTTACGTTCCAATCCGGCGCGCGCCACTCAGTCGCTGGCGTCACGAAGTGCTTCGGCTGATACCACGACGCCGGGATACCCATAACTACTCCCACGTAGATGGTTAGTGCGTATAGACCAAATGGCCAGACTCAGATCAAATACCAGATCTCGTTAAGCGTGTTAAGTATCCGCGAACGCCGAACAGGGCAGGCCTACCTCTCTCCTAGGCGGTCTCAACCTGCCCTGTCGCTCCGCCTCAAAGATCCACTCGCGGGTGCTCCTCAAGCCGACCCGTCTTTAGTCACCACATGTATCATGTATAAGTATATAGTATATACCCGTGATCACCTCCCGAGTGATCACGACCCAGTAGTATAGCATGGCGGACGGACAAGAGTGTAGGGCCACTGATGGAACACTAGCATCCTATACTAAGCAGTAGGATAGCAGGTAAAGGTAACAACAGTAGTAGAAAGGACAGGCTATGCAAAGAAGATAGGATTAATCGAAAGCGGTAACATGCTACACTACTCTAATGCAAGCGGTATAGAGAAGAGTAGGCGATATCACGGTGATCAAAGGGGGCTTGCTGGTTGCTCTGGCAAGAGAGAGGGTCGTCAACACCGTAGTCGATCGGGTACCGGCAGCGTCGATATCGGTGTCTAGCGAGAGAAGAGGGGAGGAACAATAAATATTTAAGCAAGCAGGGCATAAGCGATACATGACATGCCAAGTATCGGTGCTAGGGGTGCCCTAACGCGGTATGAGGTGATACCGGTGAAGGGGGGAAACATCCGGGAAAGTATTCCCGGTGTTTCGCGTTTTCGGGCAGAGGAGCCGGAGGGGGAAAGTTGCGTGTTTGCTATGCTAGGAGTGTGTGGCGGACGAACGGGCTGCGTATCCGGAATCGTCTCGTCGTTCTGAGCAACTTTCATGTAGAAAGTATTTTCATCCGAGCTACGGATTATTTTATATTAATTTTTAAAATTTTAAATCATTTTCTAAGTTATTAATTATTAATTAAGTTAACATTATCCAGAATACTGTTTGCTGACGTCAGCAGTCAACGTTGACCGTTGACCTGGTCAACCTGACAGGTGGGTCCCATTTGTCATTGACTGAGACTAACTAAGCAAGTTTACTTAGTTTAATTAAGTCATTAGGTTAATTTAACAGATTTAATTAAGTTAATTAATTAATTAATTAATAATTTTCTAATTAATTTTCTAAATCTTTTCTCCTTTTTTTAATGGGGGCGTGGGGCCTAGTTGTCAATGGCACAGGGGGTTAAACGGGTGGGCTACCGGGCGTGGGTGCACTGGCGCACCCGAACGGGCACTCGCCCGCAAAGCAGGACGAGGCCGCCGGGGCACCGACGACGGGGAAGGCCGGCGCGGTTAGGCGCGCGCCGGGCGCGGTCAGCGCCCGACCTGGGCGAGGCAGGCAGTGACGGGCGCGGCTGCAGGTGACCAAGGACGTGGCGGGGGTGTGGGGCTGCGTGCGTGGCCACAACGCGCATGGCACGGGGGCGGCGCACGGTGCGGGTTGCGGGGCGCGCGGCCTTCGGGCGCGGTCGATGCGTGGGGGAGAGAGAGGAGGGAGGACGGGGCTCACAGTGAGCCGGACGGGGAGGCAGCGGCTCGAGGTGGCGCGGGTCGGGTGGCGCCGGCGAGGCGACAGGTGGACGACGACGGGGTCGTCCATGTCGAGGCACGGGCGTGGCGTCGAGGCGGCGACGGATCGGTCCGGCGAGTCGGGGAGGGGACGAGGAGGCCACGGCGAGGTCGAGGTCGGCAGGCTAGCTCCGGCGAGGACGTGAGCGACGCGGGCTCCGTGCGGCGTCGGCTGTAGGGGCGTGCGGCGGGGGCGGCGTCTGGCGGTCGCCGGAGGAGACGTCGAGGCGGGCACTCCAGCGCGGCGATGGGAGGGGGGTCGGAGCATGGCAGGGAGCCACGAGAAGTTGGCCGTGGCGTAGGGGGCCTTCTACGCCGGCGGGGTGGGGCGACGGGCGGCGGGTTTGGCGATGGGGACGGCGAGGCGAGTCGGTGGCCTCCTCTCGATCCCGATCGAGATCGGGAGAGGAGGAGGAGATATTCTTGGGAGAGGAGTGGGGCTGTCGGTGGCCAGTGGGGGGAGTGGGGGAGGTTAAGGCGGCGGGGTGGGCGGCTGGCGGCCAGTGGTTCTTGACTGGTGGGCCAAGCCCAAGGGCGGGGGTTTCTCCCTTCTTCTTTTTTTTGTTTTAGTTTTAGTTTTTTTTGTATTTTCCTTTCTTTTATTTCTTTTCCTTTTCTGTTTTTACTTATTTTAAAATACTTAGGCATTTTATAAAATTGTGTCTATTACACCATATTGACTTATGTAAAATATGGCATGTCCCGAACATTTTTGTTTTAAATTTTGAAAAACTTTTATTGTTTGACTTTATTTCAATTTTGAATTTTGAACGGGATTTGAACCATCGCAAGACTATCAACATTAATCGTGGTGACATGGCATCATTGGCGGAGGGTTACTGTAGCGTAACTACCCGGGTGTCACAATAGGTCTCTAATATTTGCTCCTTTTCCAGCCCAGAATTCCCGCTGCCGGCATTCTCCCTCTTCATGTAAACCTTGTAAAATAAGAGAGAATAGGCATAAGTATTATGACATAATGTGTAATAACAACCCATAATGCAATAAATAACGATATGGAAGCATGATGCAAAATGGACGTATCAACTTCCCCAAGCTTAGACCTCGCTTGTCCTCAAGCAGAAGCCGATAACGAAAAATATGTCCACATGTTTAGAGATAGAGGTGTCGATAAAATAAAATATGGACATGAGGGCATCATGATCATTCTTATAACAGCAACATATATATATATATATATATATATATATATATATATATATATATATATATAGTCATATGATTTCTTATGATAAAGAAACAATCTATTCACAATGTAAAGTATGAATCAGAAACTTCATTGAAAACCAACAAACTATGATCTCGATCATTGAAGCAATTGCAATTTATCATAACATCGGAAAGAGTCAATATAAGAGCTTTTCAGCAAGTCCACATACTCAACTATCATTTAGTCTTTCACAATTGCTAACACTCACGCAATACTTATGGGTATGGAGTTTTAATCGGACACAGAGAAAGATAGGGGCTTATAGTGTTGCCTCCAAACCTTTTACCTCAAGGGAAATGTCAACAATAATAGTTTATGATAACTACAACCGATTGGATATATATATCAGGATCTTACCAACATAATGTGCTTGCCAAAGGATAAAATGTAAAACGGAAAAGGTGAAGATCACCATGACTCTTGTATAATGTATAAGACAAGAACAAAAGATAGGCCCTTCGCAGAGGGAAGCAGAGCTTGTCATGTGCTTTTATGGTAGGATGCACAAAATCTTAGTGCGAAATAACGTCACTTTACATTGCCACTTGTGATAGGGACCTTTATTATGCAATCCGTCGCTTTTATTGCTTCCATATCACAAGATTGTATAAAGATTATTTTCTCCACACTAATAGATCATACATATTTAGAGAGCAATTTTTATTGCATGCAACAATGCCAACTTACTTGAAGGATCTTACTCAATCCATAGGCAGGTATGGTGGACACTCATGGCAAAACTGGGTATAAGGATATTCGGAAGCACAAGTAGTATCTCTACTTGGCGCAAAGAATTTGGCTAGCATGAGGGGGAAAGGCAAGCTCAACATGTTGGATGGTCCATGGCAATATACTTTATTTTGGATATAAGAAAACATAACCCATTACGTTGTCTTCCTTGTCCAACATCAACTTTTTAACATGTCATATTTCAATGAGTGCTCACAATCATAAAAGATGTCCAACATAGTATATTTATATGTGAAAACCTCTCTTTCTTTGTTACTTCCTATTAATTGCACCGATGACCAAAACTATGTTTGTCAACTCTCAATAACTTTTATTCATCATATTCTTTATATGTGAACTCATTACTCTCCATAAGATCAACATGATCTCTTTAATTCTTTTTACTCTTTCTCTTCTCTTTTACTTTTATTCCCTCAAGATCATAGCAAGATAACCAAGCCCTCGACTCAAAACTAATCTTTATTATATATAGCTCACGGACTCGATTACAAAGAAGGATCATAAAGCATAACTCAAAACTAGACCATACTAAAACTTTATTCTACTAGATCAAGATATTACCAAAAGGATCAAACTAAGAAAAGCGGTAAAGATACGATATCAGGTTGCCTCCCCCAAGCTTGGCAGTTGCCAAGGGGAGTGCCCATACCCATGTGTTTATGTTTCTTTCCTCGGAGATGGTGATGATGGAGTCGTTGATGATGTAGGCTTGTCGTCCATCTTCCAAGGCATAGGCTCACTATCATAGAAGGATGATCGAGTCTCCGAAATCCTCAAATCTGCAGCCAAACTCATCCTCTTGAATCTATATTCATACTCACAATTTTTGTTTTGTAGGTCATAGATCTGGGCTTGGAGATGCTCGATTTTCTCGTGAAGCTTGAAGATGGTCTCCCCAATGTTCTTGGCATCCAGCTTGTGGTTGTTGGTGAACACCGCGATCATCATGTGGTTGGCGTTGAGTCCACGTTCCACCATCCCTTGGCACTTGAAAACTTGTCGCTCCATTGCTTCGAGTCTTGTCTCCATGCTTCCGGTCCTCTTTGGTCCCTCGACATAGCGGATGTGCAGCAACCCATCACGCATCTCAATTGTTTGAGGGTGTTGCAGCACATCCGCGAGGTAGGGATTAATAACCTTCTCGAAGAACTTGTCCTTGGGGGCGCTTTAAGACGTCATGGTGATCTAGATCTGTCAGAAAAACAGCTCGAAACAAAAATAGAGGATATTTGCGTGGTACGGTCGTCAAAACCTTCGAGAGATTATATAATGAATTTTTACCGACCGAAAGAAGTATCGTGCAAGAAAACGGAGTTGAGAAGGCACACGAGGTGCCCACGAGGCAGGGGGTGCGCCCAGGGGGGTAGGGCGCGCCCTCCACCCTCGTGGATGCCTTGTTTCCTCTTCGGACTACTTCTTATAATCCTATTTTCTTAAATATTCCAAAACGGAGAAAAAATGCTACTAGAACTGTTTTGGAGTCGGTTTACTTGCCGTACCACATACCTATTCATTTTCGGAGTCTGAAACATTCTGGAAAGTGTCCCTTATGTATTCCTCCGGGGTTACGGTGTCAGTAACATTAGTTTCAACATTTATTGGATTACTAGAGATATAATGTTTGCTTCTTTGACCGTTCACCACCCTCGGATTTGTGCCTTCTAAGTTGTTAATTTTTATGGCACCGGAACGATATACCTCCTCGATGACGTAAGGACCTTCCCATTTAGAGAGGAGTTTTCCTACAAAAAATCTTAAACAAGAGTTTTATAGCAAAACATAATCACCTACATTAAACTCACGCTTTTATATCCTTTTGTCATGCCATATTTTAACTTTTTCTTTAAACAGTTTGGCATTCAGGCCTGGGTTCTCCATTCATCAAGTGAGCTAATGTCAAATTGTCTCTTCTCACCGGCAAGTTTAAAATAATAATTGAGCTCTTTAATGGCCCAATATGCCTTATGTTCTAGTTCGAGAGGTAAGTGACATGCTTTTCCATAAACCATTTTATATGGAGACATACCCAGAGGATTTTTATGTGCAGTTCTATAGGCCCATAGTGCATCATCAAGTTTTTTGGACCAATTCTTTCTAGATCTATTAACATTCTTTTGCAAAATTAATTTAATCTCCCTATTACTTAGTTCTACTTGACCACTAGATTGTGGATGCTATGGAGATGCAATTCTATGATTAACATCATACTTAGCAAGCATTTTACGAAAAACACCATGAATAAAATGTGGACCACCATCAGTCATTAAGTATCTAGGGACTCCAAACCTAGGAAAAATAACTTCTTTAAGCATCTTAATAGAGGTGTTATGATCAACACTACTAGTTGGAATAGCTTCTACCCACTTAGTAACGTAATCAACAACAACTAAAATATGTGTATACCCATTAGAGGAAGGAAACGGTCCCATATAATCAAAGCCCCAAACATCAAATGGTTCAATAACAAGTGAATAGTTTATAGGCATTTATTGACGTCTACTAATATTACCAATTCTTTGACATTCATCACAAGACAAGACAAACTTACGGGCATCTTTTAAGAGAGTAGGCCAATAAAAACTGGATTGCAATACCTTATGTGCAGTTCTATCTCAAGCGTGGTGTCCTCCATAAGCCTCGGAGTGACACTTGTGTAGGATTTGTTCCTATTCATGCTCAGGTACACAACGTCTAATAACACCATCTACTCCTTCTATATAAAGGTGTGGTTCATCCCAGAAGTAATGTCTTAAATCATAGAAAAAGTTTTTCTTTCGCTGGTATGTGAAACTAGGTGGTATAAATTTAGCAACAATGTAATTAGCATAATCAGCATACCATGGAGGAGTACGAGAAGCATTTATGACAGCTAATTGTTCATCAGTAAAGCTATCATCAATAGGCAGTGGGTCATCAAGAACATTCTATAACCTAGACAGGTTGTCTGCAATGGGGTTCTCAGCTCCCTTTCTATCAATAATATGCAAATCAAATTCTTGTAGTAGGAGAATCCATCTAATAAGTCTAGGTTTAGCATCTTTCTTTTCCATAAGATATTTAATAGCAGCATGATCAGTGTGAATATTTACTTTAGAATCAACAATATAAGGTCTGAACTTATCACAAGCAAATAAAACTGCTAAAAATTCTTTTTCAGTAGTAGCATAATTTCTCTGGGCACTGTCTAGAGTTTTACTAGCATATTGTATAACATTTAATTTCTTATCAACTCTTTGTCCTAGAACAGCACCTACAGCATAATCACTAGCATCACACATAATTTCAAAGGGTAAATTCAATCAGGTGGCTGAACAATAGGTGCAGAAATCAAGGCTTTCTTAAGTATTTCAAATGCTTCTACACAATCATCATCAAAGACAAAAGGAACATCTTTTTGTAAGAGATTAGTCAGAGGCCTAGAAATTTTAGAGAAGTCTTTAATGAACCCCCTATAAAAACCGGCATGACCAAGGAAACTTCTTATACCTTTAACGTCCTTAGGACACGACATCTTTTCAATAGCACCAACTTTAGCTGTATCAACTTCAATACCTCTTTCAGAAATTTTATGCCCCAAGACAATACCTTCATTAACCATAAAGTGGCACTTCTCCCAATTCAAGACAAGATTTGTTTCTTCACATCTCTGCAAAACTCGATCAAGGTTGCTTAAGCAATCATCAAAAGAAGTTCCATACATGGAGAAATCATCCATGAAAACCCCAACAATCTTTTCACAAAAGTCAGAGAATATATCAGTCATACATCTTTGAAAGGTAGTAGGTGCATTGCATAAACCAAAAGGCATACGTCTATAAGAAAAGGTACCGAAAGGGCAAGTAAAAGTGGTATTTTCTTGATCCTCTCTTGACACAGCTATTTGAGAGAAACTAGAATAACCATCTAGAAAGCAAAAATGAGTATGTTTGGATAATCTTTCTAGCATTTGATCAATAAAAGGTAAAGGGTAATGATCCTTTTTAGTAGCTTTATTTATTTTGCGGAAATCAATTACCATTCTATAACCTGTAACTATTCTTTATGGGATCAATTCATCTGTATCATTAGGGACTACAGTAATACCTCCTTTTTTAGGAACACAATGGACATGGCTTACCCACTGACTATCAACAACGGGATAAATTATACCTGCCTCCAGAAGCTTTAGTATTTCCTTTCTTACCACTTCTTTTGTCTTAGGATTCAACCGTCATTGGTGATCGACAACCGGTTTAGCGTCTTTCTCCAATTTTATTTTGTGCTGGCATAGAGTGGGACTAATGCCCTTAAGATCATCAAGAGTATATCCAATAGCAGCACATTGCTTCTTCAGAGTTTTCAACAATTTCTCTTCTTCCTGCTCTGAAAGGTTAGCACTAATAATAACAAGATATATCTTCTTTTCATTAAGATAAGCATATTTAAGAGTATCAGGTAATGGTTTAAGCGCAAGCACGGGATCACCCTTGGGTGGAGGAGGATCCCCAAGAATTTCAGCAGGCAAGTTGTGTTTCAAAATAGGTCCCTGTTTAAAGAATACTTCATCTATTTCCCTCCTTTCATTCATAAACATATCATTTTCATGGTCTAACAAGTATTGTTCTAAAGGATCATTAGGAGGCACAACAATAGAAGCAAGACCAATCATTTCATCTTTACTAGGCAATTCTTTATCATGGGGTTGTCTACAAAATTTAGCAAAATTAAAATCATGAGACATATCCCCTAAACCAATAGTAACAACATCCTTTTTGCAATATATCTTAGCACTAACAGTATTCAAGAAGTGTCTACCAAATATAATGGGGCAAAAGTCATCTTGTGGGGAACCAAGAACAAGAAAATCAGTAGGATATTTAACTTTCCCACACAAGACTTGAACATCTCTAACAATCCCAACTGGTGAGATAGTATCTCTATTGGCAAGCTTAGTTGTAACATCAATACCTTGTAACTCAGCAGGTGCAATATCATGCATAATTTCTTCGTATAAAGAATGAGGTATTGCACTCGCACTAGCACCCATATCACATAAGCCATGATAGCAATGATCTCCTGTTTTAACAGAAATAACAGGCATGCCTACAATAGGTCTATGTTTATTTTATTTATCGGGTCTATCAATTCTAGCAGCTTCATCACAGAAGTAAATAACATGCCCATCAATATTATCAACCAAGAGATCCTTAACCATAGCAATACTAGGTTCAACTTTAATTTGCTCAGAGGGTGTAGATGTTCTAGCATTACTCTTACGAACCACAGTTGAAGCTTTAGCATGATCCTTTATTCTAATAGGGAAAGCTGGTTTCTCAATATAAGTGGTAGGAACAATAGGATCAACATTATAAGTGATAGTATTTTCTTCAACTTTAATAGGTTCAACTACTTTTACTTCAATGGGAGGATGAAATTTAAACCACTGAGATCAACATGAGTAGCAAATGATTCACAGAAAGAAGCTACTATCTAAGAGTCAAGTCCATATTTAGTGCTAAATTCACGGAAAACATCGGTATCTATAAAAGATTTAATGCAATCAAACATAGGCGTTATACCTGACTCCTTACCTTCGTCAAGTTCCCAATCTTCAAAGTGCATTTAATTCTTTCCAATAAATCCCATCTGAATTCAATAGTCTTCATCATAAAAGAACCAGTACAAGAAGTATCGAGCATGGAGCGCTTATTGAGAGAAAGCCGAGCATAATTTTTTTGAATAATAATTTCTCTTAAGAGCTCATGATTGGGGCATGAATATAACATTTACTTAAGCCTCCCCAAACTTGAGCGATGCTTTCTCCTTCGTGAGGCCAAAAATTATATATATAATTACGATCAGGATGAACTAGATGCATAGGATAAAACTTCTGATGAAATTCCAATTCCAATTGGTTGTAGTTCCATGATCCAATATCATTGCATAGCCTAAACCATGTCAATGCCTTTCCCTTCAAAGATAAAGGGAATACCTTCTTCTTGATAACATCCTCGGGCATACCTGCAAGCTTAAATAATCCACAAACTTCATCCACATAGATTAGGTGCAAATCAGGATGCAATGTTCCATATCCTGTAAAAGGATTAGCTAGCAGTTTCTCTATCATACCTGAAGGAATTTCAAAGTAAACATTTTCAGTATGTTCAGTGGGTTGAGGAGCAACTCTTTGCTCTACTAGCCGGGGTGAAGATACCCCGAACAAGCCCCTCAAAGGATTACTTTCCATAGTAACAAGTGACAGTGAATTTCATCACACTATATAAATTTTTCCTTACCAAATTCCACTTACTAGAGGCGCTTCACTCCCCGGTAACGGCGCCAGAAAAAAGTCTTGATGACCCACAAGTATAGGGGATATATCATAGTCCTTTCAATAAGTAAGGGTGTCGAACCCAACGAGGAGCAGAAGGAAATGACAAGCGGTTTTTAGTAAGGTATTCTCTGCAAGCACTGAAATTATCGGTAACTGATAGTTTTGTGATAAGGAAATTTGTAACGGGTAACAAGTAATAAAAGTAAATAAGGTGCAGCAAGGTGGCCCAATCCTTTTTGTAGCAAAGGACAAGCCTGGACAAACTCTTATATAAAGGAAAACGCTCCCGAGGACACATGGGAATTATCGTCAAGCTAGTTTTCATCATGCTCATATGATTCGCGTTCGTTATTTTGATAATTTGATATGTGGGTGGACCGGTGCTTAGGTACTGCCCTTCCTTGGACAAGCATCCCACTTATGATTAACCCCTCTCGCAAGCATCCACAACTACGAAAGAAGAATTAAGGTAAACCTAACCATAGCGTGAAACATATGGATCCAAATCAGCCCCTTATGAAGCAACGCATAAACTAGGGTTTATGATTCTGTCAATCTAGCAACCCATCATCTACTTATTACTTCCCAATGCCTTCCTCAGGGCCCAAATAATGGTGAAGTCTCATGTAGTCGATGTTCACATAACACCACTAGAGGAAAGACAACATACATCTCATCAAAATATCGAACGCATACCAAATTCACATGACTACTTATAGCAAGACTTCTCCCATGTCCTCAGGAACAAACGTAACTACTCACAAATCATATTCATGTTCATAATCAGTGGGGTATTAATATGCATAAAGGATCTGAACATATGATCTTCCACCGAATAAACCAACTAGCATCAACTACAAGGAGTAATCAACACTACTAGCAACCCACGGTACCAATCGAGGTTTTGAGACAAAGATTGGATACAAGAGATGAACTAGGGTTTGAGAGGAGATGGTGCTGGTGAAGATGTTGATGGAGATTGGCCCCCTCCCGATGAGAGGATCGATGGTGATGACGATGGTGATCGAAGGACCCTAGATTGGTTCCGCCAAGGTTCCGCCTCGAGACGGCGGCGCTTCATCCCGAAAGCTTCCTTCTCATTTTTTCCAGGGCGAAAGACTTCATATAGCCAAAGATGGGCACCAGAGGCCTGCCAGGGGGCCCACAAGGCAGGGGGCGCGCCCCCACCCTCGTGGATGGTGGGTGGACCCCCTCTGGTGCTTTCTTCGCCCAATATTTTTAATATATTCCAAAACTGATTTCCGTGGAGTTTCAGGACTTTTGGAGTTGTGCAGAATAGGTCTCTCATATTTGCTCCTTTTCCAGTAATTCCAGAATTCCAGGCATTCTCCCTCTTCTTGTAAACCTTGTAAAATAAGAGAGAATAGGCATAAGTATTATGACATAATGTGTAATAACAAACCATAATGCAATAAATATCGATATAAAAACATGATGCAAAATGGACGTATCAGTGGGCACAACCCACCAGGGCGCGCCTTGGCCTCCTGGCGCGCCCTGGTGGGTTGTGCCCCCTTGGGGCACCCCAGGTCAACCAGGGCCCATTGCCTTCCTTCTGGCCCATAAAAAATCATCATGGACTTTCGTGGCATTTGGATCCATTTGATATTGATTTCCTGCGATGTAAAAAACATGGAAAAAACAAGAACTGGCACTTGGCACTATGTCAATAGGTTAGTACCAAAAAGTGATATAAAATGACTATAAAATGATTATAAAACATCCAAGATTGATAATAAAATAGCATGGAACAATAAAAAATTATAGATACGTTGGAGGCGTATCACTGTGACAGTCGTACGTCTGGTTGGAGCGGCTAGGTATTTAAACCTGAGGACACACAATCCCGGACACACAGTCCTCACCGTATTCTCCTTGAGCTAAGATCACACAGACCTCGCCCAATCACTCATGGTAAGTCTTCAGGTGACTTGCAAACCTTCACAGACTCGGTCTCTCGGCAATCTAGAATTTCCTCTTGGATGCTCTAGACCATGATGCCTAACCGTCTGGAGAATGCACGGTCCTCAAAGGTAACAAGCGTCAGATCCACACAGGAACAATCTCTTCAGTGATGCTCAATCACTTTGGGTTTGTAGGTGTTTGGGTTTGGGTTTTCCTCACTTGATGATTTTCACTCAACGTCCTCGTACGATGGGATGCTCTCAATGACAAGTGTTAGTTTCTCTCGGAGCAGCCAACCAGCTAGTGGTTGTAGGGGGCGGCTATTTATAGCCTAGGGAGCAACCCGACATGATAAGACATAAATGCCCTTCAATGATATGACCGTTAGGTAGGTAGATATTTTGGGACAGCTGGCGCATAGCACAACAACGGTCGAATATTTGAGCTCTCAAGTTCCTCAGGGCTATCATGTTCCTCACTTGTAGGCAATCCACAGTGGAAAATTCCTAACTCCTCAGTCAGAACAAATTCCTCAGAGAACAGAAGATCTTCGTCTCTGTCACTGAAGAAATTGACTAAGCTGTATGAGATTTGCAATGGCTTCACTCGAAAGGATTGGGTAGGTGTAGGATTTTGAGATGAGCATCACTTGGAAACATTTCCTTAGTTTTACCTTGACCCCCTTTAATAGTACGGTGTTTCCTATGACTTAAGAAAGAGAAAACCAAACTACGAAACAAAAGTCTTCATGCTTCATAATCCTCGCATGAATATCAAGTCTTCAAGGTCACACAAATTTCTTCACTTTCAAAGTATTCAAGAAAACCAAAGTCTTTAGCTGAAGACATTCATTTTTAGGGGTTGACTTTTACTGTAAATATCAAACTCCTCATAGACTTATATACCTGTGTACACTCACAAACACATTAGTCCCTTAACCTATAAGTCTTCAATACACCAAAATCACTAAGAGCATCTCCAATAGCCGCCCAACGCGCCGCGTGCTAAAAACTACTTTGCCACGCGCCCATCGCCTGGTTTGGCACGGCAGGCAACGCTGGCTCCAGTAGCCGCGCTAAAATGCAGCGCGCGTGCGTAGCTCCAGCAGCACGCAAAAATACAGCGCGTGCGACTCTCGCACAAACAACATATGTGCTCCAAACACAAGCAAAAAGATCAAACACAAACAAAATAAATCAACAATAAATAGTTCAATTTCGTTATTACAACTCAACAAATAGTTTATCGTTCAATACAACAAATAGTTCAACAATACAACGTCAAACGCACAAATCATGATGCTCTTTGTCGGCCATTCCAAGCCCACCCCTCCTCAATGAGATCCTTCTGAAAATCGTCATGCGCGGCGGGACGTCGAATGGCATGATAGGAGGCAACTAAACAGGCCAACCTTTCAGCCCTCCGCCGCACTCGCACGGGATGTCCCAAAAGCTCATACTGAGAGTAGTCTACATCTTGGACATGCTCATTCTCGATGATCATGTTGTGCATGATCACACAAGCATGCATGATGTACCAAAGCATCTTTTGATCCCAAAATCTAGCCGATCCTCTCACAATAGTAAATTGGGCTTGCAAAATCCCAAAAGCTCTCTCCACATCTTTTCTAGCCGCCGCCTGGGCATTGTGGAAATCAAGATTTTTCTTACCTTCCGGTTTTTTCAACGGCTTCACAAATGTTTGCCACTTTGGGTAGATGCCATCCGCAAGATAGTAGCCATAGTTGTATGTACGACCATTTGCTACAAACTACACCGGTGGCGGATCACCATTTGCAATCTTATTCATTAGTGGTGACCGGTTGACAACGTTGATGTCATTCAAAGATCCAGGCATTCCAAAGAAAGCATGCCAAATCCAAGTCTCTTGATCGGCCACCGCTTGAAGGATTATAGTGGAACCCTTTTTTTGGCCGTGTAATTGCCCATGCCATGCCTTTGGATAATTCTTCCAACTGCAATGCATGCAATCTATTGAGCCAAGCATACTTGGAAAGTCGCGAGCTTTGTTCATCTCCAATAGCCTTGTGGCGTCTTTAGCGTTGGGAGATCTCAAATACTCCTGGCCAAACACTTGCACAATTCCGACTGTGAAGCGCTTGACACACGTGATGGCTTGGCTCTCACCCCTGGGGAAGTGATCATCAACTAGATCATCCGGGATACCGTATCCAAGCGCAAAGCATCTATCACCTTCTGAAAGGTGCTATGCCCGAGCTCTCCGGCGGCATTCCTCCTTTGCTGAAAAAACCCGGTCATGGCTCGCTAGTTTCTCTGCAATGCGCCTGAACAACTCGGTGCTCTTCCTAAACCAGCGACGAAAGTACTACTCCGGGTATGTGGGATTCTCCAAAAAATAGTGCCTCATCAATCTGTTATGGGCATCGATCCTATCCCAAATTTTCTGCCGACCCATAACCGAACCACCGTGCTTCGGTTTTTTATTGATGTGCATAGCTAGGATCATTGCAAGATCCTCCTCCTCTTCCATATCAAATTCTTCTTCGGAAGAATCATACGACGAACTCATGTACAATGTTCAATATAAACTAGGCTATAAAAACTACAATCAACATGCACCAAATTCATGAAGTTTGAGCAATACATACCTTCACTACAAAAAAATACACTTCCGTGATGATACATGTTTGTCACAGTAGGTCACGTTTTACATCATGCATGTACATCCATGACAAATTTATGCGAATCAAGATAGTCATACATCTTTGTCGTAGAAGTGTTCCATGACATTACCAAAATTATCATCACGAAAGTGTCCACTTCCATGATGATAACTCGCGCGTCACAGAAGTGCTTGCGTCAAGGATGACCGACACGTGGCATCCACTGTAACGGAACGCCCTTAAGCTATCGGGTCCGGTTTTGGATCCGATAACCCGTTAACAGCCCCGTCCAATGGGTATTTTCCACGTGTAAAATCATCATTGGCTGGAGGAAACACGTGTCAGCTCTGTGTTGGCATAGGTGTCACTCATCCAATGGACGAGATGCGCCTATGATATGTTCACACATGGACCGGCCCAAAAGTGGCCCATAAAGTTTAAATGGGCCGGCCCAACTAAAGGCCCACAAGATTTTGTGGACCATAATGGGCCGGCCCAGCTAAAGGCCCACAAGATTTTGCAGGCCATAATGGGCGTACAGTAAAGGCCCACAAGATTTTCCGGGCCATAATGGGCCGGCCCAGGTGAAGGCCCACAAGATTTTTGTGGACCATAATGGGCCGGCCCAGCTAAAGGCCCACGAGATTTCGCCGACATTAATGGGCGGCCCAAATTGTAGGCCCACAAGATTTTGAGGACCCTAGTAGGCCGGCCCATTAACTGGCTGCCATGTTTTGGGCCAAATGCCGGCCCATATTTGATTCGGTCCATTAATGGCCTGCCACGTTCCGGGCCTAATAATGGCCCATATGAGATCCGACCCGTTAAAAGCCTACCACGTTCTAGGCCAAATTACGGCCCAGATCAGGTCTGGCCCTTTAAGAGGATTGGGATAAATTATGGACCATATCAGATTCGGCTGTCAACTAGACGCTATGCTTTTGGGCCCACTTGCTAAAGGCCCATTTAGTAATTCGGCCTGATATTAGTTTTGGCCTGTTAAGGGCCTGTTTACCATTTCAGCCCATATTAATTTCGGCCTGTTAAAACCCCGTCATATAGTTGGGCCTAACTACGGCCCGGTTTGCATCCGGCCTGCTCGCAGCCGATAATCTGATTGGGCCAAACAAGGACCGAGACAATTTTGGCCTGTTATAAGCCCATGATTTGATTGGCACATTCATGGGCCGGGGTCTATTTCGGCCTGCTGTCGGCCCGTGAGCTGTTCGGCATGTTTGAGGCCCAACCTACTTTTCAGCCTCCTAAAGGCCCATTGAATTTTCTTGGGAAAATAGGGCTGGCTGTTTACTCGGCCTATTAAAGGCCCGAATCTACTAGTGGGCCAGTTTACATTTAGGCCTGTTAATGAACCAAGATGACGGGGCCCATGATGCAGATCATACATGGTGATTTGCATGACGGCCCGATTATGTACCGTAATTTTACGGTTTGGCGGTTCTGCGAAGACAGGATATATATCTGATAAAATAACTGCAGCATCGTGAATAAGAAAAAACCTAGACTATACAATAAAGAAATTATGGCATATTACATCCACTGGGCATCAAAGTTCGCCACTATGATAATAAAGCACAAGCAGACAACAGATTACATACACTGGGCATCAAAGATCGCCACCAGTGCAACTATACACGCCGACAAAATAACATACAAAACCGACATCACTTCAATAGAGTTCAAGAAAGGTTAGCCCTGCTCGGGAGCTGCAGCGCAAGTAGCTGAGCAAGCTGGTGAGATTGCACTTGTTTGACACTTATATCCTCCTCACTCTGAAAGATAAACAAGCAGACATATGACAGGTTTTGCACATAAAAGTATCAGTGCTGACAATTCATCACATTTCTTAATGACGAATAAAGTGACACAGTTTAAAATAGCATTAACACAATATGGTATTGTTCAGGTCAATACATGGCATGAAATGACATTGTGAAGGAGTTGGCAGCTTCGCGACACCACTGGATTACAGATCAAGAACTCATAAGTATCAATTGTTAGTGTGTTGTCAATTTATCCCATTTCAGATTGGCAAAATAAGATCACTTGCTCTGCATAGTTTAATTTACATGGTATGAAGAAGGAACTTGGTTGTACAATTGAAAACTTAAATTGAGAAGGACACACTTTTGTTTATGAACTGGAGTACATAATAAACTTTAAACATGCAATTTGATGCAAACACCAAAAATAAACAGCTGTTGCAGTCATGCCTAACCAAATATACACAACAAAGTTTGAAGGCTTGAGAAGGACAAACTTACATTATTGGTGAAGGCAGGCTCTATAAAGCCCTTGTCCATGCTAATGGGGGGGGGGGGCAATTCAAGAAGTTTACCACAGAATCTTCTTCATAAGCATTGCCTTTATTCTATATTTTGTTAAGAGTAAATATAGATGTGACAATATAAGAAAAAATGGAGAATATTTAAGATAAGATGAAGAGTGATGCTACATAACCAAGTAGCTATAAATGTAAATCTGTTGATACAGGCAAAAGGTACATCCAAGAGCAATGCGAGCTAAACTTCTTGATTACCATCGGTGTTATCCAACCTTATGGTAAGAGTAAATATAGATCTTATGTGTAGAAAATGGAGGGCAAAGGAAAATAAGCTGCAGAGTGATGTTACATGAACAACTACCTGTCAATATAAGTACACTGATAAAGGACAGCAGGTACTTACAAGAACAATGCAGAGATAAAAAAAATCATTGGCATTGGATATATTCTACACTAATGTAACCATTCATACATATCAGATAATTTGGAGCGAACAATTGATAAGCAAGCTATCATGCATACTACTGTCACATAATGAACCAGGTATGTATGCAAGTACACCGATACAGGACAATAGGTACTAACAAGAGCAAAGCAGCGGGCAGGATATTTGCGATATCCTGTCATTCTTTTCAAACCAGAATTCTTTTTCGAGCAGATTTCCTGCAAAAAAGATCCGCAAGGTACATGCGGAAAAGTAGAAGTTCAAATTGTCATGCGATATCATAGACAATGCCTCTTCCTCGGAACGAGACCAGTGCATAACAAGGTTTTTCCATTCAATGTCTTCTAAATTTAGCACCGGAGACTTCACCAGAAATTCGTTTATAGACTTGCCATCAAAGTGAGATTTCCTCAGGTAACACCAATCTGCTGCACTGCTTCCCTGAAAAGCGCAAGCAAGCTTTGCTCGTCATGACTATCCAGAGGGACCCTCGCCTACTTACCACAATGTAATGTAAATCATTGATGTGTTCTATCAGCGAGTAAAACAGGAAAATAATCACCATGAATAATAGCACTTACACGTAAGTGGGACAGGAAGATGTGAAAATGGTGTTTGTCTTCACTATAATCTTCCAATGATGGGAATATATGCACATAGTCCCTAACAACATTGAAAGCATTGTCTTTTAAATTGGGAATAACTGGAATGGGGTTCCAATCTGCGAGAATTGGCCGTCTCTGCAGTTGGGATAGGTCTTGACGGTGGACTTCTTGTACTTTTTTGCTAGAGTGGGATTTTTACGTGAATGCAATTTGGTGCTATGTCAACTGAAATCGGCATACCTTTTGGCCGGAGTGCAGGTCCCGTGTGGTGGGGCTAGTGGTGTGGCAGTGAAGTATGGGTACAATCTGCTTTGGAGTCGGTCCTACGATTTGTGTCCTTTGGTTGTACAACCAATATAAGTGGGGTCTTTGTCGATATCTCGGCACAACCACGTTTTCAAGGACTTTCTTGGTGCTCCTTCAGGTTCGGCAATCACCCTCTTCCTTTTTGATGTCTGATGCACAAGAACAGCATTTGAGTGGAAAAACATATGGTATGATGACAGATGGAATATGTATTGATAATGGATGGGCATGGCATCTCAACATATATGATGAGTAAACTAAGCAGATGGCGGTGCAACAAAGTAGAAGAAATGCAAGACAACATATGCAAGATACGCACAATCAATAAAACCTTGCCAAATTAGAGCAGGCACCTTGATGGATGAACATGACAGGCCATACGCCTTTTGATCGCTTCGAGGTTAGAATAGTCATTAGGACCATATTACGAACAAGAATCTACAGGTGGGGATCATATTAGTTTCATTGCATCCAGAATGGCACTCAATGCCTTGGTGCCAATTTTGTAAGTCATTGCAGTGTTCCATAATATTCTTCTGATGCGCGGATTCTGATATTCATTGTAATTACGTATAATATCTGAGAACCATGAAAACATAAATAGTTGTGAGATTATCTTTGTAATGCAGAGGATATTCTAATATAGGGGCGCCCCTGTAAACACTTGTGTGCTATCCTTTGGATTACGATGAGAGAGCTCATGTGTGCTTTGTAATATGGTGCGTGCATTTATATAATCTGGCACAAGTACACAAAAAATAGGCTCCAGAAGTAAGGATAGTTGGCAAATGATAGGTTCAAAATATAGTGTATAGAGAGTTTATTGCCAAACCATGATAACAAGAGCACACAGCAACTAGGCAGATCATAGTGTACATAAAAGGGGTACACCATAACCACGATATATAAATCGGGAAAGTGGAATTGGCTTGAAAATACGGTGTTATATTGCCGCTACTAATTGAAAGCCTATCGATATAGTACATGCCAGCTTTATCAGCTGTTGACTGCAGATGTCCCTGCTCCCCTTCCTGACAAGGAACATCTTTCACGATACTAAATCTGAGAATAACAAAAGAGAAACATGTTAAAGAACAGAAGAGGAAGCATATTATTGAGGTTCCGCTTAATTGCATACAATGTTGGTTGCCCACTCATGATGAATCACATCGCCCAAAGAAATGCAATTCCATGTTGTCTCTTTATATGTGGCAATTTTGAACAAGAGTCATTAGGATCATATTCTGAACAAGAGTCAACAGGTGGGGAGCGTATGAGTTTCATTGCATCCAGAATGGCACTCAATGCCTTGGTTCCAATTTTGTAAGTCATTGCGGTGTTTAGCTTCAAGAGTGGACTGCTGCTAGTGCGATAAAAAGCAGCTACACATATTGTAGTGTAGATATAACGGGAAAACCGTAAGCATCAGAGTAAAATCAGCTAAGCGGAACTTGCTGGAATATACGTGCTAGTATTGCCGGTACGGCTAGAAAGGCTTCGAATACTAGCTCTCTTCAACTGAAGGTCTTGATGCATTAATATCAATGTAACTCTCAAAGGCGACATAACTCCCCGCATTTCCTTGCTATTCTTATAGGATTCATGTGGGCAAGCCACTACAAATCCTATTCCCATGTTTACAAAATCCTACGAATCAAAGAGGCCCGAAGAGTTCAAAGTGTCCATACCAACCGACCGTACAAACCTCTACACTGCAAATGTCCCTGCTCATCTTCACTACAAGGAACATACTGTACTACTATCATACTTCCTCCGTTCCAAAATATAAGTCTTGGTAGAGATTTCCACTATGGATCACATATAGATGTATCCAGATACATTTTAGAGTGTAGATTCACTCATTTTGCTCCATATGTAGTCCATCGTGGAATCTATACAAAGACTTGTATTTAGGAATGGAGAGAGTACTTATTAAAGAAGAACGGAAGAGGAACATGCTAAAGAAGAGCAAGCAGATTTTGGATAATAAAATGTTCGTTGCGCAGTGCCCACACATGATGAACTAGAGCGCATTAAGAAAGAAACTCCCTGCTGTCTCTCTATATGTGGTGCACGTGCTTTTTCGAAAGTAAAGTAGGAACATTAGCTGACCAATTAAATGTTATCTATTTTAGTAATATCAGCATCATATCAGATTCGTACTTGTGCAACAAGTTTGGATTTATGAGTGGCACGTTGTTTAGCTTGATGGATTAGGGAGGCGGTGCTAAGGTGTACGATGATGGTACTAAATATAAAGGCATGTCTGCATGCAAGTCGCGTGACTTTTGTCATTTGGGTCAGTCGACCATTTCAGGCGGTTGGATGAAGATCCTACATCTCCTAACCCTTCTTCTTCCTCGTCTCTGATTCTTCCCATACAGAACACCGCACGGGCCGTCGGCCAGACCACCGGCCCCCATCGCCTGTGTTCCTCTGCCACCCCCGCCCCCACCCCCTCCCCCACCCGCGTTTAGTTTTCTTCGTTCGATGAGGCCCCACCACCAGCCCCCCCATAACCAAAGTCCCCACCCGAGCCCCTTCGTTCGCACCGGCGAACTCCGGCGAGCTCTGAAAAATCAACTGACCCAATTTTGAAATTTAGTCTACTGTGATTTAACTAGTGTGGAATATAAAAGGGGAAAACCATAAGCATTGGGAGTATAGTGTTGAGCGTGCCATGGCGGATCTGAAGGTGCAAACCGGACAAAGGCAACCATGACCAATGTTTGCTCTCAACTAGCAAGTAAGTGAAGGACAAGAAATCGAGTAAGCGGTGGCGATCTATTTTCTTGCTGCGATAAATAAGTTGAGCAGAATACGAAAGAGTGCCGCCTGCAGTGCGGCGCCGTGTATGCATGTCTTTGAGAATTTAGCGTTCTTTGCGGTAGCGATGGCTGTCGGCAGCGTGGAAGCAGATCTAGGAGGGTAGACGGTGGCGGCGGGGCACGGTGGACGAGACAGTCATTGGAGCGGCGCTGACAAGGTGGACGATGGCGGGGATGAGGCGAGAGGATGGGATGCAAGGATCCCAGTCAGAAGCCATGGATGAGAGATGTCGATCTCTTGTAATGGACAGTGGCATCAGGGTATCAGCTCCGGCATGGTGGAGGAGGACGGCGGTGGATGGGGTGGCGGACGGAGGAGGCTGGGGTGGAGAGGGTGTTTTGGCGCCCACGGAGTACGAATGGGGAAATGGAGGTGGAGAGGAAGGGGGGAACCATGTCTTCAGGGCGCGCTTGTCTCAAATGTGAGGAAATTTACAAACTTAGCCCCAGTTTCAAATTTCCTACATCACAACAATATTAGTCGGTTGGGGATAGGATGTAATCTCGCATACACCGAATATTTGCCAACGGGAGTTTGTTTTTGGCGCCCACCATGTATGAATCGGGGAGGGAGTCGATTTCGGCCGAGGACACAGTGTGTTTTGGCGCCCACCGTGTATGAATCCGGGTGAGAGGCGATTATGTCATGTTTGAGTGAAATTACAAACCTACCCCTATCGAAACCTATAGAAATCGAGCAGATAGGCTTTGCGTGGCCAGGATAGGCAGTAGTAATTTCCATCTCGCAGATTTTGGTTTCGGGCGGTTACTACGACTTTCCCCGCTTCGTTCAAATTTTGCAAAGTGCACGTTTACCGTGCCAACTCAATTCGAATCCCGTTTGTATTCTATTTTTTCGGGCGGGATCCATTTTCGATTGGAATAAAATTCTATATACATCATTTTTTTATATAATTTCAAAAGCACAACACCCTTTATACATAAATATGGTTTACAAATGGCATGATCTCAGATTCATAAGGTTGTATCCATCAATTTGGATTTTCAAATATTTGAAACCACTTTATGTTGAAATCCAATGTATGCATTCCTCGCTAACTGTCTCCAATTAATGTGTGTTTCATGCGGTTTTTTTTACTTCTCAAACATGTATAATGTGTTTCACACACGCAACATATGGTGTAATCCCGTTTAGACATTAATTGCATATAAACCATGCATTGTTTCTAATTAAAGAATCTATGGATCACCAATATTGATAAACTATATAACATTACACGTGTCCCCAAATTCAAATGAATATGCATGTTTGATACACCAATTTGCGTTATGATATTATCGATGTCGTGATCTCCAGTTTAAATATTTGAATACCATTTAATCCAGATATTCGTCTCATATAACTATCACTCATGCTTATATAGGACTATCTCTCTAGACCTATACACGTTCATCATCTCTCGGGTATCTCTCATGCTACCTGTATGTTGACAATGATCTTTTATCTTCGTAACACACTGACGGTACTCTCTCCCTCGACCTTCATCACTCTATCTCTCTCTAAGTATATGTCACTCCCTGCTATGTGTCTGTAACTATGATTCTCCATGTGGAATCTCTTTCTCTCACACAAACACAAAACTTTGTCTTCCGGGGTCTCATTTCTCTCTACTATTCCCTGTGCCACTTTCGCACACCCCTCATCTGAGATGTCTTTCGCTCCTTAGGTATGAGAACCTATGACGCTTCCTCTTAAATATCTCTTTCTCACACACAAACACAAACTCTGTCTCCCAGGGTCTCATATTTCTCCACTGTTCTCTTGTATGTCTCTCACACACACTCTCTCTCCCTAGAGATATCTTGCGTTCCCTCATATGTTTCTCTAGCTATCACTCTTGTTTTGAAATATCTTTATCTCTCGCAGACACAAAACTCCGTCTCTCGGGATCTCATTTCTCTCCGATATTTGTTCGTATGTGAGTCACATGCACCCTTTCTTCATCTCTCTCACCGCCACACCCATAACTCAGCCTTCTGATCCACTCGACTCCTATCTCTAACGCACACTAGCTAGCATCTTTATCTTTCTATTTATCTATTTCTCCGTCAACCTTCTTTCATTTATAGGTTGATCTCTTTTGCACAATCGTTGTGCCTCACTCCCTCTGCTCACCATAGATGCATGCTCCAGCCCACGCCACTATCTCTTAAAGACAAAAACACATGCTCAATTGTCGGGCCTTCTTCCACATCCTTATCTCCCACACCTCATTGCTGAGAAATTAAAAAAGAAAGTCTCCGGAACAATCTAGCATGGTGGCCGCTGCCGCCTGCCGGCGCCGTCCATCCCCATGCCTCTGCCCATTCCGACCACAAGTCACCACCACGCTCCACTCCTCCTCACCTTATCTCTCATCTTTCATTTTTTCGATGACATTCTCGAGATACCAGTTTTCCATAAAATTCTTGAAATATCATTAGTTTTTACACATGGGATTACTCCTGCAGGGGTAAATCACAACATGTGTTTTGTAGAAAAATGCATACTGATGTTCCGTGCAATGCACGAGCATCTTGCTTGTAATTATATAACACAAATCACGAGCAGGAAGTGACATTTTTTTACACAACCACGTTAAGATGGCCACATAAATCACTAGCTAAAGTAAACACCATTATAATTATATCCCGATGCAAAAGGTTGAGTACATGTCCGAAGAGTAGAGTCGCACACACGCACTCTATCTATCAGAATCTCTCTCTCTCTCTCTCTCTCTCTCTCTCACACACACACACACACACCAGTTACGTGACGCCCACTTAAGCAGACACATATGTTACAATTTGTGCACCCGCAGGTACACGTGATGCTGCACATTTATTTAAGCCGGACGGTGAACCCAAACCGTAGCTGCATTCATTCCCCTCCCGCCACCTCTTCTTTGGTCGCCGTCGCCCGGTAGCCATGGCCCGGCCGAAGGTAACAACATACGCCATACTCCCGCCGGAGCGGCTCTTTAATCTAGAAATTTTAGTGGTCATGCATGCATCTTTTTGTGCTAGCACTCCTATATATGGGTTGACCGGTCGCTTCCCGCGGGCGTGCGCGGGTGGTGCAAGAGGAAGGAGCAGGGAAGCGGGCTGTGGAGTAACTTTTTCTACCACAATTTCTTAGGAAACTGAGTGCAATAATTGAGTAGTTTTGCAAACTACCAGTACTACACATGAAACAGTTCAAAACCTATACTCCCTTGCCAGCGCGCGCTTCCTGCATGAAACGGTCAGCGTTGCCCTGGAGCGTCAGTGCCACATTAATTCCCGAGTAGAGCGGAGGCGACCTCTCACTGGCGCCCGCTTTGAAGCGGCGCGACGGCCGAGAGAGCGCCGCTTCCCGGTGCACCGACTGCTCCTCGTCGAGGCTGGCCATAGGCCCTGTTTGGATCCATGGGTTAGAGTTAGTTTGAGCTAGTTGGGGCTCAAATAGCCCTAAAGTATCCAAGCATGAGGGTCTAAATTGGAGCAAGTTGCACGAACCCACCAAAAAAACTATCCCACCCAAGAGGTGCTAGCGGAGATAGTTCTCATTGGGACCAGCGAAAAATCACTTCTCTCTCTCCATCAAGTGCATTTATTGTCAATCTAACCCTGTCACCCAAACACCTCTTTGGCTACAGTTAGTTCAGGGTTAGTCATGAGTTAGTCTAACCTCTAGCTAAGTTAGAGTAGGAGCAGTATAGTACATGCAAGTTGCTCAAAGCATACAGTCAAATTCGTACGTGAAAGGATTTTTTTCTTTTTGAAAACAGAACGTGAAAGGAATTTTTTTAGAATGCTCTTGGCATGTCGCTAACATGTGATGAGTTAACCGACCTTAATAGACGACAAAAACGCTAGCCCGCCGCACTTTCAGAGAGACGAGGAGGGAGAAGCGATACGGGCTGCTGGATTACTAGAGATAGGTGTCGCACGAAAGCCAAGAAATATGGTGATAGCGTGGGTTAGCCATGTACTAGTATGATGTAACTACATTGGGCTGCCGTGTTTCGTACTCTTCCAATGACCGTGGAGATGATTGGTTGATTTTATATCGCTGAATAATATAAAATATTATGAGTGCAGACGCTCCACCCCGAGGTTCCTTGCTCCTTCTCGGTCGTCGGGAATCTATGTTCTTCCACTCCATTTTTTTACGTGAGATTTGTTCATCCTTTTGCCAACACGTGACACATCTAGCATCAAGGTGCACGTGTCATGCAAGGATCGTTCCATCTGTATGACAAACACGTGGGACTGGAACTACGAGACGGACATGTACCCTGGAGTGGACGTGCGAACCTGTGTAACATAGCACAGTAAGTGAAGTAGAAAGGCACAAATAGTATGAACATGCACGACATATAGGCATTTGTCTCTTACTACCACTAAATGTTGTACGTGCAATGCCCGGTGATGTTATGGAGTACGTTACTAAGTACTCTACTACTACTATATTAATTGGAGGCACATATTAGGTTTTATATTTGTTTACGTGTATGCCCCGAGACCTTCCAACTAGACGTGTCTTTCTCTTCGGGATGCACTTTGTATCGTTCATACCACTAGTACAGTAGTACTACTACGTGTGGTCTCCGACCCAGAAGTGGAGACGCTCTACCATGCTGTTCATGTCCCACTCCTTTCGCTGACGTGTGCGACATCTAGCACGTGCCATGTGTTTGGCACTCCTTCGTCATAAGAGTTGAAACACTAGCATTCATTAGAAATAAAAAATAAATATAAATCACCAGTGATACTATACCACGCGGTTTCCTTGCTCCTCGATATCGGAAACAATACTTTCGCTCGCCGACATGTGGGACGTCGACCATCCTGGTCCACTTGCCATGCCCGCAGAACTCCAAGGGAGAGTCACCCCGGTCGTCGCGCTGCAGTAATTACTAATGAGCTGTCAAATCACAGGCCCAACCTTACCCACTGTGATGTTGCTCGGACGAAGGAACCATCATGACTTCGTTGAATTCCGCTTCTTGAAGAAAACTACTGTACCAGCAGTACTGGTAGCTATAGTAGTTACTCCAGCAGAGGCCTCCTTTGGTTCATAGGATAGGAATTTTATAGGAATATGAAAATCATAGGAAGTGAGATGACATGCATCTCAATTCCTATAGAGGAAGAGATTCCATTTGATGCATAGGATAGGAATTTTTCCATTGATTCTAGGCTAATGTACTGGTAATTTGCTCTAAAAACAACAGTAGTAACTAGTAGTACTATTACATGCTCGTAATTAATTAAACAAATGTACGGGCGACACACACACACACACACACTAACTACTAGTACTACTACTTCTCACATGTTGGCCAGACGCCATCGTTCTCCTTCCCGGTTTTGTCGGTGACACCCCACCGTGCTTGGATCTCCGCCGACCTCTCCGCAGCAACGCGTGCGTCCTATTCTTTCTTGCGGCGGCGGTCCTCTCTTTTCTTGAGTGCTTTCTGACTTTTCCGCTCCCCCTGTGCGGCTTTGGCCGCCTCTTGCTCTACCGCCCATTCGGCCTTGGTAGCTTCAAATTCCGCCCACATAGGTGTGAGGTCACGAGCGGCAATGAACTCGGCACGGCGGATGCCACCGCTTGCCTACCATTCTGTGTGCGGTCGTGGGCAGCGAGGAACTCGGCGCGGTGGGATTCCATCGCTTCCTTACCGGTTAGTGTGCGACGCAGTGGCATGAACGACGCTTGATGACAGCTCTGGGGTGGAGTGGCCGGAAAACCGTAAAGTGCATTGGTTTGTCAAGAGCTCAAGGACAGAAGACGAAGGAAATTTGGATTCCCCTTCAATCCTGGTCATTTATTACCGAGTAAAATGCATTGGCGGTCATTGAACTTGTCTTGATAGCTCACTTTGATCATTGTATACGAGATATGGTGAGTATCTGATCCTGCTCAGCGTATAGCTCCGTATTTGTCTGGTTGACCAGTCAAACAGTCCGCATCGCCTCATCAGCTCGTGTTCTTTATCTATCTATCTATGTGGGCCTACATCGGTGGAGAAAGAAATAAAACCAAAATTATGCGTATGTGACATTCTTGTTTAGATGTTTCTTTGGAGGCCTCCGCGAACACCGAGCATGTATTCACCTGGCTCAACACCAACGGTCATACTCGTGACTCGGTGCCTTGCTCATGTATATCGTCCATCACAACGACAATCTATAAAACAGCCTAGCTAGAGAGGGTACTATGGTGCGGAGTATGTACTATCGTGAGCAACCGATCATAGTGCCACTGCACACGAGTGTGTGTCTGATCGATTCGTTCATTATTCGTAAGTTATGTATGGTTGTGTGGTGTCTAATGGTGGTCGTCGAATGCTAGCTGGCGACAACAGCGGTTGCATGGACGCCTGGTTGTCAATACGTGCCGCATACGCTTCAAAGGCTCATCATCCATGAGTTCACATTTTACCACCACGCCAACGTCGGCCATACAGCCTCACCGAAACCCCTTCCATCGCTAGCGCGCGCTTCTCGCCTGAAACGATCACTGTCTCTCCAGAACATCAATGCCGCATTCACTGGCCTTAATTGCAGGTGCAGTTGGTGTGTCATTGACATGCGGGCCTGATGCCCGTTGGGCCCACATGTCAGTGAGACAACGCACCTCACTACAAAAAAAAGACACGTCCGTGAAATTTTGGGCCGAACGAATTTTTTTTCTGTCATACATATGACACTTCTATGACGATAATTGTGACAAAACCTGGTATCATCATAGATGTGGTTGGATCCTACTTCTATGACAAAAAATCATGACAGAAAATGGGCTTTTCGTCACAGGCGGGCGGAGACGCAGCTGCATGACATTCTTTGGGCCGTCCATGACGGAAAAACCATGGTAGAAGCGAGGGAGGAAAATTTCGGGAGTTCCGGTTACGGTGGGAGGTCGGGGGCGAAGCGATGCAGCGTTTCTCTCGTACCGCGTCTGGCGGCGTGTCTGCGGCGTTGGCTCTAGCGAACCCGGCGATTGCTGCTGCGAACTCTGGCGTTCATCGAACCCGGCGATCGATCGATGGGCTGTTAATCGAACCCGATCGGCGATTCGCCGCTCTGCTGCTAACTAAAGCCGATCGATCGCCTCTGGATGAGCGATGGCGTTGCGTGGGGGGTTGGATGGGCGGTTCGGTGGGGGTGGATGAATAGGACCCGTGGTGTTGCCTCTGGATGAACAGGACCCCGATCGGTCGAGCGGTTGGGGCTGGATGAACAGGACCCGTGGTGGGCTGGATGAGCAGGACCACCCGTGGAGGGCAGGATGAACAGTAGATGGTGGAGGGCATGATGAGCGATGGCCCGTGGAGGGTGGTTGAGCAGAGCCAGCGGAGAGGGTGGTTGAGCGATGGCCGTTGGAGTAAGCGGCGGTGGAGGCTGGATGAGCGAGCCCGTGGATGAGCGATCGCGGTGGAGGCTGGAGGAGGTCGACGGTGGATGAGCGATGGCCCGTGGAGGCTGGAGGGGTCGACGGTGGAGATGAACAGTATCCGTGGAGTCCCGTTTTGCGCACGCCACACCTCCCGATGAACAGGACCCCGTTTGACCGTGGCGCTCCAACACAAGTCCGTTTCTCTGTTTTGCGATGCGCCACACCCGTCCCGATCAACGGGACCCCGTTTGACCGTAGGAGGTCCATTTCCTCCGTTTTGCGCACGCCACACCCCTCGATCAATAGGACCCCGTTTCGACCGTAGGAGGTCCGTTTCCTCCGTTCTTGATGCGCCACACCCCTCCCGATCAACAGGACCCCCGTTTCGACCGTAGGAGGTCCGTTTCCTCCGTTGTGCGGTACGCCAGCCCTCGTTTCCATCGCCTCTTCCGTTCAAGCCCTCCCGATGAACACGACCATGCATTCCGTTCCGACCCATGAACACGACGACGACGATGTTTCTTCGTTCCGACCCAGCCATGTACACGAGCCCTCGCCGTACGTATGCGCGAGTAGGCGTTCGAGACCCCGCCCGTATGTACACATACGTGGCCTTATTTTCTTTCTTGCACCCTGGCCGCCTCTACTACGACACGTGCGCGCCTCTACATCCACCAGTATATATGTACGTACACGTTCGCGACCAGAATGACAACGCTATGTATGCTTTGACCAGGTGGGTCCCGACTATCAGGCACTTCCTTGCTTGCGAAGATGTAGATGGTGGGTCCCAGCAGCAAGGGGGGAGAATCATTTTTTTTGCCCGGACGCACTTCCTTGCATGCGAAGGTGTAGCTGGTGGGTCCCAGCACTCAGGGGGGAAACGTTTTTTTTCGCGAAATACGGTGGCCCGTCCGGTGGGTCCCTGCTGTCAGGTGGAGGAATCATTGTTTTCCGCGTAATAAGGAGGCACTTCCTTGCTGCCGCCGTGGACCCGGTGTCGGCCTCTCCACGTCTGATCCACGTCCGATGGAAGTCGTTCCTTGACCACGTTGACCACGCGCGCCCGAGCACCAGGGCGGTGGACGACGGCGAGGCCTAGGAAGGGGATGACGCGGAGCCGGTGAAGACGCGGCAGTGGATGTCTACGCGGAGAGGAGTATGAGGGTTCACTCGTTCGGCTGCGGTGTGAGGCTATCGTCGCCGCAGGGCCTGGCCAGCGGTGGGAATAGTAGGGGGCGGTGAGGCCTCCACGGCAACCTGACCGACCACGAGGGAGGCGAGAAGCGGCGGCATGGCGGCGCTACTTTGGGTGGCTGGAGCAAGAAGACCAGAGGTTGAAGAAGCACCACGGCCGTTGGATGGACATCGTGCAGTCCTTTGGAGCTAGAATCGTGCATATTGACTAAGTTGACAAAGCCCTCCGTCCCGTCAACTTAGTAGGCCCATTAAGTCAGCCTCCCACCAAGGTGGGTCCCGGCTAGCGAGGGGTATTCATTTTTTGTGCGTAATAAGGAGGCACTTCCGGTGGGTCCGTGACAGCAGGAGGAACGCTTTTTTCGCGAAATACGGTGGCCGTCGGGTGGGTCCCAGCAGTCGGGGCAAACATTTTTTGCGATATCTTTGGTGGGCGTCCGGTGGGTCCCTCTTTGTCGGTGGAGGAATAATTATTTTCCGTGTAATAAGGAGGCACTTCCTTGCGGCTGCCGTGGACCCGGTGTCGGCCTCTCCACGTCTGATATTCTTCCGATGGAATTCGGTCGTTGACCACATTGACCATGCCGCGCCGACAGCACCACGGCGGTGGACGACGGCGAGGCCTAGGAAGGGGACGACGCGGAGCCGGGGAAGACGCGGCAGTGGATGCCCACGCGAAGAGGAGTATGAGGGTTCACTGGTTCGGCTACGCTGCCGTTGCCGTAGAATAATAGGGGGTGTGGGTGAGTGGAGTGGAGGGATGGCCTGGCCAGCGGTGGGAGTAGTATGGGGGCGGTGAGGCCTCCGCGGCAGCACAGCCGACCACGGGAGGCAGGAGTAGGCGGTACGACCTTCACTGCTTTGGGCGGCTGGAGCAAGAAGACCAGAGGTTGAAGAAGCACTACGACCGTTGGATGGACATCGTACGGTCAGTCGAGCTAGAATCGTGCATATTGACTAAGTTGACAAAGCCCTTCGTCCCCGTCAACTTAGTAGGCCCACTATCTTTGGGTCCCAGCTAGCGGGGATTCATTTTTTGTGCGTAATAAGGAGGGACTTCCATGCGTCTTTGTCATGGACCTCTGTCGACCTCTCCACGTCCGCCACTTCAGATGCATGTCGGTCGTTGACCATCTTGACCATGCCACGCCGAGAGCACCAGGCGGTGTGGACGGTGAGGCCTAGGAAGGAAACGACACGGAGGCAGGGAAGACTTCGGCCGTTGTTTTTGTTTCCCACGCTGAGGGGAGTAATGTTGTCTGAGGGTTTACTGGTTCGTCTGCCGTCGCGGAGAATAACAACAGTGTGGGTGAGTAGAGGGATGGCTAGGCTAGCGATGGGAGTACGGTGGGGCGGTGAGGCTGCTGGCGGCAACAGCCGGCATGGGAGGAGGGAGCAGGCAGTCCTGCCGGCGCTTGTTTGAGAGGCTGGAGCAGGAAGAGCAGAGATTGAAGAAGCACGACGGCCGTTGGATGGACATCCAACAGTCACTGCTTGTGCGTCAACCTTTTTTTTTGGAAAGCCTCAAATATGGGGAAAACAGCATACAGCCCATCTGCCATTATTTCTAATAATTTTTAGCCCATTTGCTAATTCTTAAGGTTTTTTGGAGCCCATATTCTTTTTGTTAGCATTACAGCCCAAATTGTGGCCGCGGTTAAAAAATTATACGAAATTTTGCATATTTCGGTGCGGTCCGAACTGTTTTTTATCCCAAAATTTCGACTCACATTCAAACTGATTTTAAAAATAAATGTATATCAATATAAAATCCAACAAATTCTCCACGCATAAAAATTAATGTAATTTAAAATCTAGAAATGAAAAAAGATATTTGAAACTAATTGCGGTTTGATGTGTTTTAAAAATGTACAACCCATTTCTCATTCTTGATGGGCCATTTTCTCGCCAAATTAATGAAAGCTCTCCTTGTCTTGAAAGATTTGCAGCCCAACAGTTCGACAAAGCGACTTGCTTGGCAAATCACAAAAAACTGGGTTGTGGCCGTGGACCCGGTATCGGCCTCTCCACGTACAGTACTCTTCCGATGGAAGTCGTTCCTTGACCACGTTGACCACGCCGCGCGGAGAGCACCACGGCGGTGGACGACGGCGAGGCCTAGGAAGGGGACGACGCGGAGCCGGGGAAGACGCGGCAGTGGAAGCCCGCGCGGAGAGGAGTACGAGGGTTCACTGGTTCGACTGCGGTGTGAGGCTGCCGTCGCCGCAGGGCCTGGCCAGCGGTGGGAATAGTAGGGGGCGGTGAGGCCTCCGCGGCAACCTGACCCGGCCACGGGAGGCAGGAGCATGCGGCACGACCGGCGCTGCTTTGGGCGGCTGGAGCAAGAAGACCAGAGGTTGAAGAAGCACTACGGCCGTTGGATGGACATCATACGGTCACTGGAGCTAGAATCGTTCATATTGACTAAGTTGACAAAGCCCTCCGTCCCCATCAACTTAGTTGGCCCACAAGTCATCCTCCCACTATGATGGGTCCCAGCTAGCAGGGGGGTATTCATTTTTTTTGTGCGTAATAAGGAGGCACTTCCTTGCTTGCGAAGATATAGCTGGTGGGTCCGACCTGTCAGCGGGGGGAACGGTTTTTTAGTCCATTTGGTGGGCTGGGTGAAACAATGATGTAGCATCTATGCAGCCCGTTTAAATCCCATTTGCATTTTTCTTGAAATCCCCGGACTTGCTGGGCTGGGTGAAAATATCATGTTGGGCTAGACGGAGAAATGTTATATAAACATAAACACATGATTGCACGTCAGTAAAATCTTTGCAAGCGTATGTACGCAATCACTACGAGTTAACTTGCCAAGTTATATATAAACAATTTTTTTTGTAAGAACTTTCAACTTATGAAATAAAATATCATTTTAATTTGATGAGTTAATAGTACGTGGGGTATTATTATTTTTTAGGCTAGACGTGGGACAGTTGAGTTGGTTCTAGGGGAAATCTTGGGAGAAACTCGGTTTACATCGAAAAAGAAAGTGGGAGAAAATTCAGAGACCTTTGGGTCCACGAGGAGGGAATATGTTGGGAGGAAGGAGATTCAAAGCACGGCAGCCGAGTGAACTAGGTTTTGTATGCGGACAAGTGAACTAGTTTACATACATAAGCAAATAGCCACTAAAAAAGCAATCAGGTTAATGGGTTCTTAAAAGAAATATTTCAGACAAAGCAGATAATTACGACACATAGGCTAATGCATGAAACACTCAGATGATAAAGGTGCTTATAAACAGATAAAGTACAACATCTAGACCTTCCTGGCACGCTTGATCATGACGCTGCGGCTGTCCGTGTACTCGTCGGTTATGGGAAGCAGACACGCCCTCATGTCCAAGATCTGCATGTACATGTCGTAGCATGCATATGCGTCCTTGCCCGCGTAGGTTATGTAGGCTAGATTCAGAGGTACCTCCCATGTGTTCAGGTCGTCTTCTTTCATGTTGGCGTATCAGGGGTCGATGATGGTCTCAGCGTGGTCAACCACGGAGTCCTTCTCCGCACATTGGCGATGATCTTGTATTGCTTCTGGATGTCGACAAGCTTGTTGCACCAGATGGCCGAATGGTCACGTTCTTCCTTCTCTCCACCGTAGCGAAGGTGCAGTCGGCGCTGCCGATGAAACGGGCAAATGCTCCAGAACCTAGTGCAACCATAGGACTGAGGCGAGGCAGAGCTTCACCGAGTCCGTATCGTTGGTGTACATCACATTCAACTTGGTGCAGCCATAGGACTGAACGGCGAACTCAAAGGGGAACTCCTTGCTGAAGTCCATATCCAGCAGCTCACCCTCGGATCGCCATTGGAGTCTCTTCGAGTGAACAAGTGTGTAGGCGGGCGGCAGGTTTGTTTTTCAGCTCTGGGAACTTGATTCAACGAAGCTGAGTGTGTCTGACGACAACGATTACTACCCCTCCTCGTCCGCTGCGCCCGGCAGAAGATGCACCCTCGGCCACACGCCAGTTCACGAGCGGTCTCAGATTGGTCGTAATAATAGGAGTTAGTGGTCACTTTACTTAAATTTAATTAGCTCTAATAGAAATTTATACTTAAAACAAGCAATGCATTCTCTCGTTCTATCAGTGCCACAGGATCAACATGCACAACAATTAGAATTATTATTCTCGGGGCCTTTAACGATCAGCACATTTGTCGCACTTTCACAAAGATAATACTACCAAGTTTGAACTGTTTTTTATGGTTGTTGTCCTCTGCATCATCATGTCGTGTTTCCCAGCTTGCAAGATTCAGAACCAACAAATAAGATCCAAATAATAAGTACAACAGAGATGCCTACACATCTCATTGATTCCCAGCTTGCAAGATTCAGAACCAACAATTGTACAACAAAGATGTCTACACATCTCATTGATTCCCAGCTTGCAAGATTCAGAACCAACAAATAAGATTCAAATAATAAGTACAACAAAGATGCCTACACATCTCACTGATTCCCAGCTTGCAAGATTCAGAACCAACCCATTAGAGCCTTTTGATAAAGTGAATATCGGGATTAAATCCATCTTCTCTAGCCATGTCATACAATCGAAGAACTTGGCGAATGCTCTTGACCGTCACAACATCTGTAGTTGAGTATTCCTGTTTGCATAGCACAAACCAGGAGAGCATGATTTCACTTTTATAGTGGCCTCCTTTACTCAACCTGCAGCTCCACTCGGATGAATCCTACTTGGACTTCCATGATTCAATTCATGCGCCTTTTTCTGCAGTTCACCTGAAATGAAGCAAAGATTGCATCATTCGGCTAGCAAGAAGTACTTGCTCTCGTGAGCTGGCAGGTTCTTCTTTAGTAGTTGCACTAAAATTGAGGAACATTAAGGTTGGCTGTCCAGCTCATGTAAGGTGCAACTATAATTTTGTTATCCTTTTGTGCAGTTCCACTAAAACAAAGTGCCATTGTGGTGACAGTGACGGCTCATCTTGCAAAGGCTAATAAAATGTTGCACGAGATTACCAGCAGAACTAGACGGAGATTTTGGAAACTCCAATCACCATTTTGTGCAGTTCCACCAAAATTGAGAGATGTTGCCCACGTGACTTTTTTGTTGAACTGCACAATACACTCATTCCAAAAAAAAGTGTTTTGTGCAGTTCACCTAAAGTTCACTATAGCAACAAGGTTTAATGGATATCCCTATGTGCACAAAAAGTTAGTAAGTAAACAGTTGCTGGTCAATAAGAATATCTGAAACATATACAAAATGAAAAGAAGCATCTTAATTATGTTCATGGCAATCACGCAAGGACGATGAGAAATTTTACAACGTCGAATGCTTCATGTTACCGTAAGCATTACGATCAACAATGAGATTCCTCAAATATGGGATTACTTTAATGGTGGCATTGCTTGTTTACCGCAGACACGATGAAATCAACATCAGCTAAAGAGTTGGTTTAAGGGCATGGGACCGTGGGGACATCGGGACACTCAAAGAAGATAAAGGAGCAACTTACTAATCATACTAGGGAAAACAGCAGGAGTGCCATTTGTAACACAGTTTAATTGCATCTTATCACTGGAGGCATTAGATTAACAATAACACTGGTTAGACATGTCCCTAAGGTAACAGTGTGATTGCTTCATTTTACATGCGCCCTTACATTAACAACAGCAAAAGGTTTGTATAAGGACATGCGACAGTGGACGCATCAGCACAATCTACCTACAAGGAGGCATAAAGTGGTGATGCCGAGTTTGTTCATGCTATGTGAGGGCAGCAAACCTAATCCTGGAGACCTTGTACTATGTGAGGGCAGAAAATCTAATCCTGGAGACCTTTTACTATGTGAGGGCATCAAATCTAATCCTGGAGACCTTTTACTATGTGAGGGCTGCTTATCTAATCCTGGAGACCTTTTACTATGTGAGGGCAGCAAATCTAATCTTGAGACCTTTTACTATGTGAGGGCAGCAAATCTAATCCTGGAGACCTTTTACTATGTGATGGCAGCAAATCTAATCCTAGACATACTCTGTTGACTTGTCCACCAGCCGCCACTTTCTATCCTTTTTTCAACCAATAATAGATCTGTTCCTTATCCAGTTTGTACAGTGTTTTCCCATTATTTCCCTTTTCAGCCAAGAGACCGGTTGGGTATCCGGTCTCTACTACTTTCACCATATTATTTCCTCTTTGAATCAAGTCCTAGATTCATGCTACAACTTTCCCCCCTTTCTTCCTTGTTTGAACAAAGCCCTAGATTCGAATGCATGAAGTAGCTTTACCTCTAATAATACTAAAAATGTAGGTGGCTTTGGAAGAGCTGATGGGAGTAGAAAAAGATGCACATGCAGACACATGGGGAGCTGGGGCAGTAGAGCAAGGCCGCTTTCGAAGAACTTATACCTGAGGGTCGCCGGGATGTCCGTGGCGGCAGTCAGATCTCATGGACAATACGGCAGGGAGGAAGAAGGGTCGGAGGACCTCCCGAGTCGGCGCTGTGTCGGAGAGAACGGCACGGGCAGAGGATCGGGCCCCTTCGGCAGCTGTGGGTTTCCTCCCTCGACGGCGATGACCGCGTGAACGATGCACCTTTTAGTCCTCTACACACACCGGCCGAAGGGATCCGGCCGGATCTGTGACCAGCGGTGAGCAGAGAGAAAATGTCGCTATCACTGTCTTGTTTATATCTGGAGAGGATGAGAGAATGAAGAGAGCAACCCTAGTAAAGCAAGCACTCGTGCCCTGCATCCATATATAGTGGAGTGATTATCTTTTTCTCTCCACAACAAGTGTTTCAATTTGTGTACGTGGCATTAAAGAAAAGAAACTCTCTATTTAAGGTGACTACTGTACGACTCCTACTTACTACTACTAGTAGTACTACATTATTGTTCACTTGTGCTCCCCGCCCCTCCATTCATTGAACAACCCCACGGGTGAATAAACATACAATACTTACTGTATTTATATAGAACGAACAAGCTCGAACTATTTTCGCGTAGTAAAAGTTGAGGGCGGGCTTTTCCAGTGCAGACGCTGACAGCTTTTTGGGTAGGCGGTTTGACAGAGAGGCGAGGAGGGTGAGCGAGTGGGGCTGTGCGATTTGACGGTGCGTTACTGTTGGAAAGACTTGTGATATGACCACTCACTATAGTCATGAATTACAGGCACTCCGACCGGGGTGATGCCCCCCTTCCGTTCCGCACTCTAATCTGGTGCATGACACTTGACATGTCTACCCGGATGCTGGCTCTCCCACATGTCGGAGTAGTAAGAAGGAGCAAAGAATGATGCGGTATATACTAGTACTATACTACTCCCTCCGTTCCTAAATATAAGTCTTTGGAGAGATTAGACTATGGACCACATACGGAGAAAATGAGTGAATCTACACATAAAATGCATCTATATACATCTGTATGTGGTCCACAGTGAAATATCTACGAAGACTTATATTTAGGAAAGGAGGGAGTACTACTCAGGTCGGAGGAGTGCGAACCACACAGCCCAGTGTACCAGCAAGGCGAACCACGGTAGCCCAAAGTGAACCAGCAGAGAAAACAATGTGGTGATATGGCCATAAAAACAATGTGTTACGGTCCACACTGTAGCAAGTACAAGAATACTCCTCTTTGTTTGGATCCACGAGTTAGAGCTAGTTTGGGTTGAAATAGCCTCAAATTATCGAAACAAGAGGGGTTAGTTTGAGCTAGTTTGCTCTAACCCAGCTAAAAAACTAGCCCGGTGGAGAGGTTCTAATTGGGTTAGTTATCCTCGGCCCACTAGAAGAGAACTAAAAATTTCCCCGCCTGCACTGCATCGCCTCCCCCACCTATCACACGACTCCTCTCTGTTTCCCCATAGGGTCGCTCGCCCTCTCTCTCCTCGGTCGCCCTCTCCTTGGCCTCCGCCGCCCTACACCGCCGCCCTCTCCCTCCGGCCTTGAAGGTCGCCTAGCTCCCCTTCACGGTCGTTTTTCTCCCTTTTTCATGCGCGGCAGCGGCGCATCTACCAGGGAGGTCGCAAGAGGGGTGAGTTTGTTCGTTCCTTCTATGTCTCACGGCCATATCAGTGATCTTGCTTCCTCTTGCGCTAATTCTGATTTGGAAAAGTAGATCCTGATCAAACATGGTATAGATTTGTGGTGCACGCATGGAATTGTTTGATGCTGCTTGGGGAGGTAATAAATCTTTCTAGAGGCCCGAAGATTCAGGTCACCTTTCTAGGTATTTCAATTTCAGGCTTGCATTATTTCTAGAGGCCCAAAGATTCAGTTCACCTTTCTAGGTATTTCAATTTCAGGCTTGCATTATTTCTAGAGGCCCAAAGATTCAGTTCACCTTTCTAGGTATTTCAGTTTCAGGCTTGCATTATTTCTAGAGGCCCAAAGATTCAGTTCACCTTTCTAGGTATTTTAGTTACAGGCTTGCATTATTTCTAGAGGCCCAAAGATTAAGTTCCCAGTCGGCGGCAAGTGGCCCTGCTACCCATGTCGGTGTCGACCTCAACTCGCAAGGGCTGGCATCGGAGGGGTTCCCGGGGCTTGGGCTCTACAGAGCCTTCCTCCAGAGCGACAATGGAGAGCTCCTCCCTCGGTGCGTGAGGGGCTCCGGGCTCCCTCCCTATCGTGAATGACTTCCGTGATGAGTTAGCTCATTCTTTGTTTCATGAAGTGTTTTTTATTTTGTGAAGATTGATTGACGACTTGTATGTTTAAGTGGGATATCTCATTTGTATGGACAAAGTAAAAATTATCATGTTTTGCATGCTTGATTTGTATAGATGGTTCGTTTATGTCAATTGTGAGCGGGAGGAGGCCACAGAAGAGTCAGCCACACCAAGAGGGTGCTTGGATCCAAGGGACTTATTTTAGTCTGACTAAAATAGTCTCTTTAAGAGGCTAAAAGTTCCAAGCATCCCTGACTAAAGAGGGGCTAAAACTAGTCTTGAGACTAAAAAAATTTAGTCAGGGGTACCCCTACTAAAATGTGGATTAGTCATCTCTCTCCTCATTTAACTCCTCTCCTTTAAAACATGCGAGTTCTGGATTGGAGGGTTTGGAGGATAATAAATGCTCATTAACTTGATTTTAGTCTCTTTAGTATTTGGATCCAAGCATGGGTGAGGCTAGCAAGTTTTAGTCTCACTACTTTTAGTCATGGAACTAAAACGTATCCAAGCTCCCTCCAAATCCGGTAGGAAATAGGGTCCAAAGTAGTCAAATGATTGAGATAGAGCATTTATTGTCAATCTAACCCTGCCATCCATACACCTCTTTGGTTTAGAGTTAGTTTAGGGTTAGAATCTAACTCTAACCTCTAACTGAGTTACTCTAGAGTTCTCCTCGTCTCGGTTCATCGCCATCATACTTTCCCCATTCCTGTGTTTTCAGTATCCTGCGAATCAAAGAGGCCCTTTTTTTTGCCGGAAAAATCAAAGAGGCCCTTAGACTGGTTTCGGTCCGGTCATTTTTTATAAACGTGTTATGTCCAAAATTTAATGAACGTGCTCTGGTTTCCACAAAAATAATCCGGTTTCATGTAGTAATTCATTCATTTATTTATTCTTCTGCGGGGGGTTTGCATGAAGTTCGTGAGGTCTGAGATGTAAAGTACCCCGGCATATGCTCCGAGTCGTGCATGCACTACGACCCAGATGCTCTATGTCCCACATGTCGGCGAATGGGAGCACGTGGAAATAGCCTAGGAGTACATATCGGAGGATAAATGCATGAAATAATATGTACTGTGAAGCGTAGCCGCGGTTCGAAAAGGAGACTTAATGTGATGACAGCTATAGGTCGCACGCACCCAACTAGTGGTACTAGACATACGACTAATTTTTCCCTCAAAAAAGAAAAAAAAGAGGCACGAGTGCTCAGTAGTCAGTACTCCTATTCTATAAACACGAGTCCCGTCTGACAACAGCGTCCATGCTATAGCTAGCTCTCCTCCCTCGTTTATCTCTTCTAATTCTAAACTCGACCGACGCCCGGTGGGCGGGGTGGGTTTGCTCAACTGCGGCCCCACCTCACGGTGAAAACGTTACGACTGGAATAAAAATGCCATATGCTCCCTCCGTTCGTAAATATAATCCTTTTTAGATACTATTTCAAATGGAATACATCATACAGATGTATGTAGACATAGTTTAGAGTGTAGATTCACTCATTTTGCTCCGTATGTAGTAGTCACTTGCTGGAATCTTTAGAAAGACTTATATTTGGGAACGAAGGGAGTACTATACTAATAAAACATTAAGGCCACGAGGCGATGCAGTGCTGGTTATAGGAGGCAAGAAGAAGAGATGCATCCATCGACGACGTCCACCTCCTCGACTTAGTATGCCGCCCACCGAATCTATCGCCTAAGTAGCGGCTTTCGTGGCTGGTCGACGTGCTTTTGAACAATGGCGTCCAAAGATTCCAGCCGCTGGAAGAAGGCCAACGTATTTCTGTCCTTGCTTGCCTTGTAGTGGCCTATGTAGACGATTTCCTCGTAGACGTGGATGTGCAGGTCGAAGGTTTCTTGCATGGCGAGGCGCTGAGAGGCGAGTGCGGCCTCGAGGTGCACATTCTTCGTCGCGACCTCCGGCACCTGCAGGGCCACCAGGGATTGAAAGAGTTCGTCACCATGGAGGCCGATGAGGGTGGCAGGCAATGAGGAGCCTGGGCGCACGGAATTTGGAAGCAAGACGGCAAGGTCGTCATGGCGCTTCTTGACGGCGGTGAACTTGCGGATGGAATTGACCATCATGTCGTCCATGCGAGAGGCGGCCGCATCGGTGAGGGCTACGATGCATGTGGTCGCCAAAGACCGTTCGAACGCTGCATGTGCGGGCCGCAGGCAGCGCCTTGGATGATTTGGCACGACCGATTGCCGCTCGCGTCCATCGCCTCCATAGGTGCTTGTGGCTTCTGGTCACTTGGTCTTGGATTGGAGTGAGCAGTGTTGCGTAGAGATTTGGGAGTCGATGGATTGGAGTGGTGGGGCGCCTTTATTATATGAGAGTCCAAACTCTGTTGCATCACATCGTGCTGGCTCTATTCTGCTTGTCCAATTAATTCCCTCTGCATGTAATTGAGGATGCATCATTGACCGTTCAACGTCTCGGGAACCGCTACCCTCTCCCTCCTTGGCATTGAAGCACCTATGGACCCGTCGACGACTAGGTGCCTATGGTGACTTCGTAAATTTCAAGATGATAGTGTCGTGCGTGTGTGCGTTCATAGGGGTGAGTGTATGGGCGTGTATATGAGCGCTTGCATCTGTACTGTGTAAAAAAACGTAAATGTGTGTCAAAAAGAGACTAGTCAGTATACTCAATATTGTGCACCTCGGAGAGAAAACGATAGAACTAGTACGTACTCCCTCCGTTCCATAATATAAGAACGTTTTTGACACTAGTGTAGTGTCAAAAACGCTCTTATATTATGGGACGGAGGGAGTATTTATTTACGGTGCAGATTCACTCATTTTGCTCCATATGTACTCCATCTCGGTGTAGTCTAGTCACTTGTTGAAATCTCTAGAAGGGCAAATACTCCTTTCTGGTTTACATGGCTATACTAGCAAGTAGTTGTACGTACTAGTACAATAGTGGGATCACATAGCAATTTTGTCTCATGCAAGAGCCGGGCGATATGCGTGCTCCAGTTGTTCGTGAATCGCAACGTTCGGTTTGCGCTTGGCTCTTCGCCTCTTCGAGAAGACGAACAATGATGTGACTACTACTGCTTCTACAGTGTCGAATCCACTGCTGCATGTCCGTCCACTGTGAGCAAGACGGATAGCTTGTTGTAGAAGTACTACTAAGTAAAAGCCTGTCCTCGTTTGCGAGCAACTGCACGCATGGGTGAGGGAGAAGGCGTGTAGTAAAATCAAGCTTATCCTCGTCGTACGAGTTGAGGCGACACATCATAGCACTGGCCCCACATGCTTGCCACTAAACTTGGCTGAAAGACCCGCAATGTACAATATATTTGCTGCAACCTCTAACATTTACCCACCACAAATTAAAATATATGTGGTCGTATGCATCATTCTGGTGCAGAGGTCGGGGAGTCCCCCCTTTTCAAAAAAAAACAAATTAAAATATATATTCCTGTCTTGACCAGATGAGCGTGCAAACTACAATCACCAGGGTGTCAGGTAGGGCCAGAAGACTATTTTAATTTTTTAGAACTTCGAGACGGCCACGTAGCATGGAGCCGACCCCAACGATTTTAAACTTACAGGCACGGTACCCGCTATCCTAGACTACTCTACACATGAAACTGCCACACGAGCGTCCGGGCTGCGCTTGGCTCTTCGCCTCTTCGGGAAGTCGAACAATGATGGAGTACTATCGACCGGAGGAGTACTACAAGACGCTTCGCCATCCGACACCGATTGAACTGCTGCATGTCCACCGCGTGCGGAGGGGAGAGCGTGGCTAAAGCTTCTCCTAGTCTTGCCACCACCACGCTCATGGGCGAGGGTGGGATGCTCCTGCCTTATGCGTGTATGGCGGTGGGCCCGACAGGTGTGTGGCCAACCTGTCATACAGCCAAAGGCGGTGCGATTAAGTCGGCGAGGGAGAGGATAATCAAACTTCTCGTTGATGTACGAGTTGACGCGACACATCAAAGCACCGCACTCGATATATTTCAATAATTTGCGTTTACCGATGCATTAATTACAACGCATGCATGCATGCCGTGACTCTCCTTTTGATACTTGCATGTGTTGATTTAATGCACCATGAAGTAGTATAAAATATGTGACGGTAAAGCTTTGTAATACCTCGCCCAAGTTGAGAGATGGTTGTGCACGAGGAGGGCGAGATCATGCAGACGAACAGGACTGACGATGGAGCTCTCTAAGGTCTCGATGGACCTCACCGTGCTCCACTGCCCCTTGTGCCTCCACCCCTTGACGCCTCCAATGTATGAGGTTCGAATACACCTCGTCCGTTCGGCTGATTGAGCAAGGTGCAGGTTTCTTGATTGATGTGTCGTTTCATTGATTTCTGTAGTGCAAGGGAGGGCACCTGGCCTGCGCGGACTGCCGCGTCGAGCGCCCCGGGAACCAACGGCAGTGCTAGAAGTGCGAGCGCGGCGGTGGCTTCGACGTGCGGAACACGGCGGTGGACTCCGTCCTTTCGTCGGTGAGGGTGGAGTGCTCGCACGAAGGCTGTGGGCTCTACATCACTTACCACAAGCTTGCCGATCACCAGAGCGTGTGTCCACTCGCGCCCTGCAAATGCCCCGTGCCCGTCTGCGGCTACGAAGGCCCGCCGCCGGCGCTCTACCACCACATCAGCACCGCGCATCCCATGCCCGTGCACAGGATCCAGTAAGGCAAGGTGCTCCAGCTGCAAGTGCCACTGTCGGAGCCAAGGCTCTTGCTGTTCGCGGAGGAGGACCGACGCGCGTTTTTCTTGGTCGGCGGCGGGCTCGACATCGGCACGCCTATCGTCGTGTCGGTCATCTGCATCAGAGCAGGGGCGTCCCCACTGCCGCATTACGTGGCCAAGCTGTGGGCGAACGGCCCGCCGGGGGAGCCCAAAGGCACGACCGACGCTGTCAAGGTGGAAATGGAGGTGACAAGCAGCAAGGATCCCGGCAATGTCGACGTGCAGGAGCTGACCTTCTTGACAGTTCCGCCCAAGCTGCTGGCCGGGCTAAGCTTGTGTCCCTCCACATTCAGATTGACAAGCTCACGTCCTAAATGTTTCTACAAAGGCCTTCTGCTTATCTTAGTAATGCTAATATAGGGATTACCTTGGTCTACTTTAGCTTAAGAAATGGTGGGTTTTGGGGCGATAAAAATTATGTTTATCAATGCATTAATTGCAATGCATGCATGCATAAAGTACATGCATTGGTCAATTTTCTCTTAATACTTGCATGCAATGATTTAATGCACCTTGGAATCTGAACATGTGTTGGGGAACAACCAAATTGAGCCTTATAAAATGGAAAAACTAAAATTTTGAGATAAGCCCTAAAATTTTGAGATAAGCCCTATAAAACTTGAACCGTCAAAGGAGAGAGTAGAAAAATAAGTACTCCATCCGGGAATAGTGCCGCACTTTCAAACTTGAACCGTCAATAAATTTTGAGCTTGCGTCTCGTCACATTCCAAATTACTTCACGCTATATTGAATTGCAAACCTGTTCACACCGATCACAACCTAAACGGTTTCCCACTTAGGAGCGTATTAGTACTCGGTTATAAATACTAGTATGCCAAGATGACTGCGCATTCCTCCTCAACTCCTCATCCACAAAAACAAACAAGCCATTCAGCATCCTTCCCTTTAAATGCCCCGCCATGGCCAGTAAGTTTTGGGTTGAGAGATTGCCACCAGGAGAGGCGAGCATGGAAGCGGAAGCACGAGAGATGTCCTACCGCCGCGAGAGCAGCCGACATGTCCCGGCCGCGGAAGTAGCAAAGACAGAGGTCCCGCCGCGCCCGTTGATGCAGCAGTTGGTTCGGCCGTGCTGAAGCAGCAGAGATGTCCCGCCGCCATTTAATGCGGGTAGAGATGTCCCGCGCCACGGGCGGCCTGGGAAAATTTCTTGCGTGCAAAGGATTATCACATAAAGATGCATGCGATCATCCATGGCCAGATGGATTAGATCTCCTGTTTTGTGAGGTTGTAGGACAACATGAAAGCCTCGTTTGAACAGGCTATCGGCGCACTAAGGGAGGGCAATGAGAGGCTCCGAGCCGAGCGCGACCTGCTGGGGGAGAAGATCGTCCGAAGTGCAGACCAACAGGAGGAGACCAGTGCCTTTATGAAGAGGACCGGCGTCATCGTCAAGAAACTTATGGACGAGAATGACATGCTCCGCAACGAGCGCCAAAGGCTGGTGGAGGAATCCATGGATGTTCTCAAGCAGCGTCTTGAGGACACGAAAGAGCTCATCGCCGCTCGCCGCTGGAGACTAGTTCCGCCTCGCAAAGAACACACATCAAGAAAGTAGAGATCATGAGCGGATCCTTGTCTTCCTTCTTCTTTGCCCTTGTGTATTTCGGGCGTAGCCGCATGTGGATTTTTAATTATCTTTCTAATTATGTAATACAATTAATCATCCTTATCTTTCTGTGGAAGATCAATGTTGCGAAGGTGGAATGAAGAAAACTCTTGCCGTGGCGACTCGGCGTTGTCGTTTCTTCTAGTTCTTCTGGTCTTCCTTCAGTTTCCTGGTTTCTTTTGATGTAATAATTGGTTTAGGATGTGGATTGTGTCGTCGGTTGTAATGTTGGGTTCTAGCGCGGATGTTTGGCCTTTGTTGGCCTCTTGGGATGTTGAGATTTCAATCTGGTAGCTTTTAGTCCTTCGCATTAGGCTGGAGTTGTGCTGAACTTCTTGTGAATTGTGGTGGTTTTCAGTAATGAAAATCGGAAGGGACAAGCCCTTCTTTGATCAAAAAAAATTAATCGTCCTTATATATTCATCAGTCTTGCTATAAGTCGCAGTAGATGCTATATAGGTCCGTCAGATCTTACATCAAGATCCGTGCTTTCAGATTTTATTTTCTCTCTTAAATCTCAGTCGAGTGAGACATAGCCACGCCATTAAACAGAGGCTCGGGCGCCATTAATGGAGACCTTGGGAGAGAGGTGGACGGCAGATGGAGGTCAAAGGGCTCTCCTCCCGATAAGCACGCAGGTGGGTGCGATTGCACGCCTCAGACTCAAATAGCTACCACTGCACGGCGCCTCGTAGCTAATAAAAAATGAGGACGCTTGGCGGCACGTAAATGGTACTAGTAAGTAGAACGCCCACGGTTTCAACAATACTTGTGTTTCCGATTGTAATGTGACAACACTTGTTCCAAAATGACTTTGTTGATTGTTAATGTGTGGGCCTTCGCAAATCGGACTGCAAATTTACCACAGCATGTTGGTGCCATGTCATGGCACCAAGCCAAGTTTCATTATTTTCATGTGTGTTTTGGATTTACAGATATTAAAAAACTAAGTTTCTCAATGTTTCCAACCCAGCCACGCCGCCCAGAATTTTGAATTTCATTCCCATTTCTTGCATGTAACCTAGAAATTTACCCGAGGACACACATGTGATTTTTCAACTAACTTTGGTGCACTGGAACATGTGCTTGTATTTCAAATTTGAATTATGCACACAAAGGTGACACATTCCCTCCCGTAACCACGAGCCTTCTTGAGAGAAGCTCCGATTTGCAAGAAGCTTATACCAAAATTTGTTCCTATTCGCCAATTTTTTACCACGGCATTGTACTACCATCACATGACACCATGCCAAGTTTCATGATTTTAAAACCAAGTTTCTCAATGTTCTCGACCGAGACACGATGCCGAGATGTTTGAATTTGATTCTCATTTTTTGCATGGGACCTTGAAATTCACCCGAGGACACAAATGTGATTTTTCAACCAACTTTGGTGCACGGGAGCATGTGCCTGTAATTCAAATTTGAATTATGCACATTAAATGACCAATAACTCAATTAATGTGTAAATAAGGCCAAACGAAGCCGGAATAATTCCAAAATTTAACAGGGCACTCATGTAGTTCTATGTTGCCTTTGTAAATAAACTCAAGGGGGGAAAACGTATATCATTTCGCGCTCAAAGGTGGCACGTTTCCCCTCAGAACCACGAGCCTTCTTGAGAGAAGCTTTGATTTGCAAGAAGCTTATACCAAAATCTGTTCCTATTCGGCCATTTTTTTAACCACAACATGGTAGTACCATGACATGACATCCATGCCAAGTTTCATGATTTTCAGACGTGTTTTGGATTTATAAGAATTTTAAAACCAAGTTTCTCAATGTTCTTGGCCGAGCCACGATGCCCAGATGTTTGAATTTGATTCTCATTTCTTGCATGGGACCTAGAAATTCACCCGAGGACACAAATGTGATTTTTCAACCAACTTTGGTGCACAAGAGCATGTGCTTGTAGTTCAAATTTGACTTATGCACATTAAATGACCAGAAACTCTATTAATGTATAAAAACGACAAACGAACCCGGAATAATTCCAAAATTTAATAGGGCACTAATGTAGTTCTATGTTGCCTTTGTTAAGAAACTCAAAGGGGGGCAGCGTATATCGTTTCACACTCAAAGGTGGCACGTTCCCTCTTAGAACCACGAGCTTCCAAATCGGCCCAATTTTTTACCACAACATGTCAGTGCCATGACATGACACCATGCCATGTTTCATGATTTCCAGGCGAGTTTTGGATTTACATGAATTTAAAATCAAAGTTTATCGATGTTCTCGGCCGAGTCATGACGCCTTGAGATGTTTGAATTTCATTCTCATTTCTTCCATGGGACCTAGAAATTCAACCAAGGACACACATGTGATTTTTCAACCCACTTTGGTGCACCGGAGCATGTGCATGCAATTCATATTTAGGTTATGCACATTAAAAGTCCGAAACTCAATTAATGTATAAAAGGCCAAATGAACCCAAAATAATTCCAAAATTTAACAGGGCACTCATATAGTTCTATGTTGCCTCTGTAAATAAAATCAGGGGAGGCAGCGATATCGCTTTCAAGACACAAAGGTGACATCGTTCCCTCTCGGAACCACGAGGCTTGTTGAGAGAATCTCCGGTTTTGCAAGAGGCTTATACGAAAACTTGTCCCAATTCAGCCAAAAATTATACGTATGAAAACATGGTTTAGATTATCCCAAACATCTCGCTACCAAGACCAATAATGTACTATTATTTGAATTCAACATAAAATGGATACAAATATTTGAATTGGAGAGCGTATGATACATGTAGTTCATAGTGAAATATGATTACTGCTATATGTATGTTTTTGTTATCAAGATAATATTTAAATTATTGTATAACTTGACAACAATCGTATTCAAATGAGGAAAATTGATTCAAATTTAGTCCATATGGTAGACGACAATATATATGTTCACATGGTGGAGTAAAATGTTCATATATGATGGAAGATCAAAATGTACGACTACATCAATTATAAACCGCAAGGTCACCTAACGATATATTCGAATTCAACGTAACGTGGATTCAAAAATTGAAATTCGATATCATGGCATCTGTAATCATATAAAAAGGGACATTACTCTTTCTTTGGTGGGAATTGATTTGTTTTTTGTTCTTGTTGAGGGAAGTGCGAATCGATTTGGTACTATGCAGGGTAATCTTGTTCTCCCGTTTTTTTACATTTTTCTTGTAGTTTTTTCAATGGCATCTATAGCAATATAGTAAAAGGGGACATGACTCTCTTGTGTCTTGTATGAATTGTCTTTTTTACACGTTAAGTTTGTTCTGCCAAACAAGGAATCCGCACCTTGTTATCCCGAAATTTTTAAGCACGAGTATCTTTTGTCTCACCTACTTTGAAACTCCCGCTTCTTCAACCCGCTACGCCTTTGTTATCCTGAAATTTGACGCCACAGAACTCCCTCCTCATCCGAAATCGCTCCCGCAGCCTGCACACGCTTAAATTCCCTTCTATCCCTCAGCCGGAAATGAAGCTCCACGTCATGTGTCAAAACCGTGGGGGTACGCTGTAACTTACCCTACATTTCGGACAAGCGTGTCCCTAAGCCATGGCTCCCCCTACCTTCCCCTTCACCCCCATTCGTACACCGAGGCCGCCAAAACCGGCGAAACCCCACGCTCCTCCGTCGGCCTCCCGACCGCCGCCCAGCCGGAGACTCTTCCCCGACTACGTCGTCCACCGCAACAGCTCGCCGTCCCTCATCCACCGCACCGGACAAGGATCCGTTGTCCATCTTGTCATCCCACCGGATCAGCCGCCCCGCCCTCCACCTCCAAGGAGCTGCCCTGATGTTTGCCTCGTCTATCGCGCCACCTCAGTCCCCACAGCGCCGTCTTGACCTGCCCCATCGGAACCGCAGCACCCTCACCAATTCCTCCAATGAAGCCGAGGCCAACTCGGCGCAACCAAGGAGGTTCTGCACTCACCGCTGCATTTTATCTTTTATTCGATCTCACAGGGCTGCCGGTGCTCGATACCGAGCAGACATGGCGTGTCTCCATCGACGACGCCGTCGCCGGCCACATCATCCACGGCGTCTCTCCCCCATGTCGTTGCTTCCTCGGTGGCGACTTCCAAAACGGCACTAGCTGCAGCTGCTCCGGCTGTGACGCCCGGATAATCATGCTACAGTAATCTCACGTTAATGATGCCACGTCACCTCTGTCACTGTAGTTAATCTCGGGTTAATTCGAAACCGCTTCAAAATTCAAACTCAAATTAATGTCAACAATAAAAGTTTTCAAAAGTTGAAACAAAAATGTTCGGTGGGTGCCGGATATTACGAGGGTAATTATAATAAAGCAAACACATTTTTATAAAATGCCTAAATGATTTAAATTGAAATAAAACAGAAAAGAAAATAAATAAAAGAATTAAAAAAAGAAAGCAAACAAAAAGAAACAACAGACCCTCATTGGCTGGGCCTCGTGGCCCACTGGCCACCAGCCGCCCTAAGGCCCAGCCACCCCACTCCCCATAACCCGTGGCGGCCAAAACCCTAACCCACTCGCCCCACTCCTCCCCACATTGCCACTCCTCTCCCCCTCCTGATCCGATCTGGATCGGGGATGAAACCCCACTCCCCCTCTCGCTCCCCATCCCCCGCGATCCAGAACTGGATCGGGCCGAACCCCGACGCCGGAGCCTGCTCGCCGGCCCCCGCCCTCGTCATCGCACCCCGTCCCCTCTCCCTCGACGGCGCCCCTCGCCGCGCTGACGGCGACCATGACCCCGCCGCCTGGATCGACCGCTCGCCGGCGCCGCCCGAAGACCACCACGCCGCCCCGCCGGACTTCCCCACCGCTCGCCTCCCTGCTGCCGTCCCGTCGACCACCTGCACCCCCACCGCTTAGTCCCTACAGCCCGTGGTGAGGAACCCGGCCGTCCCTTCCTCGCTCGACCCCTTGCGAATCGCGCGATCGTGCCTCCGCATCGCTGCTTCCACTTTGCTGCTGACGCGCAGCCCGCCTCCCGCTTACCTTCGGCTTGGCGCCCTTTCGCACGTCGCCGACTCCTACGTGTTTCGCCGCCGTTCACCTTGCCCCGCCTGCACCTCGCACCGGTGACGCCGCCATCTCGCGGCCAACTCCGCGGCCTGACCGCTTCGCCTTCCTCCTCTCGTGGCGCTGCCTTGCTGCTGAACGCCTCCACCGCCTCCCGTGGCGCCGCCCTCCGTTCCTTGGCCGGCGTCGTGGGCGTCGGCCACGCCGGCTGGCCTCGCCACGCCTGGCGCCCCACTGCCGATCTGGCGCTCGCCCGGGCGCCGACGCCAGCCGCAGCGACAACCAGCCTGCAAACCCACTAGGCCCCCTGGGCCAATGACAAGGGGCCCCCACCCCCTGAACGTATTTATAAAAAAAAATTAATTAATTAATTAGAGAAATAATTAACTTAATTAATTTTGTTTAATTAAACTAAACTAATTAAACATTAGTTATCTAATTAACCTAGTTAGTTAATTAGTATGACAATGGGGCCCACCCCTAATTAATTCTAATTAGATTAAATTAAATTTGGATAATTAACATGTGTCTCTGACCAGTGGGACCCACTGGTCAGTTGACTACCAACTCGCTGATCGGCCGACGTCAGCATGACATCATGCTGATGTCATTATTCCATTTTCGAATTAATTTAAATAACTAATTAAATTCCAGAAATTAATAAAATCTTTAGAAAATCATAACTTTTAATCCGTAACTCGGATTAAATCATTTTCAACATGAAAGTTGCTCAAAACGACGAGACGAATCCGGAAACGTAGCCCGTTCGTCCGCCACGCATCCCTAACCTATCGAACTCGCAACTTTTCCCCCCTCCGGCGGCCTCGCCACGCCCGTGGCTGGCGCCTCACACTGTCGATCTGGCGCCCGGGCGCCGACGCCAGCCTGCATGACAACCGCAACAAGAACCCACTAGGCCCCCTGGGCCAATGACAAGGGGCCCCCACCCCCTGAACGTATTTGTAAAAATAAAAATAATTAATTAATTAATTAGAGAAATAATTAACTTAATTAATTTTGTTTAATTAAACTAAACTAATTAAACATTAGTTATCTAATTAACCTAGTTAGTTAATTAGTATGACAATGGGGCCCACCCCTAATTAATTCTAATTAGATTAAATTAAATTTGGATAATTAACATGTGTCTCGACCGGTGGGACCCATCGGTCAGGTTGACCGATCAACTCTGCTGATCGGCCGACGTCAAGATGACATCATGCCGATGTCATTATTCCATTTTCAATTAATTTAAATAACTAATTAAATTCCGTAAATTAATAAAATCTTTAGAAAATCATAACTTTTAATCCGTAACTCGGATTAAATCATTTTCAACATGAAAGTTGCTCAAAACGACGAGACGAATCCGGAAACGTAGCCCGTTCGTCCGCCACGCATCCCTAACCTATCGAACTCGCAACTTTCCCCCCTTTGGCTCCTATGCCCGAAAACACGAAACACCGGGGATACTTTCCCGGATGTTTCCCCCCTTCACGGGCATCACCTCATACTGCGTTAGGGCACGCCTAGCATCACGCTTTGCTTTGTCATGCATCGTCATGCATATGTTTGCATTGTATTCATTGTTTCTTCCCCCTCTTCTTCCGCTAGACACCGAGACCGACGCCGCCGCTACCCAGTACGACTACGGAGTTGACGACCCCTCTCTCTTGCCAGAGCAACCAGGCAAGCCCACCCCCCCTTGATCACCAGATGTCGCCTATTCTTCTCTATACTGCTTGCATTAGAGTAGTGTAGCATGTTACTGCTTTCGGTTAATCCTATTCTGATGCATAGCCTGTCATTGTTGCTACAGTTGTTACCCTTACCTGCTATCCTACTGCTTAGTATAAGATGCTAGTGTTCCACCCTACACTCTTGTCCGTCTGCCATGCTATACTACTGGGCTGTGATCACTTTGAGAGGTGATCACGGGCATATACTATATACTTTACACTATTACATTACCTGTGATACTGTTCGGAGATGGGGGCTGAAAGGACAGGTGGCTCCATCCCCAGAGAGGTGGGCCCGGGTTCCCGACGGCCCCGACTATTACTTTGTATGAGCGACAGGGTAGGTTGAGACCGCTTAGGAGAGAGGTGGGCTGGCCTGCTCGGGCGTCATGGATACTTAACACGCTTAACGAGATCTTGGTATTTGATCTCGAGTTGGGTCGTTGACCTTATACGCACTAACCGCCACGTGGGACAAGATATGGGCAACCGCGCCGTGGTATCGGTACCAAGCATTTCGTGACGTCGCCGGCCGATCAACGGGCGCTACGGATTGGACTGGAACCCTGCTAGGCTAGGTGCGCTTCGCCGCCTCGCAACGTGTAGGTGTGCTAAGGGGCGATGGGCCTGCACCTGCGGCGCTTAGGTTTAGACCGGCGTCTTGACCTCTCGTTATGCCTAGGTGGGCTGCGACGTGTTGATCTTCCGTGGCGGCATGACCCGGAAAAGTGTGTCCGCCAAATGGGATCGAGCGATCGGGTAATGTGGTGCACCGCAGGGAAGTTTATCTATTCGAATAGCCGCGATCTTGATAATGTGACGACTTGGAATTGTACCTTGACCTTATGACAACTAGAACCGGATACTTAATAAAACACACCCTTCCAATTGCCGATACAACTCGGTGGTCGCTCTCAATGTGGCTACGAGGAGAGGATCGTCGGGTAGGATTATGCTATGCGATGCTACTTGGAGGACTTCTACCACTCTCTTCTACATGTCAAGAAGACGGAGGCTGCCGTGTTTAGTCTTTGATAGGATTAGCTATCCCCTCTTATTACGGCATTCTGCAGCTCACCACCGATATGGCCCTTTACACATATATCCATGCATATGTAGTGTAGCTCCTTGCTTTATGCAGTACTTTGGATGAGTACTCATGGTTGCCTTGTTCCCCATTTTCCCCTATCTCTATCCGATTGTCACGACTGCATTTACGGAGCCTGTGAGCGACGCCACCGTCGATAATCTACTTACTACACCGGAGGTGCCTATTACTACGCGGCTGCCCACGACGACGCCTGTGAGTAGTTAGGAAGATCCCAGGCAGGAGGCCTTTGCCTCTTTTGATCTGTATCCCAGTTTGTGCTAGCCATTATATGGCAACTTGTTTAACTTATGTCTGTACTCAGATATTGTTGCTTCCGCTAACTCGTCTATGATCGAGCACTTGTATTCGAGCCCTCGAGGCCCCTGGCTTGTATATGATGCTTGTATGACTTATTTATGTTTTATAGTTGTGTTGTGATATCTTCCCGTGAGTCCTTGATCTTGATCATACACATTTGCATGCATGATTAGTGTACAATTGAATCGAGGGCGTCACAAGTTGGTATCAGAGCCGACTACCTGTAGGAATCCCCCTTCCACACTCCTTGGCCGAAGTCGAGTCTAGACATTGCTAAAACTTTTATTAATATGGTTGTGTGCCTTACGGGCCCACGTCGCCATTGAGTGGTATTAGGATCTTTTACTCCTTGTCTATACTCTGGGACTCTGATCTCTCGTCTATTCGGGTTAAAATGATTTTACTAAATCTAACTCTAGGTTCTCGTAACTACTTCCTTCCGGAGAGCCACTCGATACAGGTGATCACCTGATACAATAGAAGGTTTCGAAGTTACTCTCCGATGTTCCCTCGATACTTTGTGCCATCGCTTTTGCAGTTCCATTCCATCGATAAACCCCAATGGAAGTACACTTGCCATTCATACAATCATTCCCCGTTGATCTTGTTATTACAAGATACCCTAAAATTCTCTCTATTGTTCCGAGAATACTTTGCGCCTACTGCCTTCAGTTCTTTGCCACATGAATACCCATGCGGATAATTCCTCGCACATACCGAGTATCCGCTCACCCCCAGTTGTTCAGGTGTTTCACAATAGTCTTGAATATACCATTCGATCTTCCGAAATCTTCGGCAGCCATTTGCTCTTGAAATTCTCGCTTGCTTTCATTATGGTTAATCCCATAAGTCTAATAATCTTATTGGCATCCTTTGTCACTATCATTTTGTGTCCGTTGATTCTATATGTGTGCGAATGCACGCAATCATCAGTTGATCCTTATAAATTATATTTCCGCTACTTTGAACATGAGCTGGTTCTCGGCCAATTAGATTGCCATCGACTGTACCCTAAGTCTATTCAACTTATCCATCCTTGATCCGAGCGTTTGCTCCTGATCCCTTGATTTGAAAATCATAATTCCTTTGCTATTTAAACGTTGAATTATTCAGATGTTCTATAAACCGATGCATTTGCATCCTTTCTTCCTCTGATTGGGTATCGATACTCACATCAGCTCCATTGTGGATCGCCATATCCACTGTTGGATTATTATATCCAACAGTGTCCTTCATAATTAATCACCTTGTGAGTTCTTTCTCGGATACATAATGCCTTTGCTAAATTGTATCCTCTCCTTTTGTCAACCATGCTATGCTTTCGAGCTGGTGATATTTACTCTTGAAGCTTATGGTATATGTTCGTACGAAGCCCCGATGGGATTGAACCAACGCCTTCCCTCATCGGTGTGAACCTGAAAGAGTTCACGGGTCATACTTAGCCGGTATTGCAACAGGTAAAACTTTCAACAACTAATGTCATCTTCAAAATACGAGAGGTGAATGGAAGCTTATGCATTGTGGAAGTGGGAGTCGACCTTAAACTTTGTGTTCATGCCCATGGACGCGATGTATATCCTATCATGGAAGCTTCTTGTAATAATAACTATTTCCTTGATAACTAACATATAGTATATGTGAATTGATCCTTTGCAACCGTGGTTCCGACCATGATTGTTCTTCTTTGATCCCATTTCTCGGACAAGTTAAAACATTTGTCTTCTACAGATCAATGTGTCTGACCGACCTCTATTATGATCTACCTTCGAGTATTACCCCTGGTATCTCGAGGATATCATGCCATTGCTCTACATCTTATGAATTTTTGAAGAAGTACTACCTTTCCCTATCGCTGTCACTTCATGGGTGCTGGGTTGTTTGTCAACCCGAAACACCGATAAGTGAATCGGTCCGCACTCCGAATCGGTAACTCTAAGTAATTTTCGTTGCTTATGAGTTTATTAATCCTTCAAATCATTCCTAACCTGATCGGCTATATCCTTATCGTGCAAACTTTTATCTACTCTACCTGGTCCTTCTTCCCGGAGCACAACTTTTGACGATGAGCCAAGCTTTACGTCAATCTTCCTCGCCTTTATCATTTCGCCTTTGAACATAAAGCTTGATTCCGAGTGTGTCGTATCCGTGGTTCCAATGACCCTTTGCTTCACCATTGCTTTTTCTTGATGCCGTCGCTGTTCGATTGCTTCTTCGTGAAATCTCTCGACAATTGTGTCGTGATCATCATTACATTTTGAGCTCTTCCAGGATATCAATTGAATTCATGAAGAGAAATACCATCCTTTCCCTCGATGATTTATATTATCATCGGCCACTTTATTGCCTTCCCTCCGACACAAACTTGTTCGTGTTTTGTGTTATACCTTGAGTTCGTTGCTAACCAGCATTGTTCTTCTTTACATTGGAGTATTACCAGCTTTTATGTCAAAATTGTTGTGAGGATTTCACCACCTCTTAACAAATTCTTGTTCCATCGATGCTTCTCGCCATCACCATTCTTTCCTTGGCCCCCGTGTTGAGTGAACCCTATTGTTTTGAGGTGAATGGCCGACAGTTTCGTTATCGAATCACCATTCTAACTTTGAACGTCCTACTTGGTCCATATCTCCAGGTGCATTTTCGTTCAATATATAATTGTGGAAATCCATCCTTAGGAAATCTTGATGAATTGTCGCTGAGTTCATCAGCCACCTCCTCATCCTCTCCTTGGTTTAATGATGAACTTTTGTTTTGGAACTTGCTTCTATAGTTCATTTCCCGAGAATCTTATAATGTCAACTTGTCAACTTGTGTTGCACCTTTTCTTCTCAGACATCCCGAGTCTGAGGTATCCTGACACCAATCGGATCTGAATCTCGGTCAGATATGATGGTTGGGACATATTTCCAAGAGTTATAACATTGATCTCTACATAACCCGGTAAGGTGGTGTCGTTTGCTTAGCACCCTTGGCCAGAGGACCTATTGTTATAATTTTCTCTTTTGGCAATGCTATCCATTCTTCCATGAGGAAATTGTAAGGCTTATTCTACAAGCTGTTCTTGATGGATCCTTCGAGTATCCAAAGTCTGATCTTTACCCAGTGGTCATGTCAATGCTATCTCGAAGCATGCCTGTGGTACTCCGATTTTCAATAAGAGCATTTGAAAAACAATGCTAAATTTTCTTTGTCCATTATGCAAACACCGTTGTATGGGTAATGTCATGAAATTTCTCTCCCCTACCTAAGGAGTTTTCTACATAATATCCTGTCATGGATATCATGATCTGCTTGTCCTTGGGAAGGATATACCCCTGAAATATGTTTTAAACACATTTTTCCTTCCATTATTCTGTTTAACCTGATGATCACATTTTCCTTTCCATTGGTTTGTTTGACCTTTCTTGTGATCTATATAATCTAAGCAGTAATAATTCACTGCTTATGTAAACACCTTGGTGTACAACTCTGCCAGTGAGACCCTATTACTTTTGTTGATGACATTTCGGTAAACCACCGATGGCGAGAGCTTTGCCTATTGGTCCGCCTCGTTTCAACGAGCAGGAAAATGGTTCTCTTCGTCCCTCGCCCTTGGTACCGACGATGCGGTCAACATAACTGATAGGCTATCCTCTGACATGCCTTGCTTACATGATCGTGCAAGACGTCATCGCCTCTTCCTACTTTTTAACCCACATGGTGGGTCCATAACCTGATTTCACAGGATTGAAACCTGACTCACCTGTACAATCCTGTTTCTAATGGTTATTCCCCATGCTTGGCTTTGTAAGTAATTCACGGGCCACCTTCCTAGTGCTCTATTCTGGTATCAGACGCTATACTTACTCTCGTTGCTCTGAACCCCTTTCTCACTCTGGTTCAGACTTCGAGCAACTATCTATCTGCTTGGAACCTCTTATTGTACCTTCAAACCTCACTCTCGATGTGTTTTATTTGTTCAACTCGAGATGTACACATATACTCATTCATGGATTAATCCCAGATTATTACCCTTATAGCATTCTGTCGTTGCCGATCTGTCCTGTTACCTATTCCTAAGTACGATGAAGACCCAAAGAAAGGATGTCGACTTCATCATGATGACCGGAAGCAAAGGAATGAAGACATCAATGTATTGGACCGGTCTCTTCGAGAAGAGCAAGACAGAATGAGAAGACCCGCTAGATTCGTTACCAAACCTTTCCCCCCTTTCACTACCTCTTAAATCTCGGGACGAGATTTCTTGTAGTGGAGGAGAATTGTGACGCCGTCACCTCTGTCACTGTAGTTAATCTCGGGTTAATTCGAAACCGCTTCAAAATTCAAACTCAAATTAATGTCAACAATAAAAGTTTTCAAAAGTTGAAACAAAAATGTTCGGTGGGTGTCGGATATTACAAGGGTAATTATAATAAAGCAAACACATTTTTATAAAATGCCTAAATGATTTAAATTGAAATAAAACAGAAAAGAAAATAAATAAAAGAATTAAAAAAACAAAGCAACAAAAGAAACAACAGACTTCGCCTTCATTGGCCTCGTGGGCTCAAGCCACTGTGTCGCCCTAAGGCCCACTGCCACCCCACTCCCCATAACCCCGTGGCGGCAAAACCCTAACCCACTCGCTCCCACTCCCTCCCCACATTGCCACTCCCTCTCCCCCTCCCGATCCGATCTGGATCGGGGATGAAACCCCACTCCCCCTCACGCTCCCCATCCCCCGCGATCCAGAACTGGATCGGGCCGAACCCCGATGCCGGAGCCTGCTCGCCGGCCCCCGCCCTCGTCATCGAACCCCGTCCCTCTCCTCGGCAATTGCCCCTCGCTTGTGGCCAGTGGCGACCATGACCGCTGGATCGACCGCCACGGGCGCCGCCCAAGACCACCACGCCGCCACGGGACTTCCCCACTGCCTGCCTCCCGTGCCGTCGTCCCGTCGACCACCCCGACCCCCATTGCTTAGTCCCTACAGCCCATGGTGAGGAACCTGGTCGTCCTTCCTCGCTCGACCCTCGCACGATCGCGCCTGACAGCCTCCGCCACTGTCGCCACTCGATTGCTGCTGACGCGCAGCTCCACCTCCCCCGCCTACCTCTGCCGCTGGCGCCCCTCTCACCCGTCGCCGACTCCTCCGTGCTCGCCGCCGTTCACCTTGCCCCGCTCCTGCACCCCCCTGCACCGGTGACGCCGCCATGTTCATGACCAACTCGGCGCTCGACCGCCCGCTCTCCTCCTCTCGGCTGACCTTGCCGACTGAACGCCGTCCCGCCTCTGTGGCGCCGCCCTCAGTTCGCTTGGCCGGCGTCGTGGGCGTGGCCACGCCAGCGGCCTCACGCCTGGTGTGGGCGCCTGTCGATCTGGGCGCTCGCCCAGTCGGGCGCCGACGCCCAGCGCTCGCACCCGCGGCAACCGCAGCGCCCGCAAACCCACTAGGCCCCCTGGGCCAATGACAAGGGGCCCCCACCCCCCTGAACGTATTTATAAAAATAAAAATAAAAATAAAATTAATTAATTAATTGGAGAAATAATTAACTTAATTAATTTTGTTTAATTAAACTAAACTAATTAAACATTAGTTATCTAATTAACCTAGTTAGTTAATTAGTATGACAGTGGGGCCCACCCCTAATTAATTCTGATTAGATTAAATTAAATTTGGATAATTAACATGTGTCTCTGACCAGTGGGACCCACTGGTCAGGTTGACCAGTCAACTCTGTTGACTGCTGACGTCAGCATGACATCATGCTGATGTCATTATTTCATTTTTGAATTAATTTAAATAACTAATTAAATTCCAGAAATTAATAAAATATTTAGAAAATCATAACTTTTAATCCGTAACTCGGATTAAATCATTTTCAACATGAAAGTTGCTCAAAACGACGAGACGAATCCGGAAACGTAGCCCTTTCGTCCGCCACGCATCCCTAACCTATCGAACTCGCAACTTTCCCCCCTCCTTCCGCTCAAAACGCTAAACACCGGGATACTTTCCGGATGTTTCCCTTCACCCAAGCATCACCTCATACTGCGTTAGGGCACGCCTAGCATCACGCTTTGCTTTGTCATGCATCGTCATGCATATGTTTGCATTGTATTCATTGTTTTTTCCCCTCTTCTTCCGCTAGACACCGAGACCGACACCGCCGCTACCCAGTACGACTACGGAGGTGACGACCGCTCTCTCTTGCCAGAGCAACCAGGCAAGCCCCCCCCCTACTTGATCACCAGATGTCGCCTATTCTTCTCTATACTGCTTGCATTAGAGTAGTGTAGCATGTTACTGCTTTCGGTTAATCCTATTCTGATGCATAGCCTACCATTGTTGCTATAGTTGTTACCCTTACACCTTTATCCTCTTGCTTAGTATAGGATGCTAGAGTTCCATCGGTGGCCCTACACTCTTGTCCGTCCCGCCATGCTATACTCTTTGGCTGTGATCACTTCGGGAGGTGACCACGGGCATATACTATATGCTTTACACTATTACATAACCTGTGATACTATTCGGAGATGGGGGCTGAAAGGACAGGTGGCTCCATCCCGGTAGAGGTGGGCCTGGGTTCCCGACGGCCCCCGACTATTACTTTGTGGCGGAGCGACAGGGCAGGTTGAGACCGCCTAGGAGAGAGGTGGGCCTGGCCTGCTCGGGCGCTCATGCGGATACTTAACACGCTTAGCGAGATCTTGGTATTTGATCCGAGTTGGGTCGTTGACCTTATACGCACTACCGCCACGTGGGACAAGATATGGGCAACCGTGTCGTGGTATCGGTAGAAGCATTTCGTGACGTCGGCCGGCGGCCAGCGCGGATTGGACTGGAACGCCTGCTAGGCTAGTGCCTTCCGGCCACCTCGCATAGCGTCTTGGTGTGCTAAGGGCGATGGGCCTAGACCCCTGTGCGCTTAGGTTTAGACCGGCGTGCTGACCTCTCTGTTATGCCTAGGTGGGGCTGCGATGTGTTGATCTTCCGCAGCCGGGCATGAGCCGAAAAAGTGTGTCCGGCCAAATGGGATCGAGCGTGTCGGGTAATGTGGTGCACCCCTGCAGGGAAGTTATCTATTCGAATAGCCGTGATCTTCGGTAACAGGACGACTTGGAGTTGTACCTTGACCTTATGACAACTAGAACCGGATACTTAATAAAACACACCCTTCCAAGTGCCAGATACAACTCGGTGGTCGCTCTCTAACAGGGCTACGAGGAGAGGATCGTCGCGTAGGATTATGCTATGCGATGCTACTTGGAGGACTTCAGTCTACTCTCTTCTAATTGCTGCAAGACGGAGGCTGCCAGAAGCGTAGTCTTCGACAGGATTAGCTATCCTCTTATTACGGCATTCTGCGATTCGGTCCACCGATATGGCCGTTTACATATATCCATGCATATGTAGTGTAGCTCCTTGCTTGCGAGTACTTTGGATGAGTACTCACGGTTGCCTTGTTCCCCCTTTTCCCCTATCTCTATCTGATTGCTGCGACCAGACGACGGAGCCCAGGAGCCAGACGCCACCGTCGATAACGACTACTACAGCGAAGGTGCCTACTACTACGTGCAGCCCGCTGACGATGCCCAGGAGTAGTTAGGAGGATCCAGGCAGGAGGCCTGTGCCTCTTTCGATCTGTATCCCAGTTTGTGCTTGCCATTTTATGGCAACTTGTTTAACTTATGTCTGTACTCAGATATTGTTGCTTCCGCTGACTGGTCTATGATCGAGCACTTGTATTCGAGCCCTCGAGGCCTCTGGCTTGTATTATGATGCTTGTATGACTTATTTATGTTTTAGAGTTGTGTTGTGATATCTTCCCGTTAGTCCTTGATCTTGATCGTACACATTTGCGTGCATGATTAGTGTACGATTGAATCGAGGGCGTCACACCGGCTCTCGCTCGTCTTTGCTGACTCTGTTCTTCTTTGTCGGTCGCTTCTTTGCTGCTCTGCTTTCGTTCGTGCCGCTGCTCTGCTCTTGCTCTCGCTTGTGCTGCTTCTGCTGCTGCACGACCTCCGGCAGCTATAGGAGTTGCTGCTTTAGCACTCGCTCGTGGTGCTACTGCACGACTTGCTCTCTGCTAGTGCGTTCCACCTTTCGGCGTCTGCTGATTTAGATCATCGCTTCTCCGCTACTAGTGCTCGAATCCCTAAATATCTATTGCAATGCTCTGTTACTAGTTCAATCGGTTCGACGGTAAAATTCAGTTTCGACCGTGAAGTTCATTTTCTTCAGTTAAGTTCAGAGTGAACAGTACTTACAACATCTGTCGGAGCGGCCGTGGCACGGCTGATGCATTTTACATCTAGCACTTTTTGGTGATGTATTTTACATCATCTATTGCAGAAGGTATTAGGGTCCCACTTCAGATTAACGTTGTCTGTCTTGTCATGCTTCAGCCTCGTCGTCGTACACCTTAGCGGAGCTGCTCCAACGACGGAACCGTCCATCACAATGAGCAATACCCTCGGCGCCGTTTCCAGAGGCCTCAGATCTTCTTCCCCGCCTCCGACAGTCACACCAGCATCATCACCATCCTCCACGCCAACCCAATGATGCTGAGGTCCACAAGGCTATGCCAAAGAGGTTGTACACTCGTCGCATCACTTTGTTTCTCCATTTCCTCTGTTCTTCCAATTCATGTGAGCCAAACACACATGTTGACTGAAATCCTATGTTTCCAAATGCTCTGTTTTGCACGTGCATTCCTATCCTATTCCTGTGTTTTTCCTGTCCCTGCGTTTATAGAATCCTCCAATTCTAAGGAGCCCTTACAGATTTACTTCATTTTTAGATAGGCGTCCAAGAAAACTACATGTGTTATGTCCTGCTCCTCGCCGTGCCGTCATCCACCCCACCTGAGGTGCACCATCGATAGAAGCGTTCACTACAGCAGAGATCCCCCCTGCAGACTTCCTTTCGCCGCCTCAGATCATCTTCCCCGTTGCCGACAGCCACGCCAACCGCATTACCATCACCGACTGAGCAGATGAACCTGAGGACTACACAATTTTGGAAGAGAGTTCACAGTCTTTCGTGTTTGCTTACGTTATACATCGGTTATTATTACCTGCTACTTTATCGTTCAATCTTGAGTTTTGAATTGCCCATGGGTCTCATATCGAGCCAGCAACGAATAGTATTTGTCTACTATCTGGTTCATCTGGGGTCTTCTATGTGGTTCATGTTGGGTGGGCAACAAACAATAGATGATCCATTGTCTATCTTTTAAACTGAAGCTATAATCTACACGGTATCATTTGTTTTGGACCCATCCACTCGTTTGCTACCATCGGTCTTCATTTTTGCATGCACCCTTAGGCCTTACAAAATCTAACTATTTTTTTATTATGCATGTCGGATATTGTACACAATCGTCTTGAACATGTAGAAAAAGAGGAGACCGTTAACGTCTTGAATATAATGTCATGCAGACGCCCGCTCCATGGTGGGCAAAGTGCCCCCCTCCTGCATTTCCAGATTGTATTCGGAGGAAGATAACTATTTAGATGGAGATTCGGAAGGAGCCGACCGGCGCTGCTTACCACCGAGGTGTTTGCTCTAACTCAGCATCTTGATGTTGGTCATATCATGCATATGGCGCCTTGCATTGCTTACATTAAACATCTTATATGTCATCAGCTTAGTTTATATTTGCTTTTTGTGAATGCCACATGTTTCGTTTCTATATCATACTCGCACCATTCCTAAATATTTATCTTTTTAGAGATTTCAACAAGTGACTACATACGGAACAAAATGAGTGAATCTACACTCTAAAATATGTCTTTATACATCCGTATGTGGTAGTCCATTTGAAATATCTAAAAAGACAATTATTTAGGAACGGAGGGAGTATATGGGAATTATGCAATGCCATCTTCTTTAGCCAGGCATCATATACGTGAATCATGCAATGCCATCCTGTTTAGCCAGTCATCGTATATGTGAATTGTATCGTGCCATATTTTTTTCCATAATGTATTCCATTTGTCAACAATGTTTATACATTCATCTACTCTTCCTGTGCATCAGCCATTTGAGTCGGTCATGGAAAAATATGGAGTGAAAACAAGGTCTTCGAGCGGTCGATGCTACTGTCGATGCTGATTTCTTCTTTGATTCTGAGATAGCTCCTCAGAGGAGGATTCAGAGAGAGATGACCAGTCGTATCCCCCCCCCCGAGGTGCATGCTCTAACTTGGCTGGGTTATATTGCTCATATCTTGCATTGCCATGCCATCTTCTTAGATTAGACATGCTTTGTGTGAATGCCTCCTGTTTGCTTTCTATATCAGATATGTGAATTATGCAATGCCATGTTTTTCAGCCAATTATCATATATGTGAATTATGCACCGCCATGGAGCCATGCATCATATATGTGAATTATCTCATGCCATCTTTTTTTTCATTACATATTCCATTTGTCGACACTCTGTGTATATTGAACTACTCTTCATGTGTATCAGCCATTTGAGCCGGTTATGGAAAAATCTGGAGTGAAAACAAGGTCTTGAGCGAGCAATGGTACTGTTGAAGCATATATCTCGATGGTTACAGGAGCTCCTCGGAGGAGGATTCAGAGACAGATGACCAGTCCTATATCCCACGAGGTGTATGCTCTAAGTTGCAATGTTTATATTTCTCATATGATGCATATGGTGTCTTGCATTGCTTAGTTTAGACATCATATGCACACTATTGAATTCTATCTGCTTAGTTTAGAGATCATACATGCGAGTGCCAGTTGCTTAGTATATGAATCAATTATGTCAATTATATCATGACATCCCTACGTATACTTAGACAACATGTATGTGAATTATTTCATCCCACCTATTTTAGAAAGACATCATATAGTTTTGTCATGTCATCTGTTTAGGTACTCATCATATGTTGAATTATGCCATTATATCCTGTTAAGTTATCCATCATATATCTGAAACTGTGTCATGCTATCCTGTTTAGTTAGGCATCATATATGTGAAATTGTGTCATCTTTGTCTGTTTGGTTAGACAACATACATGTGAATTACCACATCATCTATCATACAATGTCTGCAGACGTTCAATTTCTTTTCTTGTTTATCAGCCATTTGAATTGGAGGGGTTGATGGCAGTATCTAAGGGAACAAAAACCCGTTCTTCACAAAAGACAGTGCTAACCGTTGATGCAGATAGAACCATGGTTGTACTAGCCCACAAACTAGCCCCACCACACATAATCGAGACTCTTCCAGATTGCACACTTACACCGTTGGGCGGAGAACCAGCTACAACACATCTAACCACAACCCCAGCGGATAGTAACCCACTTATAGTTGACAAAGCACCATGTCCACCACAGAGTACTCCCACACGAGCAGTTTGTAAAGCTCCTGCAGTGCCCAAAGCACTAAGACCACCACAGCTAACCCAAACTCCACATTTAAAGCGAGAAGAGCAAGTGTTCTCGTGTCGATTCTGTAGCTATGGTCCATACTCCTTTGATGTTGCATCACTTGTATTTACTCATACCAACTACTTCAATTTGAAGGATCCAACTGAAACTCCAATGGCATAGCAGGTATGTTTTAAACCTATTTCTTTAACCGGATTGCTGTTCTAACTTCTTGCTCTATGTTGATTTCAGTTTAAGTTGCATAAACAGTTATGTTCTCATGTGATGCACATTACAAGTCTTGCCAATGTTGTGTAGTTTCTCACACTTATATTCTATCTATCTTTGTTGTGTCTTAAAAATATATGAGTTGAACTGTGTCTCTATCTTGATTAGGGAACATAAACTAGAATGATATGGACAATACGGTGACCATAGTACATAGATATATGTTTGTTTCATCTTTGTTATCTGTCCACCTTACTCTTGAACGGTTTACCAAAATGAGTTTCAGATACTACAAGCTAAACCTGTGATGTGTCTGCTTGTTTCTCTTGTAGTATGCAAACAGAATATTGGAGAAGAGCACCCCACTATGCAATGGTAGAGAAAGTACTGCAGATAAGGTTCAAGATAGTGAGACAACCCTGTTAGTCTCTAAGAAAGGTGATAAAAACGATCTTGTAGACAGTGAGAAAACCCCATAGTCCTGCGTTGATGTAGTGTTCGAGTTCTTGGCGATCACCCGGCACAAGCTCTTGAACTTCATTTGCTGAATCACTTGACTTCTGGGTCTCAGCTACAAGCTGAAAGGCATCGATCGGTTGTCATGCGGCAAGAAGTCAAGGATGAGGAAGTCCTCGCAGAATTCAGATGCGATTTTCTTGTGCAACAAAGAAGCGGAGGATTTAAGCGCCAAACAAGAGAAAGTTAATAAGCTTGCTAAGCATCTTGCCGACATTATGGGTACCTGGATATTGTTTCTTGAGCTCTTAGAAGAGGTTTCAGTTCTGGACTTGTTTTCTTTGTGGCGTTTATATGCGGTGTGTTCCCTATATTTACCTTTGGTGGCGAACTTTGATGCCCAGTGGATGTAATATGTGTAATAGCCGTGATAGCCCAGCATAAGTTGCTTGCTTATTTATTTCCTTGTTGTCTTGTTTATTTGTTTGCTTGTAGTCAGTGCAGTTCTTTTTCTGCGGTTTGCTAGTGGCTACAATAACCTATTTTTTAAAACTAGGCCACAATAACCATGGGCTAATATTCTTTGTAGTGACCTTTGGGCCTCCTACGGGCCGTAGAAACAGTGGGCCTTCTACGGGCTGTAGAAACAGCAGGCCTTCTACGGGCCATAGAAACAATGGGACTTCTATGGGCCGTAGAAACAATGGGCCTTCTACGGGCCGTGTCATCAATGGGCCTTATACGGGCCGTATGATCGATTGGCCAAACATGGGCCAATAACAGGCCTCATTATGGCCGTAAACAGGCTAGAGTTGGAATCGTCCGTTCATGGGCCGACCATAACGGGCCATCGTTAATAGGCCGTATTTGATGACACTATGAAAACGGCCCAACGTATTAACGGACCACAAACGGGCCGACTGTAACCACGGGCTGAATTTGGCCCACAAGCAGAAAATAGCGATGGGCCGTAAGTAAGCGAATCCGAAATGAGCCCAAGAATAAATGGGCTCGAGAAGGCCGAAAGATAACATGGGCTGGAAATGGCCCAACGAAATAACGGGCTGTTAATGGGTATAAAGTGATACCTTTGTTCATTACGGGCCGCTTTCACCACGGCCGTTAATGGGTGTAAAGTGATACCTTTATTCATTACGGGCCGGTTTCACCACGGGTTGTTAATAGGCCAAGAGTTACATAGGGCCTCATATGGGCCGAAGACGTCATGGGCCATACATGGGCGGTAAGTGAAAACGGGTTTGGAATCATATTGAATGGCCCGGATGACGCTCATCGGGCCTAATTTGGATAGGGCGTACCGGGCCTTGCGTTAGCGGGCTGTAAATGGGCTATATGCGAACATGCCGTTAACAGGCTTTCCATGGGCCGGCCCGCCACCTTTTGACCAAGTCAAATGGGCCGGCCTTTTCACAGGAATGGGCCTCTGTTGGGCCGTGCCACGTGTCGACGTATCATAGGCGCCTATCTGACCCACTGACGAGCTGACACATGTTTCGTCCGGCCAATAAGAATTTTACACGTGGAAATTTCCCATTGGTCGGGGCTGTTAACGGGTTATCGGATCCAAAACCCGACCCGATAGCTTAACGGCGTTCCCTTACGGTGGATGCCACGTGTCGGTCACCCTTGACAAAAGCACTTCTGTGACGCGCGATTTATCGTCATGGAAGTGGACACTTCCGTGATGATAATTTTGGTAATGTCATGGAACACTTCTACGATAGCACAGGTATGACTATCTTGATTCTGTCATAAATTTGTCATGGATGTACATGCATGACAAAAAAAGCGACCTACTGTGACAAACACGTATCATCATGGAAGTGTATTTTTTTTGTAGTGCCTGCGGTTAAGTCACTGAAGCAGCATCCGCATTCACGCCTGACGCGACCTCTCACTGGCGTCGGCATTGCAGCAGCGCGACGGCCGAGAGAGCGACACCCGTGCGGCATCCCGGTGCAAGCGACTGCTCCACGTTAACGAAACCACGGCTGCCGACGAACCTAATCTGGTGCCAGCCGTCCATCCGTCTGCCGCGGCTCATTGCCATTCGCCCGCTATATTAACTTGAGCCCCAGCTCCCAGGCATAGCCAAAGACCCACACTCATTCTCCTCCGTTCCCTTCCTTCTGTTGGCACCACTCCAACCATGGCCTCCGGGCACTCCAATGCTCTCTTGGACGTACTATCGCAGGAGCAGACGAAGGGCATCGGTGGCTCCGCTCCGGGCGCGCTCCAAAGCTCTCTTGGACGTACTCGCAGGAAGCAGAGCGAAGGAGATCGCGGCTCCCCAGTCGCCTCGCCGTCCACGACCATTTAAGCCGGCCCAGGCGCGCCGGGCAGCGGCAGCGAGGAAGAGTAGTACACGGTAGGTCGCCACCGCTCTGGTCCTAAGAAGGCCACCGCTCCTCCACTCAGTCGACGCCAAGGTTGGTGGGATAAAAATCGGCAGCCGATTAGCCGCTTGACGGCGACGTGGAGGAAGAAATCTTCATAACCTTGTGCTCCGCAGGAGGAGGTTATCGAGGCGGATAAGGAGGAGGCAAAGGCAATGGCCGGCTTTCTCAGGTTCATGGCCGAACATGGTGGTCGGGGCCCGGTGATCGTTAGATTAGGTTTACAGTAGGTTTTAGTACGGTTTGTGCGAAATATGTAATGAATTTCATCCATTTTATAGGAAAAGTTCTCGAAATGTAATGAATTTCATCCGGTCAATTTGAAATTTGCTTTGTTTGCACGAATTTCGTTTGGTTAGTTCATATAGTTGTCGAAAGGTATGCGGGCAGCATTGGATGGCATCCATCAGTGTCCTCGGACAGATGCCGGTGTAAATTTGAGGGCCAACGCTGGAGATGCCCTAACTATCATGCTATACTCGCTAGCAGTGCTCCATTATTTCGCAGGGAACAGTTATCCCTCGATCAAAATCAGATCCGCCGTGTTTCGCACTCCTCCCACATAAGAGTGTAGACTCTTGCTTACATAAAAATGGAGCAAGTGGACGGCACTTTAGCACGTCATATCACTCAAACTAGCCTGCCTAACGCGCGGGAAAGCACCACCCTCGTCATTTTTTTCTGGATTTCTATCAATCGATCGCACAAAATGTTATGCTTTGCAAGTTCAAAAGGAAAAGGCGGCACACTTACAACTCGTACGCGTCGCGTTCACGTCGCACCCCCGACAGTCCGGCTCGCACGCCGCTCACCAGAGGGGACACGCGTTGTCTTGCATTTTCACTAATATGTGGGACTGCAATTGAATAAACCATCGATAACCGAAATCTAATCGCTCGGCAAGCGTCGGCTAAGAGGAGAGAGACGGGGGAGGGAGAAGTGATCGCCCGCCCGCCATGCACGGACTCCAAGAAATATGTGGTGATAATGTGAGGTGGGCCATGCGGGAGTCCGCACCGCTTCCAAGCCCACTTCTTACCGCCCTGGCCCACTGTAACCCTCCCCACCCCACCACCTCCTGCGCGTGCTCCCCCTCGAGAGGCCAGCTGCTCGCATTCATAGCAAGTAGTACCAGTAAAATTCTGGGCTATAAAGGGCATGTACAATGGTTGATAAGATAGTCTTATCATAAGTCTTGCATGTAATTTAGAGATGACAAAAAAACATGTATACAATGGATCATCTCTTAGCCTTATCTTCAATAACTAGTTACTCCTAAAACATGGTGAAACATATTGTGCTAAGAGATCATCTCTTGTCTTCTCGACAAGCCCTCTTACGTGGAGGAGAGAGAGGCATTGACAAATTCAAGGAATGGGATCTGCAGGAGCCCGTCTCTACACGTGCTCCTTGGTATAAAAAACTAATTCTAAAAAAGAGGCATAAAAACAATTGTGTCTAAAAAAAGAAAGGTAAAAAACATTTGAGAGGAAATAGATAGAGAGAGTGAGAAAAAGTTGTAACCTTATAGTCAACACTATGGTAGTATTACATGAGGAAGGAGGGAGTGGTGCACATGCCAAGTTCACTAGGCTGCCGTGTTTCACACTCCTCCGTCATAACAGTGGAGACAATAGGTTTCATAAAAAATAAACAATGAATACTCGTTGCTCGTCCACTATATCGGAAAGAATACTTTCATTCGCCGACATGTGGGACGTCGACCATCCTGGTCCACCTGCCATGCACAAAATTATCCTGGTCCACCTGCCATGCACAAAGTTAGTCGGACGAAGGAGCCATCATGACTTCGTGAATTCCACTTCATGAAAACTTACTCTACCCGCAGTACTGCTACCACACGCGAAGACTAGACGGCACTGTACCATATCATATCACTAAAACCCACTAGGCCAAACTAGCCCGCCTAGGATTTGTACTCCCTCTGTTTCAAAGTTAGTAGTACAAAGTTGACTCATCTATTTTGGAACGGAGGGACGTCTCTGTACCGCTATGATTTTGTGTTGTACGTCTCTGTACTTTTGCTACAATTTTCCTACCCTATGAACCAAATGAGGCTTGAATGTATCTGTGTAGACTATTGTCTGATCGATTGCTAAGCCTACAATTTTTGGAGCTTGGGCTATTGGCCGATCGACGACGAGCTCATCAGCCCCAACATTTCTCTTCGGTGAGTGTTTTGCAAGTACTATAGCTTGCACAGTAGCTAGCCTACTAACACCAAGAATCATCGAATAAGCCCTGCTGATATGATAAACAGTTCAAACTTACATCTAAGCATGCCATATATTACATCAAAAGCTGGCGAGGATACATCTGTTTCCATAACTCGAAGAGGGTTCATATGATTCACTATCAAACAAAAGTAGCAAGTACCGCCCACACAAGACAGTGCACTAGCCCTAAGATGGTTTGATAACACACATCATTCTGGTAATTAAACACAGGGCAATGCAAACTACACTAAAGGATTAGCGCAACCAACTATTTCTTGTCATCGATCTCTCGGGCTATGACCACTACACAGACAGCGGCACGGGAATCGATCTCTGGGGCGATGTCCACAGGACTGACCGCAACACTGGAATCGATCTCTGGGGCGATGTCCACAGGATGGACAGCGGCATCGGAATCGATCTCCGGGGCGATGCCAACAGGACGGACCGCAACATGAAAAACGCTCTCTGGGGCATTGTCCACAGGACGGGCCGCGACAACGGAATAATCAAGGATGTCCACCGGCACTTGCACAACCCTAACATATTAGCAAGCACATTGCAAATAATCAAAAACCACAACTTTCGGTAATATGCCATTATTTTTTACCTTGTGCAGCTCACCGGGGGATCCCATCCCTCCGGGGGCCATCTCCTCGTCCTCGATGGGGGCCATCACCTTGCCAGGGGAATATCGCTTCTCAACGGCGACTATCTCCTCAAACTCGGCCTTGAGCCTCGCATAGGTGGCCATCAGAGTTTCTCGGGTAGGCAAGGTGGGGTCCTTGCTGTTCTTCCAACTTTCTTTCAGGAGTTCGTCCGCCAACGTCGTCAACTCTTTGGCCAGTGGTTGTTTCTTGGAGTTCTTCGTCTCCATGGGTTGTCCCGCCAACATGGTCAACTCGTTGGTCGGTGCTCGCTTCCTAGAGATTGTTGTCTCCAGTGGGTTGTCCGCCGACAACTCTTTGCCTAGTGCTCCAGGATCCATCAATGAACTGACAAACAAAAAGCAATCGAAAGGAAACCACAATCGCAATGAAAACGGGAAAAGAATAGGTTGTGAGAATCGGTCGGTGCTTCGCAAAAAGAAGATTCTTGGAATGAAAATATAGCAGCATCACTGATTCGCCCACCTTTCCTTTGTCGGTACAGAAGAAAAATGGCAGAAGTTTGTAGTCTGGAGTGAGGTTTTCTTCAAGAAAGGGGAGAAAGGGCTTCAACGAGTGTTCCAGTGAAATGATGGTTGCTTCGTCCAGTCCAACTTCGAGGCCAGTTTACCACTGCTGGTAAAGGTGTGGGTTTTGTGATATGACGGGTCATGACGGCCACACCGGGGTGACCTGTGAGTTTTGACTGTAGCACCTCGCTGTGATTTGGTGGATGGCACACGAGCCCGGATGCTTTGATGTCCCGCATGTAGATAGAGCGGCTAGTCATATAGGATGGTCAATATTGTGCACCGCGACCAAGGCGGAGAGGAAAATGAGAGAACTACGTTATTAATGCATGAGTTTAATTAGGGTAGTTTTGTAAAGTATGAGATACATTCCTCCAATCGCAAAATGCCTTGGTTGATGAGATTTGAGATTTGAGCCCTATAAACCGGAAGGGAGATTTGAGATACTGTACGCGTTTTAGTCTAGTCACTTTCTGGAATCTCTAGAAAGACTTATACCGCATGATTCTTTGCTTCTTCTTACTACTACATACTACTTCACCGACATGTGGGACAGCCAGCAGCATCCGGGTCGACGTAACATGTGTCATGCACCAGATTAGAGTGCGGAACGGAAGGGGGGCATCACCCCGGTCGTACCGCCTGGCCCTGTTTGGATACTCTAACTCAGTTAAAGGTTAGAGTTAGATTCTAATCCTGAACTAACCCTGAAGTAACTCTAGCGAAAGAGGTGTTTGGATGAAAGGGTTAGATGGAGCGCGGATACGGCGAGGTGCCTTCATGGGCGGTGTGAGAGGGAGGGAGGAAGAAGACGAGAAGCTTCGAGGAAGTGGGGAGGGATCTGCTGCGGGGAGAGCGAGAGAAAAATGTGTTTTTAGTGTCCCGAGAAGAACTAACCCAAATAAGCACCTCTTGGGTGGGTTAGATTTTTTGGGGTTAGTTGAGTTCAAACTAACCCAAACTAACTCTAACACATGGATCCAAACAGTAACCCACCTGTTTGGATATTTTTGGGTTAGTTGAGTTCAAACTAACCCAAACTAACTCTAACACATGGATCCAAGCGAACGCTAGCGTCAAATCACACAAGACGACCTTTCCAAAGATAAGTAAGTTGAATCCGCTACTCCCTCACCCTCCTCCCCTCTTTGTCAAACCGCCTACGCGAAAACTGTCGCGCGTACTGCCCGGGAAAAGCCCCGCCCTCAACTTTTAATTACACGAAAATAGTTCGAGCTTGTTCGTTCTATATAAATACTAGTATTGTATGTTTATTCACCCATGGGGTTGTTCAATGAAAGGAGGGCCGGGGAGCACAAGTGAACAATACTACTACTAGTAGTAGTAAGTAGGATTCGTATAGGTAGTCACCTTAAATAGAGAGTTTCTTTTCTTTAATGCCACATACACAAATTGAAACGCTTGTTGTGGAGAGAAAATGATAATCACTCCACTATATATATCTGTGAGGGCACGAGCGCTTGCTTTACTAGGGTTGCTCTCTTCATTCTCTCATCCTCTCCAGATATAAGCAAGACAACAGTAGCGACATTTTCTCTCTACTCACCGCTGGTCACAGATCCGGCCGGATCCCTTCGGCTGGTGTGTGTAGAGGACTAGGTGCATCGTTCACGCGGTCATTGCCGGCAAGGGAGGAAACCCACAGCTGTCGGAGGGGCCCGATCCTCTGCCCGTGCCATTCTCTCCGACACAGCGCCGGCTCAGGAGGTCCTCCGACCCTTCTTCCTCCCTGCCGTATTGTCCGCAGATCCGGCATGTCGCCGCCGACATCCCGACGACCCTCAGGTATAAGTTCTTCGAAAGCGGCCTTGCTCTACTGCCCCAGCTCCCCACGTGTCTGCATGTGCATCTTTTTCTACTCCCATCAGCTCTTCCAAAGCCACCTAAATTTTTACTATTATTAGAGGTAAAGCTACTTCATGCATTCGAGTCTAGGGCTTTGTTCAAACAAGAAGAAAGGGGGGAAAGTTGTAGCATGAATATAGGACTTGATTCAAAGAGGAAATAATATGGTGAAAGTAGTAGAGACCGGATACCCAACCGGTCTCTTGGTTGAAAAGGGAAATAATGGGAAAACACACTACAAACTAGATAAGGAACATATCTATTATTGGTTGAAAAAAGGATAGAAAGTGGTAATTTGGTGGACAAGTCAACAGAGTATGTTCAGGATTAGATTTGTTGCCCTCACATAGTAAAAGGTCTCCAGGATTAGAATTGCTGCCCTCACATAGTAAAAGGTCTCAGAATTAGATGTGCAGCCCTTACATAGTAAAAGGTCTCCAGGACTAGATTTGCTGCCCTCACATAGTAAAAGGTCTCCAGGATTATATTTGCTGCCCTCACATAGTAAAAGGTCTCCAGGATTAGATTTGCTGCCCTCACATAGCATGAACAAACTCGGCATCACCCCTTTATGCCTCCTTCTAGGTACATTGTGCTGATGCGTCCACTGTCGCATGTCCTTATACCAACCTGTTGTTGTTGTTAATGTAAGGGCACATGTAAAATGAAGCGATCACTGCTGTTACCTTAGGGACATGTCTAACCAGTGTTATTGTTAATCTAATGCCTCCAGTGATAAGATGCAATTAAACTATGTTACAAATGGCACTCCTGCTGTTTTCCCCAGTATGATAAGTAAGTTGCTCCTTTACGCTGTTGCGTGTCCTGGTGTCCCCACGGTCCCATGCCCTTAAACCAACTCTTTAGCTGTTGTTGATTTACTGTATCTGGTAAACAAGCAATGCCACCATTGAAGTAATCCCATATTTGAGGAATCTCATTGTTGATCGTAATGCTTCCGGTAACATGAAGCATTGTTGATGTTTTAAAATTTCTACTGTCCTTGGGTGATTGCCATGAACATAATTAAGATGCTTCTTTTCATTTCGTATATGTTTCATATATTCTTATTGACCAGCAACTGTTTACTTTCTATCTTTTTGTGCAGACAGGGATATCCATATCACCTTGTTGCTATTGTGACCTTTTGGTGAACTACACAAAACACTTTTTTTTGGAATGAGTGTCATGTGCAGTTCAACTAAAATGTCACGTGGGAAACATCTCTCAATTTTGGTGGAACTGCACAAAATGGTGATTGGAGTTTCCAAAATCTCCGTCAAGTTCTGCTGGTAATCTCATGCAACATTTTATTAGCCTTTGCAAGATGAGCCATCACTCTCACCACAATGGCACTTTAGTTTAGTGGAACTGCACAAAAGAATAAGAAAATTATAGTTGCACCTTACATGAGCCGGACAGCCAACCTTAATGTTCCTCAATTTTAGTGCAACTACTAAAGAAGAACCTGCCAGCGCACGAGAGCAAGTACTTCTTGCTAGCTGAATGATGCAATATTTGCTTCATTTCAGGTGAATTGCAGAAAAAGGAATTGAATCATGGAACTCCAGGCAAGCCTCATCCGAGTGGAGCTGCAGGTTGAGTTTAAGGAGGCCACTATTAAAGTGAAATCATGCTCTTCTTGTTTGTGCTGTGCAAACAGGAATACTCAACTACAGATGTTGTGATGGTCAAGAGCATTCGCCAAGTTCTTCGATTGTATGACATGGCTAGCCAAGATGGATTTAATCCCGATATTCACTTTATCAAAAGGCTCTAATGGGTTGGTTCTGAATCTTGCAAGCTAGGAATCAATGAGATGTGTAGGCATCTTTGTTGTACTTATTATTTGAATCTTATTTGTTGGTTTTGAATCTTGCAAGGTGGGAATCAATGAGATGTGTAGGCATCTTTGTTGTACTTATTATTTGGATCTTATTTGTTGGTTCTGAATCTTGCAAGCTGGGAATCAATGAAGTGTGCAGGCATCTTTGTTGTACTTATTATTTGGATCTTATTTGTTGGTTCTGAATCTTGTAAGATGGGAAACACGACATGATGATGCAGAGGACAACAACCATAACAAACAGTTCAAACTTGGTAGTATTATCTTTGTGTAAGTGCGACAAATGTGCTGATCGTGTGCGTCCTGAGAATAATAATTCTAATTGTTGTGCATGTTGATCCTGTTGCACTGATAGAACGAGCCAATGCATTGCTTGTTTAAGTATAAATTTCTATTAAAACTAATTAAATTTAAGAAAAGTGACCACTAACTCCTGTTATTACAGTACCAATATGGACCCGCTCGTGAACCGACATGTGGCCGGAGTAGGTTTCTTAATGGAGGCGTTTGAATGCGCCGAGGGTGCATCTTCTAAGGCGTGCAGCGGACGAGGGAGGGTAGTAATGCTTGTTGTCGCCTGTACACACTCAGTTTCTTGTTGAATCCAGTTCCCCAAGAGCTGAAAAACGAATCATTTGTCGCCGCCTACACACTCGTTCACTTGAAGAGACTCCAATGGCGATCCGAGGGGTGAGCACTGGATATGGACTTCAGCAAGGAGTTCCCTTTGAGTTCGCCGTTCAGTCCTATGGCTGCACCAATTTGAATGTGATGTACACTAACGATCCGGACTCGGTGAAGCTACGCCTCGCCGAGTTCAAGCGATACCTCCAGGGGCGAAAGCACAAGGTTGCAGGACTAGACCTTGTGCCCATCCATAAATCTCTGACGAGGACCAGCGCATCGCCGTCGCCCAGGTATGTGTGCGGGACGAGGTTCTCATCTACCACTTCTGTAGGGCAATCAGAGGTTCTGGAGCATTCGCCCGTTTCATCGGCAATGCCAACTGCACCTTCGCTACGGTGGAGAGGAGGAAGAACGCGACGATTCGGCCATCTGGTGCAACAAGCTTGTCGACATCCAGAAGCAATACAAGATCATCAGCTATGGGCAGGAGAAGGACTCCGTGGTTGACCTCGCCGAGACCATCATCGACCCCCGATACGCCAACATGAAAGAAGACAATGATACCAAGGACCTGAACACGTGGGAGGTACCTCTGAATCTAGCCTACATAACCTACGCGGCCAAGGACGCATACGCATGCTACGACATATACAGGCAGATCTTGGACATGAGGGCGTGTCTGCTTCCCGTAAACAGACAGCCGCAGCGTCATGATCAAACGTGCCAGGAAGGTCCAGATGTTGTACTTTATCTGTTTATAAGCACCTTTATCATCTGAGTGTTTCATGCATTAACCTATGTGTCGTAATTATCTATTTTGTCCAAAATATTTCTTTTAAGAACCCATTAACCTGTTAGCTTTTTAGTGGCTATTTGCTTATGTATGTAACTAGTTCACTTGTCCGTTAAAAAAAACTAGTTCACTCGGCTGCCGTGCTTTGAATCTCCTTCCTCCCAACATATTACCCTCCTCAGGTGGACCCAACAGGTCTCGTACACAGACATATGGGACCAACCACCTATCCATTTGTATTTCTTTATTTTGTTCAATCTTTCGTCCTCTTCCTATACAACGGCTGGCCATCATAGCCTATGGCGTTGGCCAGGCCATCCCTCTACTACCACACATTGTCTGGCGGCGGCAGCTCCATCGGCCCACCCTGCACCCGAACAAGTCAACCCTCATACTCCCCTCCGCCTGTGTCTTCCCCCGCTCCGGTTCATTCGGTCCGAGGTCTCGACTTCGTCCTCCGCCTTGGTGCTCTAGCCGCGGCGCCGCCGTCTGTCGTTCCCAACATGGTCAGCAAAAAAATAGGAATCGGGAGACAACTGTTCGTTGAGAGGCTGACAGCCCCGAGCCCACTAGGTCCATGGCCTAGGTTTTGTTGTTTAACATGGGCAGCCCACGACATGTTTCAACATTTTTTGGATCCAGCAGGTATTAAGCGGCCTCTGGGCCTCCCAACCTAGCTTGTCTATAACATCAGCAGCCCAAGTTATGTTTGTTTTTTCAAGACGACGCACAACTCAGTTCTATTTTTCGTTTTCATTAATCCTATATCTGAATTTTCTCCCACTTTCTTTTTCGATGTAAACTGAGTTTTCTCCCAGTACTTTTCCCTAGAACCAACTCAACTGTCCCACGTCTAGCCCAAAAATTAATAATACCCCACGTACTATTAACTCATCAAATTTAAATGATATTTTATTTCATAAGTTCAAAGTTCTTACAAAATAATAATAATAATTGTTTATATATAACTTGGCAAGTTAACTCCTAGTGATTGCGTACATAAGCTTGCAAAGATTTTACTGACCAATGCAGTAATAGACGTGCAATCATGTGTTTATGTTTGTATAACATTTCTCCGTCTAGCCCAACATGATATTTTCACCTAGCCTAGCAAGTCCGCGGATTTCGAGAAAAATGCAAATGGGCTTTAAATTCTACCATATATATAAATGAGATGCATAGATGCTACATCATTGTTTCACCCAACCCACCAAATGGACTAAAAAAACAAATGGACTGGCTGACATGTGGGCGATGGGTGAAAACCTAAGAAGGCGTTGGATTTACATCCAACGGCAGGCATTCTTCTTCAATCTCTCGTCTTCTTCCCCCAACGCTGCCGGGACCGCCTGCTCCAGCCTCCGGCGTCCAACGGCGTTGTTCTGTGCTCCTCAGCGAAACGCTACCCTACCGACGGCCAGGCCATCTCTCCACTCCGCACCTCCTTTTATTCTCTGTCGAGTGTAGGCCCACCCCGCACCCGAACCAATCAAGTTTCCCACTCCTCTCCGTCTGTGACTCCACTACCGCGTCTTCCCCATCTCCGGGTCATTCCAGTCTGGGGCCTCGCCGCCGTCCATCGCCTCGGTGCGCACGGCATGGCGTGGTCAACATACGAGAGTCATCAGAAGAGGACTGTATGTGGAGAGCCTGACGGCTGGGACCCACGAGGTCCATGGTCGCACGCAAGGAAAGTTCCTCCTTATTATGCATTGTACGTGGACTGTACGTCGGAAGGGCTTCTGTATTTCGTGAAAAAAACGTTCCCCCCGCAGGTCGGACCCACTAGCTATATCTTCGCACGCAAGGAAGTGCCTCCTTATTACGTACAAAAAAATGAATACCCCCTGCTAGCTGGGACCCACCATAGTGGGTGGCTGACTTGTGGGCCTACTAAGTTGACAGGGACGGAGGGCTTTGTCAACTTAGTCAATATGAACGATTCTAGCTCCAGTGACCGTACGATGTCCATCCAACGGACATAGTGCTTCTTCAACCTCTGGTCTTCTTGCTCCGGCCGCCCGAAAGCGGCGCCCGGTCGTCTGGCGTGCTCCTGCCTCCCGTGGCGGCTGTGATGCCGGAGGCGCCACCGCCCTACTACTCCCACCGCTGGCTGGGGCATCCCTCTACTCACCCACACCCCTGTTATTCTCAAGCGGCGGTAGCCTCACGCCAGAGTAACCAAAGTGAACCCTCATACTCCTCTCCGCATGGGCATCCACAGCATCGCGTCTTCCCGGCTCCGTCGTCCCCTTCCTAGGCCTCGCCATCGTCCACCGCCTTAGTGCTCTCGGTAGCGGCGTGGTCAATGTGGTCAACGACCGACTTCCATCGAACGATCTTGTCTGTGGAGAGGCTGACAGCTGGGTCCACGGCCGCAGCTGGGTCCACGGCCACAACCCAATTTTTTTGTGATTTGCCAAGTAAGTCGCTTTGTCAGGCCTGCTGGGCTGCAAATCTTTCAAGATGAGGAGAGCTTCATTCGGTTGGCCGAGAAAATGGCCTGTTAGTAATGAGAAATGGGTTGTTCATTTTTAAAACACATTAAACTGGCAATTAGTTTCAAATTTCTTTTTTTCATTTCGAGATTTTAAATTGCATTGATTTTTATGCGTGGACAATTTGTTGGACTTTATATTGATATACATTTATTTTTAAAATCAGTTTGAATGTGACTCGCAATTTCGGGATTAAAAACAGTTCGGACCGCACTGAAATATGCAAAATTTCGTATAATTTTTTAACCGTGGCCACAATATGGGTTGTAATGCTAACAAAAAGAATATGGGCTCCAAGAAAAACCTTAAGAATTAGCAAATGGGTTGTAAATTATTAGAAATAATGGCAGATGGGTTGTATGATGTTTTCCACAGATTTGAGGCTTTCCTAAAAAAAGGTTGGCGCACAAGCAGTGACTGTTGGATTTTCATCTAACGGCAGTCGTGCTTCTTTAATCTCTACTCTTCCTGCTCCAGCCACTCAAACAAGCGCCGGCGGGACTGCCTGCTCCCTCCTCCCCATGGTCAGCTGTGCTGCCGCGCAGACCTCACCACCCCACCGTACTCCCATCGCTGGCCTAGCCATCCCTCTACTCACCCACACTTGATGTTATTCTCCGGCGACGGCAGACGGACTAGTAAACCCTTGTACAGTCGTACTCCCCTCCGCGTGGGAAACAACTGCCGAGTCTTCCATGCCTCCGTGTCATTCCCTTCCTAGGCCTCGCCGTCGTCCACCGCCCTGGTGCTCTCGGTGCGGCCTGGTCAACGTGGTCAACGACCTACATGCATCTGAAGTGGACTGTTCATGGAGAGGCTGACAGCTGGGTCCACGGCTGCACGCAAGGAAATGCCTCCTTATTACGCGCAAATAATGATTCCTCCACCTGACATCTGGGACCCACCAAAAGGGCATCTGTATTTCACGAAAAAAACGTTACCGCCGCTGACAACTTGGACCCACCAGCTATATCTTCGCACGCAAGGAAGTGCCTCCTTATTACGCACAAAAAAAGTGAATACTCCCCCTGCTAGCTGTGATCCAGTATAGTGGCAGGCTAACTTGTGGGCCTACTAAGTTGACAGGGACGGAGGGCTTTCTCAACTTAGTCAATATGCACGATTCAAGCTCTAGTGACCGTATGATGTCCATCCAACGGCCGTAGTGCTTCCTCAACCTCTGGTCTTCTTGCTCCAGCCGCCCAAACCAGCGCCGGTCGTGCCTCGTGCTCCTGCCTCCCGTGGCCGGCTGCGATGCGGCGGAGGCCTCACCACCCCTGCTACTCCCACCGCTGGCCAGGCCATCCCTCTACTCACCCACACCCGCCGTTATTCTGCGGCGACGGCAGCCTCACACCGGAGCTGAACCAGTGAACCCTCGTACTCCTCTCCGCGCGGGCTTCCACTGCCGCGTCTTCCCCGGCTTCGCGTCGTACCCTTCCTAGGCCTCGCCGTCATCCACCGCCCTGGTGCTCTCGGCGCGGCGTGGTCAACATGGTCAAGGAACGACTTCCATCGAAGAAAATCTTTGTACGTGGAGAGGTTGATAGCTGGATCCACGGCCGCAGCAATGAAGTGCCTCCTTATTACGCGCAAAATAATTATTCCTCCACCTGACAGTGGGGACCCACCGGATGGGCCACCATATTTCGCGAAAAAAATGTTTCCCCCTGACTGCTGGGACCCACCAGCTACATCTTTGCACGCAAGGAAGTGCGTCCGGGCAAAAAAAACGATTCGCCCACGGCTGCCGGGACCCACCAGCTACATCTTCGCATGCAAGGAAGTGCGGCGGTCCGGGACACACCTGGTCGAAGCGTGCGTGGCGTTGTCATTACGGTGGCGAATGTGTACATACATCTTGGTCGATGTAGAGGCGCCGCGTGTCGTAGTAGAGCGCACACGTAGCATGTACACGCATACATCTGACGCCGGTGCAAGAAAGTAAAGACTGACCACGCGTCGCATTACATACGGGAGGTGTCTCGAACGCCTACTCGCGTGTACGTACGGCCAAGGCTCGTGTACATGGCTGGGTCGGAACGGAGAAATAGCGTTGTCGTCGGGTTCATGGGGAGCCAACCGGCTGGGTTAGAACGGAATGCGTCGTCGTGTTCATCGGGAGGGCTTGGATGGAACAACCGATGGAAACGAGGCCTAGCGTACCGCAGAATGGAGGAAACAGCCTTGTGTTCGACCGGCCAGGTTCGAAACAGGATCCTGTTCATCGGAAGGGGTCTGGGTACCGCAAAATGGAGAAAACGGACCTCCTACGGTCGAAACGGGGGTCCCGTTGATCAGGAGGGGTGTGGCGTGCCAAAGCGGAGAAGCAGAGACTTGTGTTGGAGCGCTACGGTCGAAATAGGGGTCCTGTTCATCGGGAGGGGTGTGGCGTACCATAAAACGGGACTCCACGGGATACTGTTCATCTCCACCGTCGACCCCCTCCAGCCTCCACGGGCTACTATTCATCCACCGTCAACCTCCTCCAGCCTCCACCTGCGAATGTTCATCCACGGGCTCCTGTTCATCCAACCTCCACCGCGCGCTACTCCACCAGCTACTGCTCAGCCAGCCCTCTCCATGGGCTCCTGTTCAACCACCCCTCCACGGGCTACTGTTCATCCAGCCCTCCACTGTCTACTGTTCATCCAGCCCTCCATGAGGTGGTCCTGTTCATCCTGCCCTCCATGGGGTCCTGTTCATCCAGCCCCAACCGGCTCGATCGATCAGGGTCCTGTTCATCCAGAGGCAACACCACAGGGTCCTGTTCATCCACCCTCACCGGGAACTATTCATCCAAAACCCCCAAAGAACGCCACTGCTCATCCGAGATGCAAAGATCCGCCGGGCTTCGATTAGCGGCTAGAGCGAAGGAATCGCCGATCGGTTGATTAACAACCATCGATCGATCGCTTCGGGTTTAGTAATGTGGCGCTGCAAGTCGTCCTTCGGGTTCATTTAGAGCCCAACGCCTCGCCGGGTTGATTAGAGCCCAATGCCTCGCACCCACGCAGCGTGCGTGTCTGAGAAAAGCGCATCACTCGGCCCGACCACCCACCGTAACCGGGAACACCCGATATTTTCCTCGCCCTCGCTTCTACCAAGGTTTTTTCGGTCATGGGCGGCCCAAAGAATGTCATGCAGCTGCGTCTCGCCCGCTTGAGATGATAAGCCCATTTTCATCATAATTTTTGTCATCGCTGGGCAAAGTTGATGCGGCCCATGAACACCTATGGGGGTCTGGATCGAGCCCCTTCCGGTTCGGGAAGGGGAGCGGAGGTTGCACGAAGAGCAGATCAAGGCGAAGCACGCGAGAGGTTTACCCAACCGGAGCTCTCCGGAGAGATAACACTCCTACTGCTGCATGTCTAGGTGTATTGCGTTCTTGCTCAGGAGCGCTGAGTGCTACAGTACACACGAGCTGCTAACGAGGCCGAGCGTGGAGGGAACTGATCGACCAACCCTTTCTACGTTGCGCATGGGCCTCCTTTTATATGCTCAAAGGGGCTCCCACGGTGACAACGTGACGGGGTACAAATGGAAAAATAGTGGTTGGTACACCTACTTGTGCGATTGTACAATGTACTATACCTAACCACGGCGGCGGGGACAAAGGCATTAAATGCCCATCTAGTCGCCCTAACGGTGCAAACAGGGACCGTTGGGGCGCCACCGTTCGCCACGATGGCAAACTTGTCGGTGCAACGCCACCTCGCACGCTGGCTGCACAGCCTTTCGCCACCTGGCAGCGCTGGAAAGGTCCCAGGCGACACGTTAGTGGATGTCTTTGGGCGTGAGTGCAGAGAGGTGGTCTGCGGCAAGCGCCTTGCCGCGGTTGTTGTCTTCTTGCGCCCGGAAGCTTGTCGCTCACCGGGCCTTCCCGGCAAGCTCCTTTGCCGGGGCCTTGTCTTGTAAGTGCCTGGGGTGGCCTTCCCGGCAAGCTCCTCTTGTCGGGGCCTTGTCTCCTATGTGCCTTGGGTGGCCTTCCCGGCAAGCTCTTCTTGCCGGGGCCTTGTCTCCTTGGCTTGAATACTTTGTTCTTGAATGGCTCCAAAGGAACCACGGAGGACCTTGGCGGTCACCCGGTACGGAGGGCTGCAACTGCCCGTGCACAAGTTCGGGATACTAGGGTACCCCTACTCTAGTACACCGACAGGAGACCCCGACCTAGGCCACACTGCAGTGCCGAAGCGCTGTTGGGCTGTGCCCAAAACAGAACACGGCACGCGACTGGGTCATGCCGTAACTCACCCGGACCCACCACGCCCCCCTAACGGCAGCGCATCGAGCGTGGCGTCGTGTGAGAGATCGTGGGCGAGATCGTGGGGGTTTCTTTATTCGGAAAATCGAACGTCCGGCCCTCCCCTTTATAAGCGGGGAAGCAGGGCACGCCGCCTACCTTGCCGGTTGTTGTCCCATCGAAAACCACCGCTGCTCCCCCTTCTTCTCAAGGCTGAAAAGAGCAGCGCCCGCTTCATCGCCACGGCACCCTCAACGTCGCCGATCTCCTCCACCGCCTCCGCCATGGGCCCGAAAGCCGACAAGGGAAGACCGTGAAGTCGGCCGAGGCGCCGCGTTCTTGGCCTTCTTGGAAGGCGGGCGTCTTCCCCCTCGGCCGCCGCGAGGCTGAGGGAGAACTACTACCTCTTACGTCGACGGAGACGCGAGCGCATCCGCGCGCAGAAGGTACTCCCCGCCTGGCTGCAGCTGGCCCCAGCAGGGGTATCCCTTCTTCAGCTCTTCTTCTCTCTGCGGGCTCTGCCCGCCTTCTCTGAAGTTCTTTTGTGACATTATGAACACCTACGGGTTCCGCCTCCTTGATTTCACCCCAACGCTGTTACGACCATGGCAGTTTTCGCATCTCTGCGAAAACTTTGTCGGAGTCCACCCAAATGTAGCTCTTTTAGTCACTTCTTTTTACCCCGAGCCGAGAGAGGAGAGCCCCTTCTTGGGAGGAATTGCTTGGGTCTCTAGGGTCGGCAAGAAGGAGGCCTATATGGAGGAGAGCTCCGTAGCAAATGGGAGGAGTGGAGGGCAGATTGGTGCTGGATTGTTGAGGAGAACCCGCAGCCTTTACCGCCCGGCGTAAACCCCGATGGTCTGTGGCAATGATTGGAGCAATCTGGCCCGGAGGACGCTAGAGGCTGACGATCGCGATTACCGAATCCTCCGCCTCCAGACTTGCCGGACTCACTTGTAGGCACCTTTGTTGGCGCGGACTTTCTTCGCCGCATCGCCACCTTGCAGGAGAGAAGGAGACCTACCTGGGAATTTCAGAACGCAGCAGATATCATGAGGCTGCGCCCGGGCCTCAACTTCAACTTCACTGTCTTGGAGCTTGATGCAATGCTCTTAGAGTTGTTCAAGCCCGATCCTGATCATCCGGAGATGTTTAGGTTGCCGAGGCGTCGTTCATTGTGCAACAACTCGTCGCTGACGCATCCAGGTGCAATGATGCCATTGTGTGACTCCCATGGAATCGTCCCCACTTGGCAAGAGCCGGCAGATGACGTCGTGCGGCAATTCTTCGACAATCTAGTGGAAATGCCGGTCGGCCCCGACGAGCAGAGAGGCCTCACCCGCGACACCACTGACAACGAGATGCAAGATCGCCACCAGCCTGGAAGAGGGCGGCAGAGGCTGCCAGGGCGAAGTTTGGCTTCACTGTGGAGGAGGCAGAGGCAGCCGAGGCGGCAAGTCTTGTCGGCGAAAGGAGTTCGTCCGAGGAAGAGCTTGCCGAGCCTGAAGCCGAAGTCGAGCGAGCCCGCCGAGGCGCATCCTCCCCACCTCCAAGCAGCTTGCATGGCGGAGCCACCGGCTCCACCAAGAAGGCGTCTTCGCAAAGATGGAGACGGCCAAGGCGGCAGACGGGCCAACAGCGGCAAGGCCAGCAGCCTGGCTCCACCGCGGCAAGCACTATTGCTGGAGCTCCTCACGCGGCTAAGGCAGGCTGGAGCAGGCCCTCGCAGGCCACCGGTCCCGCTCCGCCAAGCGTCCAAGGAGCCCTCCTCCGCCTCGTCGTACCGGAGGCGGGCCAGAATTCGACCTCTCCGCGCTCAGCTCCGACGAGGAAGAGGAAGAGTAAGATTCCTTGATGTACTTGTAATTCTTTGATTTGTTGCTTTGTCTTGTCTCTGACTTGCTTTGCTCTGAATCCATTCCTTTTCAGGACGCTGGCGAGAGGATGTCGAAGAGAGCCAAGACCCGGTGGTTGTCATCGAGGGCGAACCTCATGCGACAGCGAGGCGCGTCCGAGACCACCTGCCGGATGAGGCAACCCTTCTTCAAAAGCAGCCCCAGGCGCAGCCCCAGCGTAAGCATATGGTCTACTTCTTGCTGTTCGGGCGTGCATGGGTGCTTTTTCCTTTGGCGATATCGACTCTTGACTTGTGTAGGAAGCAGAGCAGCCTCCTTCTGCTCGACTCGCCGCCAAGGGTGGATTCTCCGGCAAGGGCGTTCTCCGCAAGGAGCCTTCTCCGGCAAGGGCAGTTCTCCGGCAAGGGGCGGCACCAGTGACCCCTTGGCGACGGAGACCATGACCGCAGCCCCGGGCGCAGTAAACTTCTTGCTGAGTACTTCCCTTGTGTTTTTCTTCTGATTTTGTCTTTGAATATTTGCTTGACTCTCTTCATCCATCCGCCACAGAGCCAATGGAGACCGAGGTCGCCGGCGAGGAGGACGTGCGCGGCAACACTGATGAAGCCGCCGCCGTGGAAGAAGAAGCCGGCGCTGACGAGCCTACCGGCGAAGAGGCCGCTGCTGCCGCCAGCGAAGTTGGTGAGGGGTCCGCGATCGTGACCGACGACCCCGAGGTCAGCAGGAGCGCCAAGCGCTACCGACCGCCGATCCCTCCGCCGCTGGCCGCAGCGTCGAGCTTCAAGCCCTGACCCGCTACTTACTTGAAGGCCGGGCGATGGCGTCTTCATCAAGCTCCCATGGGAGTCGAGCTCCAGGCGCCCGGCGAAGGAGAAACCGATGAAGAACTGCTGCGCCTCCGCTGGCCGACGCTAGTTGACGCGCGGCAAGCAATGGCAGCGAGCTCGAGGAGGAGCACTCGCCGGAAGCTGTCGCTCTGCGTGCCCGACAAGCCAAACCGGCATCCCGGAGGCGCTTGTCGCGGCGGGAGCAGACATCAAGAAGCGCGGAGGAGCTCCGGGGGCCGCAACCAGAAGCTCTCCGGTCCTTGGCGGAGGAGCGGGAGCAACTTCGCCGAGGAGCGCAAGGCCTTCATCCTCGAGAAGGCTCAAGCCGAGGAGGAACAGCTGCTTGCCGCCGAGTTGTCCGCGCAGAGGGCGAAGCTAAGCGCATGAAGGTTAACCTTGACAGCCACGAGGAGGATCTTGCCATGCGCGAGAAACATTTGGCGGGGCTCTCAAGGAAGCAAAGGATCTTGCCCGCAATGCCGAGGCCGCCAAGAAGGAGCTGGAGACGAAGGTGGCGCAGTTGGAGGCCAGCCTCAAGAAGAGCGGCGAGGAGCTTGCTGCACTCAAGCCTGGCCGAGAAGGACGCCTACACTCTTGGCGAGCTGCAGGGCCGTCTTGCCGAGAGGAGCAAGGAGCTCAGCGCCGCCAGGGGACTCAATGCAAATCTTGAGTTGAAGCTAACTACTTTGACTCGGGAGCTGGGCCGGTGCCAAGGAGGCGGGAGGTGGCCTTGAAGGAGAAGATCAAGGCCGACGAGGAGCTGGCGAGTGTTGTTGCCGCCTGAGTGCCTTGAGGGAGAACGTGGAGCCTTTGGACCGAGGGTCTCGTGGATCTGCTGCAGCCATCCACAGGGGGCTGATGGAGCTGGGGATGGTGGATCTTGGATACTCCTCCGACGAGCATCTCCAACCCAACGCCAAGCTTAGCTTGTTCTTCAAGGCGTGGTGGCGGCTCTCCAACGACTCGGGAAGAGGTCCCAAAACAGCTGGCCGAGTGGAGTCGCCGGATCTGGCGGGAGCCCTCCAAAGGTCTTGATGAAGGTGGCCTTCCGCAACCCAGGCCTCAACCTCACCAACGTCCTCAAGTCCCCGGCCGGATGCTGATGTGGGCGCTCAAGACCCTTGTCGCACCCATTGTGGACAGGGTGAGCGGAATCAAGAGGGTTGAGGTGATCGCGTAGATTAGGCCGCCCGTTTTCTCTTTCTCTTGCCGGCTGCTGGTCATGTCATAGGAACAATCCATTAGAGCTGCGGCAAGCTATCTTGTAATATAACTTTATTTTGAGTATCAATTGCTATGTTATTTCCTTTACTTGATTCCTTCCTTTGTATGTTTTGCCCTCGCTTTTAGGGAACTTACGGCGCGGGCACTGAGCCTTGAGTCTTGGAGACGTCGGCTGACTTCTTTGGCGGTGCCACTTCCGACAAGCAACCTTGTCGCAACTAGTCGCAGCTCACTTAAGTTGTTGAGCGGACTCGAAACAAAGTAAGGCGCAACTAGCTGCGAATTGGTTCCTCTCAAGGCAGGTTTTCCATACAAAGTTCGGTCGTTCAAGGAAGATAACTTAAAAATTTAAAACTGATTGCTCAAACTTTGGCAACTTAGCTTTTACGTCGTTTGCTTCCGGTAAGGCTAGACTTCCTTGGCGACGCTTGGTCCACACCATTATCTTCTCCTTTCCCCGGCAAACTTGTGTGCGAGGAACCTTCCTTTCTTTGAGAAAGAGAAAGAAGAGAAAATAAAGATATGGAGCCTTGTGGCTCGTTATCACTTACTGTGGGTAGGTGCCGCACAAAGTGTCGAGATAAGCGCATGCAAAAATAGAAGTAAAAAGCATGAAATTGACAAGGTGTGCAAAGCACGCTAGCTTTTATCGATGCATCGGGTTCATACCGGCTTTGTACAAAAGGATTACATGCATCGGCAAGACTTGTACAAAAGGTGGTTGCGGAACAGGTGAACCGCGCTTCACGGGTAAAACTTACGAAGATGCTCAATGTTCCAGGAGTTGCTCACCGGAATGCCATCTTCGGTCTCAAAGCGGACAACGCCCGGGCCTAGTGACTCGTTTCACCCGATAAGGGCCTTCCCGCCGGTGTCAACTTGTTGGAATTCTTGGCGGACTAAACGCGCCGAAGAACAAGGTCGCCTTCCTCGAGACTTCTGGCATTGACTTTGCGGCTATGGTAGCTGCGCAAAGCTTGCTGGTACCGAGCAGCTCGTACAGCAGCCTGAAGACGATCTTCCTCAAGGAACAGCGCGTCATCTTGTCCCAGCTGCTCTTGCTCAAGCTCATCATAAGTGAGCACTCGAGGCGATCCGTATACGAGTTCCGTGGGGAGAACTGCCTCTACTCCATAAACTAGAGCGAAAGGTGTCTGGACAGTGGCTCGATTTGGCGTCGTCCTGATCGACCAAAGAACCATCGGCAGCTCCTCAATCCAGTTTCTTCCGCACTTGTGCAGCACGCCGAAAGTTACGGTCTTGAGCCCGCAGAGACTTCAAAGATTTGCCCTCTCCGCTTGACCGTTGCTTCTTGGATGAGCAACGAAGCGGCAGACCTTGGCGCCAAGATCTTGGGCGTCTTGCATGAAGGTGCGGCTTGTGAACTGTGTGCCGTTGTCGATGATGATCCTGTTAGGGATTCAAAGCGGCAAACAATTGATCTGAAGAACTTGACTGCTGACTGTGCTGTCACCTTCCTCACTGCTTCCACTTCCGGCCACTTTGTGAACTTGTCGATTGCCACGTACAAGTACTCAAAGCCCCCGACAGCTCGGGGGAAGGGGCCGAGGATGTCGAGCCCCCAGACTGAAAATGGCCAGGATAAAGGGATCGTCTGGAGAGCTTGAAATTGCATTTGGTGTATCTGTTTGGAATGGAACTAGCACGCTTCACACTTGGTTACTTGTGCGGTTGCATCACGGAGGGCTGTCGACCAAAAGAAACCTTGCCGGAACGCTTTGCTGAAGCAAGTGCTCGGGCGCCAATGTGGTGACCACATATGCCTCCATGTATCTTCGCCAACAGCTTTGCCCGTCTTCCCGGTGAATACACTTCAATTTCACACCGTTGAGTCTTCTTACATGCAGGTGTCTTTGTCGCAAACTGGTACATACTTGACTGCCGGGCTACTCTTTCCGCTTCTTCTTGCTCTTCGGGAAGTTCTCCTGTCTGAAGGAAATGGACAATCTGCTGCGCCCATGCTGGAGCTTGCGGCTCGACAACAAGGACTAAAGGCACATCTGCTGCTGCGGGAACATCAGCTTCCACGGCAAGAACCTGCGGCTTTCGGTCGGAGCTTGGCGTTCCCGGCAAGCTTGCCGGAGCAAAACTTGTCGGGAGCGCCCGCTTCAACGAAACAAACCCTAGAGCTTGTCGGAGCAGCATCGCTCCTCAAGATCGCTGGCGTTGATCTTGGGGACCTTCTTGGCGGCGGCTTCGGGAAGCTCTGCCGGAAAGTAGTCACCAGAGATCAACTTCCTCTTCTTGCTCTGCCCAGTCGATGGTGTTACGGACGGTTGAGTCAGCTTGAGCACAAAAATCCCTGGTTCCCGGGTAGCTTAAGTCTGGCGCACTTTGAATGACCATCAGCAATGTCGATTACGAGCTCTTGGAATATATTCCATCGTAGGCCGTCAAAGTGCTCTTCTAGCTTTCTCACTTCATCAACATAAGCTTCCATCAACGGACTTTGATAATTCTTGTTCACTTGGCGGATAACAAGCTGTTAGTCACCCCTGACAATGAGCTTCTTGATCCCAAGGTCTACTGCGATCCTGAGACCGGCAAGCAAACCTTCATATTCTGCAGTATTGTTTGTTGCTTGCTCCTTGGGAAAGTGCATCTGGACCACGTACTTGAGGTGCTCTCCGTGGGTGCGACAAGTAGCACGCCCAAGACCGGGCGCCTTTGCAGCGAGAAGGCACCATCAAAGTACATCAGCCACTCTTTGCTTGTTTCCTTGCCAGCGGGGATGCTTTCGTTTCGGAATTTCTTCATCTGGTGTTGGTGTCCATTCTGCTATGAACTCCGCCAATGCTCGCTTTGGATAGTTGAAGTGCTCTCAAACTTGAGGCCAAAGCTTGACAGGTTCGGTGCCCACTCAACAATCCCGCTGTTGCTTACGGATTCTGCAGTATCCTTTTCAGTGAAAGCGAGTGACGACCGTGATCTCATGTGCTGAAAGTAATGGCGTAGCTTTCTCGAGGCCATGAGGAGGCCGAAGCAATTTTGCACACCGAGTACCTTGACCTAGCCCCCTGCGGAAGGCCCGACAAAAGTAAACTGGGCGCTGCACCATCCTTTTACGCATCTTCTCATGCTGCTGCAGATCCGTCCTTATCGGGACAGAGCTTGCCGGTGAAGCCCCCGCTTGTCATTTGGATGCACCGCCATGGTTGCTAGCTCATCATCCGCCTCCCTCTCCGCTACTAACACAACACTAACCACTTGATTGGTTGCCACTATATATAGCAGCAATTTCTCTTGTGGCTTAGGTGCGACAAGTGTTGGAGTGGAGGACAGGTATCTCTTCAAGTCCTGCAGCGCTGCCTCCGCTTCCGGAGTCCATTGCATCGGACCTGCCTTTTTCAAAATTTTGAAAAATGGCAGGGCGCGCTCAGCAGATCTAGAGATAAACCTGCTGAGAGCAGCTACGCAACCGGCAAGTCTTCGTACATCCTTGACGCGCTTTGGTGCTTCAATCTGCTCAATGGCCTTGATCTTGTCGGGATTGGCTTCAATTCCCTGTTGAGACACGAAGAACCCGAGAAGCTTGCCGGAAGGGACTCCAAACACGCACTTCTCGGGGTTAAGCTTGAGGTTGATCTTGCGCAGATTTGCAAAGGTTTCGTCTAAATCTTGAATCAGAGTCTCTCTGTCCTTGCTTTTGACCACTATGTCATCCATGTAGGCTTCCACATTTACGTGTATTTGCGGCTCAAAAGCATCATGAACTACTCTTGCAAGCGTTGAACCAGCATTCTTTAACCCGAAGGGCATCCGTACAAAACAGTATGTGCCACATGGGGTGATGAATGCGGTCTTCTCCTCATCCTCTTACGCCATGAAGATCCGATGATACCACGAGTATGCATCCGTAAATGAAAGCAAATCACATCGGCCGTGGAGTCAACAATCCGGTCGATGCGCGGCAAGGAAATGGATCTTTGGGACAAGCTTTATTGACATCCGTAAAGTCGATACAAAGCCTCCATTTCCCGTTAGCCTTTATGCATACAACTACAGGATTGGCCAACCACGTAGGATGGAGCACTCCTCGACAAGGCCTGCTGCTTCCGGTTTCTTGATTTCTTCCGCGATGAACTCTTGACGCTCCATCGCTTGCTTCGACTTTCGCTTGACGGGTCACAAGATGAGGACAAGCGGCAAGATGGTGCTCAATTACATTCACAGGAACACCGGGGATGTCGACGGTTGCCACGCAAAACACGCCGACGTTTCGCCGCAGGAAAGCAACGAGCGCGCCTTCCTATTTAGGGTCGAGAGAGCAATCGATGGTGAAGGTACCACCAGCGCCGTCCTCCTTGGCGGACACCTTCTTGGTCTCTGGTGGAGCTATCATCGTCTTCTTATACTTGCCGGTGGAGCTCGATGGTGCGCCCTCGACGGTAGCGCAGCACTCCGAAGAGGTGCGCTTGCCGGAGTGGGCATCAGAGCTCTTGCCGGACTTGATCTTCTTCTTCCCCGGAGCTTCATGACAAGTGGCTTGCAATCTGTCGCGGGCCGCCGCTTCCGGTAGATCTTGTCGGCGCAGATAAGAGCATCCTTCTTGTCGCCGAGGACAGAGATGACACTTATTGGGCTGGCATCTTGACATGTTGTAGGCATAGTGAGAGGCCGCCATGAATTTGGCGAGTCTTTGGGCTGACCAAGTATCCCATTGTAAGGCAATGGAAAATCAGCAACGTCAAAGTGACCCTCTCGGTTCGAAGTTCAACTTCGGCGCCAAATGTCACCGCAACGTGATCTTTCCCTTCGGCTTGCTCCTTCCCGGATTAATTCCTTGAAAAGTGCCGGTCTCTTCGAGCTCGCCATCGGGGATCTCGGAGTTTACGAGCACCGCGAGGAGATCAGATTCAAGCCGACCCAGCCGTCAACTAACATCTTGGTGACCTTGAGGTTGCGGATAGTTGGTGAAACCAACATCGGCAAGCACCGATCGCTGATTACGATCGTGGTGGTCCTCAATATCAAAGATGATAGGCGTCTTTGGACCATTTCGAGGCTTGCGTGACTTCGATGGATGGTTCTGCTGCATTGACCTCCGCATCCACTGCTTGAGTGGCGGTGGGAGGTATGCAGAAGCACCGCCGTCAACGCCAGGACCTCTGTGGCTTTACGGAACTCCTGCTCATCGGTCTCGTCATCATCCATGTCTTCATCATCGTCTTCGTCTTCATCCTTGTCGCGGCAGCGGGAGGTCTGTCACCTTGCCGCTGCTTGGCCTTGCCTGTGGCGTCCTCCCGGCCGGGCGTTTCTTGCTAGCTCCTCCGGCACCCTCTGGGCCTTCTCCTTGTCGCGTCGCTCGTATTCAGCCTTCGCTGCTCGACAAGCTGCTCGACCTTCTTGCAGCTCTGGAGGTCATGGCCCTTGGTGCGGTGGATCTTGCGATCGCTTGCGGAGCCGTCACGCTTGTCGGCGACCGCCACAGATCGGTGGCGATTGGTGCGGCGCAACCTCCTTGCGGAGCTACTAGCCTTGGCGTTCTTGGCGCCACCTCCGTTGCGGACTGCTCAACAACAAGCACACCTCCCCTTTCTTTTTCCTGTTGCCCGCGCCGCTCTTCTTTGCCGGGCGGTCTCCTCCTTGTCGAGATCCCATCTGCTTGGTATTTTCTCCGGAGTCTCCTCCCCTCCTCAAAGACGTGCACACTTGTCGGCCAGGGCATATAGCTCATCGACGTCTTCGATCTTGCACATCGCCATCTCCTCCCGCATCCTGCGGTTTCGCGACGTTTTGATGGAACGCTACCGATCACCTTGGCGGTGGACATCTGGATGTTGTCTTTGTACGGCTGAATATTTGAATATACTTGCGCGAGGGCTCTCCTTCCTTCCGGGCGGCGGATGAAGGTCGCTTTCTTGGCCATGGGGCTTGTGGCCGCCTGTAAAGGCGCCGACAAATTGATGGCATAGATCTACCCAAGAAGATATGGAGTTGTCCGGCAAGTGCACGAGCCAGGATCTGACATTGGGCTTGAGCACCAGCGGGAAGTAGTTGGCAAGGATCTTGTCGTCTCGCCCCCTGGCAGCTTGCACCGCGATGGTGTAGATGCTGAGGAACTCCGACGGATGCGTCTTGCCGTCGTACTTCTGCAATGCGTCGGCTTGAAGTTTTTCTTGCACAGCCCTTTGGACTTGCCGCAGCTCACGAGTGAACGCAGGGCAACCTACAGCGTCTGACAAGTCGCTGGTTCCTCTGGCGCGTGCATGTCGACGAGGGCCCAGCGCTTGTCGATTGACGGCGCTTCTCTTGGCGCTCGATGCGAGTTCGGCGTCCTCTTCTTGTCGTTCTGAAGAACTTGGCGCTGATCGCGATGAGCTCGTGGATCCGATGACGCGGTGGAGTCGCTGTCGAGGTGGATCCGGCGAGTCGGCGATCTTGGCCTTCGGGGCGGAGAGTGCATGGTGGTTGCACCCCCACCAGTCGTGTCGCCACCGGCTCGTGTTTGGCAGTCCTGCCGCAGCAGTGATGCACTCGGTTGCCGCGGAGTGTCGCCGTTGGCGAAGCCGATGAGACTCTGAATGGTGGCCCTCCACTCATCGACCTTGTCGGCCATTGGAGGGTAATCCAGGAGCAGTTGTGCTCTTGCCAAAGCTTCTGCTGGAGTAGTGGGTGGCAGTGGCGAACGGCGCGAGGAGCGGGATATGCTCGGACTTCTAACTATGTTAGAAGGAGCAGTATCCCGTCCGGCGACCGATGCCTCGCTTCGCGCCGGCATGTTGGCGTCGCGTGCTGGTCTTGAGCATCCGAGATCCTCCAGCTCGATCTTGGTCCAGCGAGCGTATGGCATTGTGAATGCCATGACGCTGTCGGTCTCGCGCCTCCTGAGACGGGCGCGGTGCATGTACGGACGCCGAGGTCTGCGCAGCCTTGTCTTTGGACTTGGCAGCACCGTGAGCTTCCCCGTCGCCGCCCATTCTTCCGCCGGCGTCTACCCCACCACCTGATTGCTCCGGTGGCGGTGGGTTCGACGCGGACGGGGCTTCTGCCGCCGAAGCCTTCTTCTTCGGTGGCATGTTGACGAAGATGATGAAGATCTAGCTCGCGTGGACGCCGGATCAGGTTCACACAACCTCGGCGCCCCTACAGCGCGCCAAAGATGTCGGGCAGGCTGATCGGCCCACGAACACCTATGGGGCGGCGTCGAGCCCCTTCGGTTCGGCGGGGGCGGAGGTCGCACGAAGAAGCAGATCGAGGCGAAGCACGCGAGAGGTTTACCCAGCTTGAAGCTCTCCGGAGATAACACTCCTACTGCTGCATGTCTAGGTGTATTGCGTTCTTGATCAGGAGCGCTGAGAGCTACAGTACACACGAGCTGCTAACGAAACTGAGCGTGGAGGGAACTGATCGACCCCCCCTCTCTACGTTGCGCATGGGCCTCCTTTTATATGCTCAAGGGGCTCCGACGGTGGCAACGTGGGCGGGTACAAATGGAAAAATAGTGGTTGGTACACCTACTTATGCACGATTATCTGATGTACTATACCTAACCACGGCGGCGGGGACAAAGGCATTAAATGCCCATCTAGTCACCCTAACGGTGCAAGCGAGGGACCGTCGAGGCGCCACCGTTCGCCACGATGGCAAACTTGTCGGCGCTGCTTGCCACCTCGCACGCTGGCTGCCTGACCTTCGCCACAGCGCTACCGAAAGGTCCCAGAGCGACACGTTAGTGGATGTCTTTGGAGCGTGGGTACAGAGAGGTGGTGCTGCGCATGCAAGCGCCTTTGTCATGGTTGTTGTCTTGTCTTGCCGCCCGGAAGCTTGTCGCTCACGGGCCTTCCCGGCAAGCTCCTTTTGCCGGGCCTTGTCTTGTAAGTGCACAGGGTGGCCTTCCCGGCAAGCTCCTCTTGCCGGGGCCTTGTCTCCTATGTGCCTTGGGTGGCCTTCCCGGAAAGCTCTTCTTGCCGGGGCCTTGTCTCCTTGGCTTGATACTTTGTTCTTGAATGGCTCCAAAGGAACCACGGAGGACCTTGGCGGTCACCCGGTAAGCCTTGCCGCGAAGGGCTGCAACTGCCCGTGCACAAGTTCGGGATACTAGGGTACCCCTACTCTAGTACACCAACAGTCATAGAAGTAGGACCCCCACCACATCTATGATGATATCGGGTTTTGTCACAATTATCGTCATAGAAGTGTCATAAGTATGACAGAAATTTTTTTCGTTCGGCCCGAAATGTCACGGATGTGTCTTTTTTTTGTAGTGCTTGCGACCGTTTTGTCAAACACCTTGCGGGTGCCGAGCGGCAGTGAGCGGCCGGGCGTAGTTCGTCGGAGGAATGCTGCGCGCGAGGTGCGGCCGTGACTAGAGGGAGACGGAGGAAGCCGCCGCGGCGCCGGGATAGGCCGGGGAAGCGCTGGAACGGTCGCCGGAATAAATGGGGTGGAGCGGGCGGCGGCGGCGGCACGGCTGAATGGGCTAGGTGGAGTTGCGAGCGAGCGGTCGACAGTCCAGCGCGCGATGGCGTTTCAGCCCGCGCGTTGAACTAGATATGCCGCGCGCGCGGTTTTTGCACCTCATTTGGGCGCCGGAAGCGATGGCCAGCGTAAAAACATCGATTTTTCAGCGCGACGCTTATATAGCGCGGCTGTTGGAGATTCTCTAAGGGGCACTAGATGCACTTACAGCCATGCATGCAAGGTGGCCTTGGTTGCAAAGATCAGACAACTCATGCCCATGGGCTGAATTCCAAATCCCAGTGCCAGAAGCATCCAGACAAATTTTCAATGCAGCAACTCACTGGACGATAGGAGACGGACAAACAACACTCTTCTAGGAAGTGCTACTTCTTGAGCTTGCATTGGTTTTTCCCTTGAAGAGGAAAGGGTGATGCAGCAAAGTAGAGATAAGTATTTCCCTCAGTTAAGAACCAAGGTATCAATCTAGTAGGAGATACACGCAAGTCTCCAATCTATGCACCTGCACAAACAATCAAACACTTGCACCCAACACGATAAAGGGGTTGTCAATCCCTTCATGGTCACTTGCAAGGATGAGATATGATAGAGATAGATATAAAATCTTACTAAAAAGTAAATAAATTGCAGCAACGTATTTTTGGGTTTTTTGGTTTATAGATCTGAAAATATAGGATAGAAAATAGACCCATGGGCCATAGGTTTCACTAGAGGCTTCTCTCTTGAAGGAAAATAATACGGTGGGTGAACAAATTACCGTTGAGCAATTGATAGAAAGCGCAAAGTTATGACGATATCCAAGGCAATGATTATGCATATAGGCATCATGTCCGTGTCAAGTAGACCGACTCCTGCCTGCATCTACTACTATTACTCCACACATTGACCGCTATCCATCATGCATCTAGAGTATTAAGTTCATAAGAACGGAGTAACGCCTTAATTAAGATGACATGATGTAGAGGGATATACTCAAGCAATATGATGAAAAACCCATCTTTTTACCCTTGATGGCAACAATTCAAATACGTGCCTCGCTACCCCTACTTTGTCACTGGGTGAGGACACCGCAAGATTGAACCCAAAACTAAGCACCTCTCCCGTTGCAAGAAAAACCAATCTAGTTGACCAGACCAAACCGATAATTCGAAGAGAAATACAAAGATATCAAATCATGCATATAAGAATTCAGAGAAGATTCAAATAATATTCATAGATAAACTGATCATAAATACACAATTCATCGGATCTCAACAAACACACCACAAAATAAGATTACACCGGATAGATCTCCAAGAACATCAAGGAGAACATGGTATTGAGGATCAAAGAGAGAGAAGAAGCCATCTAGCTACTAGCTATGGACCCGTAGGTCTGTGGTAAACTATTCATGCTTCATCGGTAGGGCAATAGAGTTGATGTAGATGCCCTCAATGATCGAATCCCCTTCCGGCAGGATGCCGAAAAAGGCCCCAAGATGGGATCTCGCGGAAACAGAGGCTTGCGGCAGCAGAAAAGTATTTTGGTGGACACTTCTGTTGGTTTGGGAATATTTGGGAATTTATAGGCCAAAGATTAGGGTTGGAAGAGTGTCGAGGGGCCCACAAGCCAGGGGGCGCGCCCTTGACACGTCTCCGTCGTATCTATAATTTTTTATTGTTTCATGCCAATATTATACCACTTTCACATACTTTTGGCAACTTTTTATATGATTTATTGGACTAACCTATTGATCCATTGCCTAGTGCCAGTTCATGTTTTCTGCATGTTTTTGTATCGCAGAGTATCCATATCAAACGAAGTCCAAATGCAATAAAATTTCACGGAGAATTGTTTTGGAATATATGTGATTTTTAGGAGGTGGAATCAATGCAAACGGGGGCCCACACAGCCCACAAACCACCAGGGCGCGCCAGACACCCATGGCGCGCCCAGGTGTCTTGTACCCTCCTCGAACGTCGGTTGGGGCTGTACTTCGGGTGCAAGGAAGCTTATATCCGAAAAAAACCGTGTAAATCTCAGCGCAATCGGAGTTACAGATCTCCCGGAATATAAGAAACGGTTTTCAGCCAGATCAGGGGAACGCGAAATAGAAGAGCACAGAGAGGGAGATCCAATCTCGGAGGGGCTCCCGCCCCTCCGCCGCCATGGAGACAAAGGACCAGAGGGGGAACTCTTCTCCCATCTAGGGGGGAGGCCAAGGAAGAAGAAGGAGGGGAGCTCTCTCCCCCTCGCTTCCGGTGGCGCCGGAGTGCCGCCGGGGCAACGATCGGGATAGCGATCTACATCAACAATCTTGCTACCGTCAACACCAACTCTCTCCCCCTCTATGCAACGGTGTAACACCTCTTCTCCCTGCTGTAATCTCTACTTAAACATGGTGGTCAACTCCATATATTAATTCCCAATGATCTATGGTTATCCTATGATGTTTGAGTAGGTCCGTTTTGTCCTATGGGTTAATCATGATCTTGGTTGGTATGATTGTATATCTTATTTATGGTGCTGTCCTACGGTGCCCTCCGTCTCACGCAAATGTGAGGGCCCCCCGCTGTAGGGTGTTGCAATATGTTCATGGTTTGCTTATGGTGGGTTGCCAGAGTGACAGAAACTTAAACCCGAGTAGGTGGGGTATGACGTATGGGAATAAAGAGGACTTGATACTTAATGGTATGGTTGGGTTTCACGACCTTAATGATCTTTAGTAGCTGTGGATGCTTGCTAGAGTTCCAATCATAAGTGCATATGATCCAAGTAGAGAAAGTATGTTAGCTCATGCCTCTCCCTCATATAAAATTACAAGGATGATTACCGGTACGTGTTATCGATTGCCTAGGGACAAATAACTTTCTTGTCAAAAGCTCTCTACTAAAAACTAACTTAGTTGTGTCTTTATCTAAACAGCCCCTCGATTTTATTTACATGCTCTTTATTATCTTGCAAACCTATCCTATCACACCTACAAAGTACTTCTAGTTTCATACTTGTTCTAGGTAAAGCAAACGTCAAGCGTTCGTAGAGTTGTATCGGTGGTCGATAGAACTTGAGGGAATATTTGTTCTACCTTTTGATCCTTGTTGGGTTCGACACTCTTATTTATCGAAGAAGGCTACAAAAGATCCCCTATACTTGTGGGTTATCAAGACCTTTTTCTGGCGTCGTTGCCGGGGAGCAATAGCGTGGGGTGAATATTCTCGTGTGTGCTTGTTTGCTTTATCAGTAAGTAGTTTTTATTTCCTGTACTAATTTGTTCTCTATCTTTAGTTATGGATATGGAACATGAAACACCAAAAAAACTAGTGGTACTTGCTACTCTTGGAGATGGGGAACCTCCTAAAACCCTCGATACTCGCTATGTGAAAAATATTATGCACTACTTTGATAATCCTGAGAAAACCCCATTTAACTTGATAATGGGAGTAACGTTGGATCAACGTGAATACTTTAGGGATTATCGCTTGACACAAAAAGGGAAACTTTTATGGGATCAAATTCATATGTTGCATTGGTATGCTTGGAATTTATGTCAGAGATATGATTTTACTTGTTGCTCTAGGATGAATGCTCCACATCTTTCCTTTTCATGTGAATTTAATGATAATGAAACCCTAGCTTCTTATGCTGATGGTATATATGATTACTATGATGTGGAACGAATAGAAGAATTTGTTGCTTTTAAGGGTGCTTATGAAATTGAATCTTTGTTTGAAAAGTATGAAGCTTTTGATGATTATGTTTATAGACCTAAAAAAATTTCCATCCTTAAATATTGCTATGATAGTTATAAATACAATTCCGATACTGATGAATTTATTGAGAAAGTCTCCACTGTCCAAGAAGAGAGTAATATTTTGCAGGAGTTTATGGAAGAAGAAATTGATGAAACTGTGAGCTTATTGGATGAAAAAGATGATGAGAAGAGCGAAGAACAAAAGGAGGAAGAACGGATTAGCTACCCGTGCCCACCTTCTAATGAGAGTAACTCTTCAACTCATACATTATTTAATTTCCCTTCGTGCTTACCGAAGGATGAATGCCATGATAATTGCTATGATCTTGTTGATTCGTTTGAAATATCCCTTTTTAATGATGCTTGCTATGCTTGTGGCCATGATGCCAATATGAATTATGCTTATGGATATGAACTTGCTATAGTTCCTTATGTTAAGAATGAAATTGTTGCTATTGCACCCACAAATAATAGTCCTATTATCTTTTTGAATTCTCCCAACTACACTATATCGGAGAAGTTTGCTCTTGTTAAGGATTATATTGATGGGTTGCCTTTTACCGTTGCACATGATGATTCTGATGAATATAATATGCATGTGCTAGCTGCTCCTACTTGCAATTATTATGAGAGAGGAACTACATCTCCGCCTCTTTATGTTTCCAACACGATAAAATTGCAAGAAACTGCTTATACTATGTATTGGCCTTTACTTGATGTGCATGAATTGTTCTTGTATGACATGCCGATGCATAGGAAGAGAGTTAGGCTTCGTCATTGCTTGATATATGTTGCTTTGTGCTCACTACTAAATGCCAAATCATTGTTGATTCAAATTGGCTTTGATATACCTCGGGATTCGGGTGGATTCATTACTTGAGCACTTTATGCCTAGCTTAATGGCTTTAAAGAAAGCGCTACAAGGGAGACAACCCGGAATTTTTGGAGAGTCATTTATTGCTGTTGAGTGCTTTTATAAAGTTTAAAAACAAAAAAAAATATAGGGGAACTTAAAACCTCACAAAAAGAAAAGTGAAAGTGATATAGACGAGCACCGTGGAAGCGGGAGCATGCCTTGAACTTTGTTCATGCCCATGGAAAGTTTGTGAATATTAATTGCAGAAAAATTTCAACAAAAATAATTATCCCCTTTTAAAATTCCATTTTATTGTAAAAATAATGTGCCAAGATTTGCCTTTAGGATGTTTACATTGCTTGTTGGTTTGTGCGGTGCAAAACAGAAACTTTGGTTGTAGTGCGTGATTTTACATTTTTTACTGGAATGTCATACGGTTCTGAAACTTTTTGATCTGTATTTATATACAAAATATTTATTTTTCCTAATTGTTTCAGAATTTGTGGATTACCAGAAGTATGGTGAATGTTCAGATTACTACAGACTGCCTGTTTAAGACAGATTCTGTTTTTGATGCATTGTTTTGCTCATTTTGATGAAACTATCGATTTTTATTGGTGGTATAAGCCATGGAAAAGTTATATTACAGAAGATACAATGAAAAAAAATATGAATTGGTTTGCAACAGTACTTAGAGTAGTGATTTGCTTTATTATACTAACGGATCTTACAGAACTTTCTGTTGAGTTTTGTGTGGATGAAGTGATCAAAGATCGAGGATGTCTCGATATGAGGAGAAGGAGGAGAGGCAAGAGCTCAAGCTTGGGGATTTCCAAGGCACCCCAAGTAAATATTCGAGGATACTCAAGCGTCTAAGCTTGGGGATGCCCCGGAAGGCATCCCATCTTTCTTCAACAAGTATCGGTATGTTTTCTGTTTCGTTTCGTTCATGTGATATGTGCAAATCTTGGAGCGTATTTTGCATTTAGTTTTTCCCTTTTTATTTTAGGCACCATGCTGGTATTATATAGTCCATGGCTGATTTATAGAATGCTCATTGCACTTCACTTATATATTTTGAGTGTGGCTTTATAGAATGCTTCATTTGCTTCACTTATATCATTTGAAGTTTGGATTGCGTGTTTATCTTCACATAGAAAACTGTTGTTTGAAGAATGCGCTTTTGCTTCACTTGTATTTGTTAGAGCATTGTATTTTGTAGAAAGAGTTAAACTATCATGATTCACTTAGATCTATTTATAGAGTCAAAAGGAATTGGTCAATTGCATGGTTAGTCATAAAATCCTACATAAAACTTATGGATCATTGAATATGATATGTTTGATTCCTTGCAATAGTTTTGCGATATAGAGATGGAATATGTGGAAGGTACTAGTAAACGGTTGTGGTTAGTAAGAATATTGGTGTTAAGGTTTGTTATTCCTAAAGAATGCACGTATAGTCTCTCGTTATGATATTATGTTGGAGCATGATTTATTATTGATTGTCCTCCTTATGAGTGGCGGTCGGGGATGACGATGGTATTTTCCTACCAATATATCCCCCTAGGGGCATGCGTAGTAGTACTTTGCTTCGAGGGCTAATAAACTTTTGCAATAAGTATATGAGTTCTTTATGACTAATGTGAGTCCATGGATTATACGCACTCTTACCTTTCTGCAATTTACTAGCCTCTACGGTACCATGCATTGCCCTTTCTCACCTCGAGTCAGTGCAAACTTCGCAGGTGCATCCAAACCTCGTGATATGATACACTCTATCACACATAAGCTTATTATATCTTCCTCAAAACAGCCACCATACCTACCTATTATGGCTTTTCCATGGCCATTCTGAGATATATTGCCATGCAACTTCCACCGCCTCCGTTTGATGACTTGAGCATTCATTGTCATATTGCTTTGCATGATCATGTAGCTGACATAGTGTTTGTGGCTCAGCCACCGTTCATCATTTTTCATACATGTTACACTAGATCATTGCACATCCTGGTACATGCCAGAGGCATCCATATAGAGTCATATTTTGTCATAGGTATCGAGTTGTAATTTTTATTTCTTTTGAGTTATAAGTAAATATAAGTGTGATGATCGTTATTCATTTTTAGAGCAGTGCCCCAGTAAGGAAAGGATGATGGAGACTATGATTCCCCCACAAGTCGGGATGAGACTCCGGACAATGAGAGAAAAAAAGGGGAAAAAAGAAAAAAAGAAAAAAAAAGAGAGAAGGGGCATTGTTAGTATCCTTTACTACACTTGTGCTTCAAAGTAGCACCATGTTTTTCATATGGAGAGTCTCCTATGTTGTCACTTTTATATACTAGTGGGAATTTTTCATTATAGGATTAGATGCACACCCACTTAGTTTTCATATTGAGCTTTCATACACTTATAGCTCTTAGTGCATTTATTGCATGGCAATCTCTACTCCTCATGTTGATATCAATTGATGGGCATCTCCATAGCCCGTTGGTTAGCCGCGTCGATGTGAGACTTTCTTACCTTTTGTCTTCTCTATATTTACCCCTATAACCGTACTCTATTCCACCCATAGTGCTATATCCATGGCATGCGCTCATGTATTGCGTGAGGGTTTCAAAAGCTGAAGCGCGTTAAAAACTATGAACCAATTGCTCGACTTGTCATCGGGGTTGTGCATGATAAATACTTTGTGTTAAGAAGATAGAGCATGACAAGATTATATGATTTTGTAGGGATAACTTTCTTTAGCGTTGATATTTTGAAAGACATGATTGTTTGTTGGGATGCCTGAGTATTGATGTCTTTATGTCAAATTATAGACTATTGCTTTGAATCACTTATGTCTTAATATTAATGCCATGATTAGATATATGATCAAGTTTATGCTAGGTAGCATTCCACATCAAAAATTATCTTTTTTATCATTTACCTGCTCGAGGATGAGCAAGAATTAAGCTTGGGGATGCTGATACGTCTCTGTCGTATCTATAATTTTTTATTGTTTCATGCCAATATTATACCACTTTCACATACTTTTGGCAAATTTTTATATGATTTATTGGACTAACCTATTGATCCAGTGCCTAGTGCCAGTTCCTGCTTTCTGCATGTTTTTTGTATCGCAGAGTATCCATATCAAACGAAGTCCAAATGCAATAAAATTTCACAGAGAATTATTTTGGAATATATGTGATTTTTAGGAGGTGGAATCAATGCAAACAGGGACCCACAGAGCCCACACCCCACCGGGAGCGCCAGACACCCCTGGCGCGCCCAGGTGTCTTGTTCCCTCCTCGAACGTCGGTTGGGGCTATACTTCGGGCGCAAGGAAGCTTATATCCAGGGAAAAAAATCGTATTCAAATCTCAGCGCAATCGGAGTTACGGATCTCCCGGAATATAAGAAACGGTTTTTGGCCAGGGAATGCGAAACAGAAGAGAACAGAGAGGGAGATCCAATATCGGAGGGGCTCCCGCCCCTCCGCCGCCATGGAGACCAAGGACTAGAGGGGGAACTCTCCTCCCGTCTAGGGGGGAGGCCAAGGAAGAAGAAGAAGGAGGGGGGCTCTCTCCCCCTCGCTTCCCGATGGCCGAGGAGTGCCGGGAACCTTGACGGACAGCGATCTACATCAACAATCTTGCTACCATCAAGACCAACTCTCTCCCCCTCTATGCAGCGGTGTAACACCTCTTCTCCCCGCTGTAATCTCTACTTAACATGGTGCTCAACTCCATATATTATTTCCTAATGATCTATGGTTATCCTATGATGTTTGAGTAGATCTATTTTGTCCTATGGGTTAATCGTGATCTTGGTTGGTATGATTGTATATTTTATTTATGGTGTTGTCCTATGATGCCCTCCGTCTCACGCAAACGTGAGGGGCCCCCGCTGTAGGGTGTTGCAATATGTTCATGGTTCGCTTATGGTGGGTTAAGTAGAGTGATGTAAACTTAAACCCGAGTAGGTGCGGTATGACGTATGGGAATAAAGAGGACTTGATACTTAATGCTTTGGTTGGGTTTCACGACCTTAATGATCATTAGTAGTTGCGGATGCTTGCTAGAGTTCCAATAATAAGTGCATATGATCCAAGTAGAGAAAGTATGTTAGCTCATGCCTCTCCCTCATATAAAATTACAAGAATGATTACCGGTACTTGTTATCGATTGCCTAGGGACAGATAACTTTGTTGTTGACAAAAGCTCTCTACTAAAAACTACTCCCTCCGTCCTATAATGTAAGACGTTTTTTGACACTACACTAGTGTCAAAGAACTTCTTACATTATGGGACGGAGGGAGTAACATATAATATAATGGCATGGAACAATAAAAAATTATAGATACATTGGAGACGTATCAAGCATCCCCAAGCTTAATTCCTACTCGTCCTCGAGTAGGTAAATGATAAAAACAGAATTTTTGATGTGGAATGCTACCTAACATATTTATCCATGTAATTTTCTTTATTGTGGCATGAATATTCAGATCCATAAGATTCAAAACAAAAGTTTAATATTGACATAAAAACAATAATACTTCAAGCATACTAATAAAGTAATCATGTCTTCTCAAAATAACATGGCCAAAGAAAGTTATCCCTACAAAATCATATATTCTGGCTATGCTCCATCTTCATCACACAAAGTATTTTATCATGCACAACCCCGATGACAAGCCAAGCAATTGTTTCATACTATTGATGTTCTCAAACGTTTTCAACTTCCACGCAATACATGAGCGCGAGCCATGGATATAGCACTATAGGTGGAATAGAATATGGTGGTTGTGGAGAAGACAAAAAGAAGGAGATAGTCTCACATCAACTAGGCGTATTAATGGGCTATGGAGATGCCCATCAATAGATGTCAATGTGAGTAGGGATTCCATGAAATGGATGCACTAGAGCTCTACGTGTATGAAAGCTCAAAAAGAAACTAAGTGGGTGTCCATCCAGCTCGCTTGCTCACGAAGACCTAGGGCTTGAGGAAGCCCAACATTGAAATATACAAGCCAAGTTATATAATGAAAAATTCCCACTAGTATATGAAAGTGATAACATAGGAGACTCTCTATCATGAAGATCATGGTGCTACTTTGAAGCACAAGTGTGGAAAAAGGATAGTAACATTGTTCCTTCTCTCTTTTCTCTCTTTTTTGGTGGACTTCTGTGGCCTCTTTTATTTTTTTTGTGGGCTTCTTTGGCCTCTTCTATTTTTTAAAAAGTCCGGAGACTCATCCCAACTTGCGAGGAAATCATAGCTTCCATCATCCTTTCCTCACATGGGACAATGCTCTAATAATGATGATCATCACACTTTTATTTACTTACAACTCAATAATTACAACTCGATACTTAGAGCAATATATGTCTCTATATGGATGCCTCCGGCAATGTACCGGGATGTGCAATGATCTAGCATAGCAATGACATTAAAAAAGGACAAGCCATGAAAACATCATGCTAGCTATCTTACGATCATGCAAATCAATATGACAATGATGGAGCGTGTCATAATAAAATGAGACGGTGGAAGTTGCATGGCAATATATCTCGGAATGGTTATGGAAAGGCCATAATAGGTAGGTATGGTGGCTGTTTTGAGGAAGGTATATGGTGGGTTTAATGCACCGGCGAAAGTTGCACGGTACTAGAGAGGCTAGCAATGGTGGAAGGGTGAGAGTGCGTATAATCCATGGACTCAACATTAGTCATGAAGAACTCACATACTTATTGCAAAAATCTATTAGCCATCGAAACAAATTACTACACACATGCTCCTAAGGGGATAGATTGGTACGAAAAGACCATCAATCGTCCCCGACCGCCACTCATAAGGAAGACAATCAAAAAATAAATCATGATCCAACTTCATCGCATAACGGTTCACCATACATGCATGATACGAGAATTACAAACTTCAACACAAGTATTTCTACCAATCCACAATTACTCACTAGCATGACTCTAATATCACCATCTTTATATCTCAAAACAATCATAAGGTATCAAACTTCACATAGTATTCAACGCTCTTTATATGAAAGTTTTTTTATTATATCCCTCTTGGATGCCCATCATATTATGACTAAATTCATAACCCAAGCAAATTACCATGCTGTTTAGAGACTCTCAAAATAATATAAGTGAAGCATGATGTCGGGGAAACGACACCTATGGGATCACGTGGATCCCTTCTTTGGTTCACGGGGAAAGAGGAGTGCACAAAGAGCAGATCTAGCGATCAACACGACACCCAGGTTCGGGCCGCTAAGAAGTGTAAAACCCTAGTCCTGCTTTGAGTGTATATTGAGTGTTCTTGAGCTTCGGCTAGCTGCTACGCATGCAAACTAGGCCGGAGAGTCCAAAAAGTCCGCATCATTTCCAGTACGCCTTGGGCCTCCTTTTATATGGTAAAGGGGTTGCCACAGTGGCACACAGGAGGTGTAAAGTAGCTACAGTGTACATGTTTATCACTGACATCTTAGGACAAACGCATTAAATGTGTTGCTTACATGCCCTCTAACCTTATCAGGGACGGGAATAGAGCCCGTCACGTCTGTCGCCGCCTCATCCCGTCTTGACACGCATTCAGGATGACGAGGCATGCAATGCCAAGCTTGCTGGCTAGCCGCTGCGCTGGAGTGGAGGCAGGGTCTTCACAAAGATCTGCATGCCACCATGCAGGTGCTTGCCAGGCTGGCAGGCCAGTCGCTGCGTTGGAGTGGCGGCGGGGCGGCGGAGCCTTGCCGTGCATGCTTCTTGCCGCGGCCTCGCAAATGTCCCCGACAAGGGTCTTGCCGGGGCCTCTCAAATGTCCCTGGCAAGGATCTTGCTAGGAACTTTGCCTTCTGTCCTTCACGAAGATTTGCATGCCACCAGTCTTCACAAAGATCTGCATGCCACTATGCATGCGCCCCTGGGTCTTGGCCTTAACATTATCGATGGTGTCAGAGCTCTCAACCTCAAGGGTGGTGGTCTTATCAGTGCTTCGCAAGTCGTTCCGGCAAGGATCTTGCCGGGGCCTCGCGAGCCGCCCCGGCAAGGATCTTCTTTGAAGTCGACTTGTCTTCGCTCTCTGATTCTTGGCTTGGACGCCGTCTTGGTCGTCCTGTATTTTTCCTCTAGCTGCCCCCGTAAAGCCTTTCCACGGGTGCAGCTGCACCTGCTCGTGCACAAGTAAGGGGTACCAAAGGGCCCAAACATTAGTACACCGACAGGAGCCCCCAGGCCTGGGCCATACACGAGTGCGAACCGTCATTGGGCCAGGCCCAAACAGTGCAAGGGCTTAACTGTTGTAATCTTTTCATCTGCTGCACTTCCCTACGATCCGCATAGAGTGCACGACGTGGGGGTCGTGCGCGGAACGGTCGCAGCACGCCTGTGAAGATGCCTTCACATCGAATAGTAAAGAGGCAGCCCCGCGCCTTCCCCATAAAAAGAGGAATCTGCAAGGACGCTGCTCATTTACCCCCTTCATCCATTCCAATCTAGGAACCGCCGTCTCCTTCTACCCCGAGCCCAAACTAGAGCTTTCTCCTCTGTCCGCCGCCGCCGCGTCCTCACTGCTTTCGGTCCCCCGCCCTCCGTTGGCTGCTATGGCGCCCAAAACAATCAAGGGCAAGGGAGTGTCCAAGGTAAGCGAGGGGGAAGAGGTGCCGGAGAGCGAGCTGGTGAAGATGCAGAGGGAGCACGTCGTCTTCGCACCGACGCTCGACGCGGGCGCGCTCAGGGACCGGTATCAGTGTATGTGGGGAGAGAGACGACGGGGCATCCTGCCACTCGCGTCATCCCTGCTGCAACGCCGCGCCCGACCCAGATAAATTTCCTTTCTTCGTCAATTACTTCTACTGCGGGCTCTGCCCCCCATTTTCGGATTTCTTCATCGACATTATGTACACCTTTGGCTTCCATCTTTTGGATTTCACGCCGAACGTCGTGACGTGTATGGCCATCTTCGCCCACCTCTGCGAGAACTTCGCCGGGGTGGTCCCCAATACCGCGCTCTTCCGCCACTACTTTGTCCCTCGCATCCAGCTAGGAGGGGCTCTTTCTGGCTGTGTCACCTGGATCCTAAGGGCCTTGAGCAAGAAGACGTACCCAGAGGGGATCCCCAAGGAGAAGTGGGAAGAATGGAGGGGCAAGTGGGGCTGGTTCATGGAGAAAGACCTGCAACCATTCTGTATGGCCCGGCAGACGAAATTGGTCCGCGGCGGCAACTGGGGCGACCTCGATCCTCAAGATGGGATGCTCACAGTCGCAACCACCATAATTCATCGCCTCATGGCTGCCGGGCTCACTCGTGAGATGATTGGGACCGATTTCCTCCGCCGCCGCATCGCCCCTTTGCATAAGAAGGGGAGGCCAGCTTGGGAGTTCCGGAATGCGGTAGACATCATGAGGCTGCGCCCCAGCCTGAACCGCAACTTTACGGTGATGCAGCATGCGGCTCTTTGCCAAAGGCTGTTCCAACTCAAGATCGACAAGACTGACAAGGCCGACAAGACCGACAAGCCGTTAAAGTTGTCGGCGGGGGTGACCCCTTGTGCAACAACTCCGTTCTGACCTCCATCATCTCCATGATGCCAGTGTTCAACGCCCATGGCCTTGAGCAGACCTGGGCCGAGCTAAATGCAAAGCGGGTGCAAGAATTATTTGACAACTTGTCGGAGAGGGCCATCCACGAAGAATCACAGCTCATCCGCGATACCACCGATGAAGAGGTGGCGTACATCGCCAGCAGGGCGGAAGAGGTAGCCCTTGCCGGGGAGGCCGGTAGCGTTGGCTTCCAGGAAGACGAGGCCGGCGTAGAGGAGGATTTTGCCGGGCGACAAGAGCTTGGCGGGGAGGATAGCGGCGCGGCTGCCAAGGCCCCCTCTGCTGAGGAGACAACCGAAGAGGCGGCTGAAGGGGCAGATGAAGAGGAGCCGCACGGCGAGCCCCCAATCCTAGGGAAGAAAAAGCATCCTTCGGCGGGCTGGCTCCAACGAGCCAGTCTGGCAAGGCTCTTCAAGTGAAGAGGTCCCCGTCAAGGGAGCGGCCGGCAAGGCCGCACGACAGCAATAGGCCCAGCCGCAGCCTGTGCGCCAAACGAGGCACACAACCACGGCAGCAAGGGAAGCGGCGGCCGCCTCCTCCGCCATGGCAAAGCGGCCCAGGTCTCCATCCCCTTCCCCTCTCACGGACACCATACTAGAGGACGACTTTGACCTCTCCTTTTTCAGCCCGAGGAGGGAGAAGAGGCCAGAAGAAGAAGAAGAGGGCGGCGAGTAAGTATCTTGCCGCTTCCTTCATCCTCTTAATCTTTGTTTCGATCATCTTATCTCATTTGATCTTCTCTTTTGTTTATCCCCGCAGAGACACGGAGACACTGGTGCAGAGGACGGCGAAGAAGGCCAAGACCTCGATGGGCGACGAGCCCCCGGCAGGCACCTCAAGCGCGCCGGAGACGATCACGATCAGCCCAGATCTCAGCCCATGATGCACCCGACTCAGCCCCTAGCATGGGCCCGTTACTCACTATCCGCTAGCGAGCGTCGAGGTGTGTATTTTTACTGCTAACCTTGCCAGGTTTGCAGGAGAAGGGTGGCAACGGGAGGAGCTTCTAAGGGCCACCCCCGACATGCCTCCTCCATCAACCACACCGCCCAGGGATGGATCTCCGGCAAGGTCTTCCATCAACGAGCCCACGCGCGTGGAGGAAGAGGCAACGAGCACAGGCGCCGGCAGCTCCATTCCGGCAACGAGTGTTGTCGGGGAGGGAACCACCCCTCCACAGCTCGTCACAGGTAAGCTTCCTGCCTCCCGGCCTCCGTCACTTTTCCAGTGCGATCTTTTCCATCTTTTTTGCTTGCTTTGAGCTTCAATCTTGGTTTTATCTTGTTTATTTTCCTTGGCTTTCAGATCCCCCCTTGGTGGATCGGATGGATGTCGATGCCACCGGCAAGGAGACCGCCAAGGATGCCGCCGTCGAGGCCGCCAAGGTTGTTGTCGACGAGGCTGCCAAGGTCGTTGCCGACGAGGCTGCCAAGGTCGCTGCCGGCGAGGCCGTCAAGGATGTGCATGAAGAGGCCACCAAAGGGTCTGCCGGGGAGGCCGGCAAGGAGACCAGCGACCATACTGATGGCATCTCTGTCGCAGGAGCGCCTGGCGCTACATCGGTCCCAAAGTCCTCAGCTGCCGGGGAGATGGTGGTCAAAGACCAACCGTCAACTCCCGAAGCCCCCATCCCAGGCAGATACCTAAAGGTAGGTGACGATCTGTTCGTCAGCATCCCGGGGACAGCAAGCACCGGAGTGCTAGCCGAGGGGGAAGTTTTTGACGAAGAAGTCATTGCCACCGCCGGGCTCCAGGTTGTCGACAAGCCGAGTGCTAGCAGCAGCAGTTCCAAGGAGGACCAACTCCTCGAAGCTATGAGCAGCAATTTTCAGAAGCTCCATGCGCTTCACTGTGCCCGCAAGGAGAAACTGAACTCCAGGACGACGGTTGTCGACGCGGTAGAGGCGGACTTCCAGAAGCGCGTTGAACAGATGCAGATCTAGTTTGCCGAGGCCCGGCAATAGCTGAGGACTGGCCAGGAGGAGCTGGGCCGGTGTTGGGACGAGCTCCTTCTGAAGCAATCTGATATCGAAAAGGCACGGGAGGAGGCCGCTCAAGAGGCCGCCAAGGAGGCTGCCCAACTGAGGGAGCGTCGCGTCCTGCTCCATGCTCATGAAGAGGATCTTGTCGCTCGCGCGGGGACACTTGCCGCCAAGCTCCGCGGCAAGGATGAGGAAATTGAGAAACTTGTCACACAGCGGACCCAGGAGCTGGAGCAGAAGCATAAGGATGCACTCGAAGATCTGGTCCTAGATCATGCCAGCATGCTGAAGGATGTCGTCGACACCGCCGAAGCCGCAGAGGCCGCCAAGAATGAGCTGGTCGGGAAGGTGGAGAAATTGGAGGTGGAGCTGGAGAAGCACAGCAAGGAGGTCTCGACGCTCAAGAGCAACAGGGACAAAACTACACACACCTTGGCGAAGTGGAAGGTCACCATATCTGACAAGACCAAGCTGCTCTCCGATGCCAACAACTCTATTGCTGATCTGAAGCTGAAGCTGACCACTCTGGAGGAGTCCCTTAAGGGCAGCAGGGCTCGTGAGAAAACCCTGGCTAAGGACCTCAAGGACAAGAAACTATTGCTTGCGAGTGCTGCCACCACCCACAATGATTATGTGGAGGGTGTGGGGATCTGGACTGAGCGCCTCATCGACGTCGTGGAGAGGCTCGCCACGCAACTGTCTGTCATGGGCATGCCGAGCTTCAGGTTCTCCCACGAGGAGAGGGTGACCTAGAGCGCTAGGCGGACCATGTTCTTTGAGTCCGTCCTTGATGCCCTGAAGCCGCTCCACTCCAACCGAGCCACCCAACTGGCCACCGAGTCCCGCAAGCTTTTCCGGGGCGTCCTTCTCAAGGTGCTCACCAAGGTGGCGTACTGTAACCCGTCCTCGACCTCCCAACGTTCTCGAGAGCTTGCCGGAGGATGTGGACCACAAGGCGCTCAAAGAGCTCGTCACGCCCATCGTCAACAGGATTGACCAAGTCAAGAGGGTGGAAGGCCAGCGTCGGGACTAGCTACTTTTCTTCATCTTGCTGCCCCGAACTCGTACCCAAGACAATTTATCTTAAGTTAGAACTGCTGCAACTATTGATGTAATATAACTTGCTATGTTTTGGATTGAATGCATGCTATCTTCCTGTCTGATCCTTCTTTGTATGGAATACACCCTATGCTTTACTGGGAAAAGCTTGTTGGTGCGCACACCCTTGCCGCGAGCGCTTTGTGGATGGATCCTTAGCGTCCTGCTAGGGGTGCCGCTGCCGGCAAGGCACCTTGCCGCTCTTAGTGCAGCCGCTTGAACCGTTGAGCAGACTCGAAACAGAGCATGGGCACAACCAATCCCAACAAAGTTCCTTCGCGTGCAGGTTTTTCACACAAGAACCGAAACCATTCGAGGAAAATAACCTTACATTTAAAAGAAAATTCACCCAAGGTTTCATGACTTAGCCTTTTGCTGCCGTGTTTTTCTTCCTGCAAGGTGCCACTTCGAACGTCGCTTGTTGGTGTTCATACTCCCTATCCCCCCGGCAAACTTGTACGCGGGGGAACCTTCTGTCCTTTGAGAAAAATAAAGAAGAGAAAATAGGAACATGGAACCTTGGCGTTCATCGATCTTGGCGGAAGCAAACGTAGTACCATATCCTGGACGAGCATGCATATATACATGAACATGGAAATGAACAGGGAATGTACATACGTAAGCCTTTTCAACTGCGCACAGGATCTGCGCCTGGCTCTGTACATAGGGTTATATGCCTTGCCAGCAAGGCTAGTACAAAAGGGGTTGCCGGGGGGCCCGGCAACCGCGCCTCATGGGTAAAACTTACGAAGATGTTCGATGTTCCAGGAGTTGCTCACTGGAATGCCATCTTCGATCTCCAGGCGGACTGCATTGGGCCTTGTGACTCGTATTACCCGATAAGGGCCTTCCCACTTTGTCATCAACGTGTTAGAATTCTTGCAGATTGAACGCACCGAAGAACAAGGACGCCTTCCTCAAAGCTTCGGGCATGAACCTTGTGGCTATGGTAGCGGCGCAAGGCTTGCTGGTAGCATGCAGCTCGCATAGCAGCCTGAAGACGATCTTCCTCCAGGAGCGTTGTAAGGGCATATTTATCCCTTAAGTGTTTTGGTGATTGATGACGATACTTTTGCGGACTAATCGTATGCCTTGAGTTTCTCAGATGCTTCATCACTAGGCACGAGACGATTCGGTGCCCCTCGGAGACTATTGAAGACGGCGTCGTTCTACATTTCTTTTTGGTGGATTTGAGTCGTAGGAGAGTCGTACTATTAAGAGGGGGTCCGCGTCGGAAAGGTTTGAGTGGAATCAACACGTACACTTGTCCTTCCTTTCCTTGCACTTTGGAGCATCTTCCCGTTGTCATAGTTGTGCATAAATCCGGCTGACTGCTATTCTTGCGGTAGTATCGCTCTAGGGAAGCGGTAGTACATAGCACCAATAGTACCGGCTGGGGTCATGGTAATACCGCTCCCCAGGAGCCGTAGTACCGCAACTCCTAGGCCTTGTGCTGCTCCGGTACGGTAGTAGGCGTGGATGTAATTTTTTACATCCGCGCCCACACGGTAGTACCGCACGTCTTGCGCGGTAGTACCGCGAGTGGACACGGTAGTACCGCTCTCTTGGAGCGTAGTACCGTGGCCCTCATGCCCAATACCGTTGCGTCGCGGTAGTAGGAGCGGATGTAATTTTTTACATCCGCGCCTCCACGGTAGTACCGCACCTCGGGCGCGCTAGTACCGCGTCGGGTTTCGCCTTTATTTCTTTTTCAGCGGAAGTAGGCACGGATGTAATTTATTTCGTCCGCGCTCTTCGTAGGTTGTGGCTTACCTGCCTTGCGGTAGTACCGCAAAGGGTCTTGTGATAATGCAGCGTAGTAATCTTGCACTCGGTCGGGCCGGTCCAGTCTCTGCTTCTGCTGCCGTGGTAGTACCGTGGCCTTCCACGGTAGTACCGCATGGTCATGGGTAGTACTGCCAGCGCTTCGAGCGGTAGTACCCGGCGTGTCATGAGCTGAACTAGAGGATAACGGTTGGATCTTTCCCCCGAGTATAAAAGGCGTGTCTCCTACCTCTAGTTGACCACCTCTTCCATCTCTAAGCTCCATTGTTGCTCCAAGCTCCATTTTGGCCCGATCTCTCTCCGTAGCCAATCAAACTTGTTGATTTGCTCAGGATTGGGTGACAAGGGCCCGATCTACACTTCCACCAAGAGACTTTTGATTCCCCCCACTTATCCCTTGCGGATCTTGTTACTCTTGGGTGTTTGAGCACCCTAGACGGTTGAGGTCACCGTGGAGCCATATTCCATTGTGGTGAAGCTTCGTGGTGTTGTTGGGAGCCTCCAATTAAGTTGTGGAGATTGCCCCAACCTTGTTTGTAAAGGTTCGGTTGCCGCCTTCAAGGGCACCAATAGTGGAATCACGGCTCTTGCATTGTGCGAGGGCATGAGGAGATTATGGTGGCCCTAGTGGCTTCTTGGGGAGCATTGTGCCTCCACACCGCTCTAACGGAGACGTAGTTCCCCTCAAAAGGAAGGAACTTCGGTAACACATCCTCGTCTCCACCGGCTCCACTCTTGGTTATCTTATCCCTTTACTTGTGCAAGCTTATTTGTGTTTCTATCTTTGCTTGCTCTTGTGCTTGTGTTGATTGCATCATATAGGTTGTTCACCTAGTTGCACATCTAGACAACCTTTATTATTGCATAGTTTAAATTGGTAAAGAAAAGCTTAAAAATTGTTAGTTGCCTATTCACCCCCCCCCCTCTAGTCAACTATATCGATCCTTTCAATTCGTATCAGAGCCTCATCTCTTTTTAAGGACTTTACCGTCCAAAGAGTATGGTTGACGTCGTAGATGATGTGGGGGAGCACTCCGGTGCGAATCCGATATCATCTACGGGAGATGGGGGTACCTCGATCTTCGTGAGGAATTCAATGTGGCTTTGGACACATTGAAAACCTCCATGACGACCGAGGTCAAGGACATGTTTAAGGAATTCCTAGAAGGGCTTAAACTTTCCACCGCACCCGTGAAAGTGGGTGATCCCTCCAACATGGGAGCGGATGCTAACTCCGATAAGGGGGAAGCTACTAGTGAGAAAGCCCCATCGTCTGGTGGTAAGAATGGCACCGGCATCTTCGCCCATGTGCAACCTCCTCCCGTTTATGGTGGACCGATTACTTCCACTCATTTGAATCATGCCGGTCCACCACCTAAGATTGATAAAAAGGAGGATTTTGATTCTTGGGTTTATCATTTTAAGCGTCATTTAAATCATGTGTACACTAACCATTGTAGAATCATTGAAGAAGGTTTCTATCCAAGATGATTCGAGCAACTTCTCTCCTAGAGAAGTCGTGGACCATCAATTCAATGAGAATGCTCTCTTCATCATCCAAGAAGCAATCCTTCCCGAAGACCTCCCTCATCTCCGGCCCTACTCCCTTACCAAAGATGCTTGGCTCAAGGTGGTTTCCCTCTATCGAGGAAGCGCAAGCATTCAACGTTCCAATTATGAAGTGGTCCAAGATGAAGCCGATGAGTTTGCAATGAAAGAAGAAGAAGAACCTCGTGAGCTCTATCGGAGAGTAACCAAGCTTGCAGTCTCCCTCGGGATCATGGAAGTAAGGACACGGATGACAAACTGGATCAAGCGCAAATTCCTCAAGGCAATGATGCCCTACCACAAAGCCATGTCCTCCGTCATCCGTCAACGGCCGGACTTCCACACCCTGTCCTCAAGTGATGTGTTGGATGAGTTTGTGGCTATGAGCATATTGGACAAGACCGCCGACAATGCGGTGCTTCGCTCCCAAAGAGCAAAGAAGCCCAACCTCGCTTTGAAGGCCAAGATTTGTGTCAAAGAAGATGGAGAGGAGGAAGAAGAAGAGAGCAACCTAGAAGATACGAAGTATGACTATCACGAACACATGGCCCTTGCTTCAAGGCAATTTTGGAGCAAGAAGAACTCAAGGCCCAACTTCAACAAGAGCAACTCAAGTGGCGCAAAGGGCAAGCAACGAGTGAGGACTTGCTTCAATTGTGGCAATGTGAGTCACTTTGTTGCGGAGTGCCCATATGAGAAGAGGGAAGACAATGGTGGCAAGCTCATCCGTAAGGACAAGGCCAAGTCTTTCCCCAACAACAGCAACTTCACCAAGAAGGCTCCTCACAAAGCTTTGGTGGCTCAAGAAGAGTACAATGAGGATGATGATGATGATGAAGATGGTGAGTCGGTTGCCATGGCCTCCGTTGCCATTGCAACGACTCCTCGGGTGTCTCTCTTCGATTCACCCAATGAAAGCATCACCGCCAAGTGCCTCATGGCTAAAGCCACCAACAAGGTGTTTGCTTCGGTGGGGATCATGGTTGCTCGATAGTGGAGCAACGAATCATATGACCGGAGCAAGGACTTGGTGGTGGACGTGCAAAAGATCCCATCTATGCCCACCAATGTCGAGTGGGGTGATGCCTCACATTCTAAGGTATTGGGTCTTGGCAAGGTTGTCGTTTCTCATGATCTAACGATCGAGAAAGTCATGCTTGTTGAGTCCCTTGCATACAATTTGCTTTCCGTTCGTCAACTTGCACTCATGGGCTTTGCCACCTTCTTTAACATTTATACCATGGCCCTCTTGTGGAGCAAGACTCTTAAAGTAGCCTTTGTTGGGCATGTCGAGAATGGTCTTTATGTGATAAACTTTTCGGAGCGACCCACTAAGACTACGACATGCCTAATGGCTAAAGTTGACGTGGGATGGCTTTGGCATCGCCGTTTAGCCCACGTCAATATGAGATCTTTGCAAAGTCTTCTCAAGGGGGACCATGTCCGTGGACTAACAAATGTTAGTTTTGCCAAAGATCGTGCTTGCAGTGCTTGTATCGAAGGAAAGCTTCATGAAACGGCTCATCCTCCCATGAATATCATCTACTCGAAGAGACCCTTGGAGCTCCTGCACATGGACCTCTTTGGACCTCCATCCTTTGATAGTCTTGGGGGTAGAAAGTATTGCTTGGCGATTGTGGATGATTATTCAAGATACACTTGGGTATACTTCTTCAAGAGGAAGAGTGAGACTCAACAAACTGTTATCGACTTTGCAAATGAAGCTCAACATCAACATAATGCAAATATCTTGACAATAAGAAGTGACAACGGCACCGAGTTCAAGAACTACACCTTGGATGAGTTTCTTAGTGAAGAGGGGATCAAGCATCAATATTCGGCACCATATACCCCTCAACAAAATGGTGTTGCGGAGGAAGAACCGGACATTGATGGATGCGGCAAGGACCATGATGGCGGAGTTCAAGTCTCCATACAACTTTTGGGCGAAGCCATCAACACCGCATGTCATGCATCCAATCGGCTCTATCTCCGCAAAGGCTTGAACAAGACTCCTTATGAGATACTCACCGCAACAAGCCCAATCTCAAGTACTTCCGTGTTCGGGTGTAAGTGTTTCATTCTCAAGAAAGGTGTTCGTTTGTCTAAATTTGAAGCTAGAGCTTATGAGGGCATATTTGTTGGTTATGCTACAAACTCTCATGCTTACCATGTCCTCAATAAATCCACGGGACTTATTGAGGAGACATGTAACATGGAGTTTGATGAGAATAACGGCTCCCAAGTGGAGCAAAGTGGCACTTGTGATGTAGGTGATGAAATTCCTCCTCAAGCCATAAGAAGAATGGGTGTTGGTTTTATCCTACCCGTTGAGGAACCCCTTGTGGCGAAGGAGAAGGACAATGCTCCACTCAAGTGGAGCCATCACCAACTCAAGGCCCACACGCTTAGAAGAACAAAGTGAAGGCCCTCAACCTCATGAACAAGACCAAGGGCAAGATCGTGCTCAAGGCGATGGTGACACACCAAATGATGCCCAAGGTCAAGTTATCTTCCCGAGCATGCTCAAGATCAAGAACATGTTCAAGACGGCGCTCAAGATGATCAAGTGACCCCTCCTCATCTCACCTCCGAGGAAGAATTAGAGCGTCGTGCCGCCAAGATTGCTTCCAAACTTACTACCAAAGGCCATCTCATGGAGAATGTGGTTGGAAGCCAAATGAAAGGGGTAAGCACTCGTAGACAATTGGCAAACTATTGTGAACATCACGCGTTTGTCTCTTGTGTTGAACCCCAAAAGGTCTATGAGGCGCTCGAAGACTCGGATTGGCTCAATGCCATGCATGAAGAACTCAACAATTTCGAGTACAACAAGGTGTGGAGATTGGTGCCAAGGCCATCGGGAACCACAACGTCATTGGAACCAAGTGGATCTTCAAGAACAAGCAAGATGCTCATGGGAACATCATTACGCAACAAGGCAAGATTGGTAGCACAAGGCTACTCCCAAGTCAAGGGTATCGACTACGGTGAAACCTTTGCTCCCGTTGCTCGCCTTGAATCCATTCGTTTGTTGATTGCTTATGCTGCCCATCACAACTTTAAGTTGCAAAAAATGGATGTGAAAAGTGCTTTTCTTAATGGTCCTATTAATGAGTTGGTCTATGTCAAGCAACCCCCCGGGTTCGAGGACCCCTACTTCCCGGATCATGTGTATCAACTCGATAAGGCACTCTATGGCCTTAAACAAGCCCCACGTGCGTGGTATGACCACCTTACCGAGTTGTTACAAGATCGTGGATTTGAAGTGGGCCAAATCGATCCCACTCTTTTTACTAAGAAGGTCAATGGGGAGTTGTTTGTATGCCAACTATATGTTGATGATATTATCTTTGGTTCCCCTAACAAAGCTTTCAATGAGGAATTTGCCGCTCTCATGACCTCCAAGTTCAAGATGTCTTCTATGGGAGAGTTGAAGTTCTTCCTTGGTTTCAATATCAAAAAAAGAAGAGAAGGAACATTCATCAACCAAGCCAAATACACTCAAGACATGCTCAAAAGATTCAAGCTAAGTGATATCAAGCCGGCTACTACACCAATGCCTACCAAGTGCCAACTTGACATTGATCCGAATGGTAAAGCGGTGGATCAAAAGGTATATCGCTCCATGATTGGCTCCTTGCTTTACCTTCGTGCATCTAGACCGGATATCATGTTGAGTGTGGGAATGTGTGCACGGTTTCAAGCCGCACCGAAGGAAAGCCACTATGTGGCGGTCAAGTGAATCTTTCGATATTTGGCTCATACCCCAAACTTTGGCTTATGGTACCCAAGAGGGGCAAACTTCAAGCTTGAAGGATTTACGGATTCCGATTGGGCGGGAGACAAAGTGGATAGGAAGTCCACTTAGGAAGGTGCCAATTTCTTGGTTGCTCTTTGGTAAGTTGGTCTTCCAAGAAGCAAAGTTGTGTGTCTCTCTCGTCCAATCGAAGCGGAATATGTGGCGGTCGGTAGTTGTTGTGCTCAACTCCTATGGATGAGGCAAACTTTAAAGGAGTACGGTGTCATTTGTGATAAAGTGCCTCTTTGGTGTGATAATGAAAGTGCCATCAAGATTTCTCTCAACCCGGTGCAACACTTCAAGACGAAGCACATTGAGATTCGGTATCACTTCATCCGAGATCACATTAGGCGAGGGGAGATCGAGCTCAAGTATGTCAACACTCATGATAACCTTGCAGATATGTTCACGAAGCCCTTGGATGAAGCAAGATTTCACAAGTTAAGGCATGAGCTAAATATCGTTGATTCGAGCAATGTGACTTGAACCCGTGCACCCCCACCACACTCATCTTGTTGTCTAGTTTAGGTGTAGGCATGGACAAAGGGGGAGTGTTGTTCTCTCAATGAACTCTCCCTCCCCCCTATCATGCATAAATAGATCAACTCTTTCACATTCACCATTTTTTATGGTACTTGTGCTTCAAAGACGAGTTTTGGTCATGGGCCCAAGGATAATTCTTCGCGGTGCCATACCATCTAACTCAAACATAGGTGGCTTCGGCCACCGCCCTCTCCTTTTTAGAGGTTGTGTCGCTTGGTGTTCTCTTGTTGTCTTTCTGCCTCTGGTTTGTGTGTGTGCTTGTGGCTTCGTTTGTGTGAAAAGTTTCCGTGCAAGGACCTTTCTTTTGTGTTGAAACCAGGGGTGTCTTGTGCTCACGGTACTACATGGCTCTGGTACTACATGACCAACCACGGTACTACCGCATGTGGAACGCAGTACTCCACGCTGCAGTAATTTTTCTTGCCGCTGGGTGAGCGGTACTACCGCTCGGTGCGATACTTCCGCCCTAAGCGGTACTACGATGACCTGCGGTACTACCGTGCCGTCTTGGGCGCGTGGGGATAAGGACGGGCAGGGGGAGTTCTAACTCCCCCATACCCATTCGCAGTTCCTCCCACGTCGTCTCATCTCTCTCTCTCTCCCGCTCAAGATAGGAGCCGGCGTTCATTGCCGGATCTCCTCCTCCGGCTGCCCTCCCGTGATTCCGTCCGGTGGGATCCTTCCCCACCACGTGCTCTTGCTATGGACCCAGGTTTTTCCCCAAACCTTTCTCGTTTTATTGCGTTCTTTGTCTTTAGGTTATTGGGGGAGACTTGGATGTTCTAGAGATTCGTAGGCTTTCTCTTTGCAAGAATAGGATGAAGGAGAGTAGCCTTGCATAGGAATTATACTTGTTTTGTTGTCTTGCGCTACATCTGATCATCATAGCATTGCCGTTGTTTCGCGGGTCTTTTCAGATTCGAACTGTCGTTCAGATCTGACACGACGCGGTACTACCGCCCGTCGGGCGCGGTACTACCGCTTGCACGGTACTACCGCTACGGGTACTATTACCAAGACACCGCGGCACTAAAACTTTACTACTGCTCCAACCACGGTACTACCGCGACTTGGAGCAGTACTAATCTTTTAGTACCGCAGACACTGGCAGTACTACCGTGGCTCACATCTAACGCTGGCCAACCTTCACGTATATTTCCTATGTGTTTCTTGTGCTTTGTTGTGGTCTTTGCATTGATCCTCTTTCCGTTCGTTGGTGTTTTGCGTGTGTGTCTCAGGTGGTGGCTCTCGCCGTTCCAATCCCAGTCGTGACACTGGCTCCAAGCGTCTGCGCAACCCAGGTGACGCAACAGAGGGCTCCTCTGCCCCAAGCGCAATGTCAAGACTACTGCTAGCAAGTTCAAGGAGCCCGCCAAGGGCATGGATGAGATGCCCCAATCTGACTACGTCCGTCTCAGGCAGATTCACCCGTACGTGACCCCTCGTTCCTCTGTCAGGGGTTGTGAGCTGTTTTGGAACAAGCAACAAACCAACATCTATCTGGATGTCATCAAGAACAAGCAGAATACCTATGTGGATGTGAAATGGATTGACATGCATCACTTGAGGAAGGACAAGTTCCGTGCCTACTTTGGAGAGGCTCTGGACTTGGTGGAGCAGTTTGGCATTGAGCATGTGATATCCTTTCACCTTGTCTATGATCTGAGCTTATCATCGGTTCTTTGCCTCGGTTTACTTTCACCACGATGAGGAGAGGAGGATGACTGGATGTCCAATGGCCGTAAGTCGATTTGCTACCTGGAAGGAGTTCATGGATTTGCTCCAGGTACCTGATGACGGGCTCGACACTCCCGTGGGTGTTCGCCCCCATGCCAAGTCTGATTATGCCAACAAGGACAAGCTTGCACCGTACTATGTTGAGAAGACGCTTCCAAGTGGCAAGATAGGGTTGGTGCTCAACTCTTTTCTGGATATCATGTACCGCATCTTCCGCAACTCTTTGTTCCCTCGCATTGGTGACAAGGACAAGGTTCATGCCTATATGGTGGATATGATGCTCATCTGCGAGGAGGCTCGTTTGTCTCGAGACTCAGCCACTTGATGTCTCACACATCATGTGGTGTGAGCTTCGGTTATGGTGTTCAACCGCAAAGTGCCTATCTACGGGCCCTATCTGTTTCTACTGATCTCGAGGACTTGGGAGAAGATGTTCCCTGGTGAGGAGTTCCTTGCCCCTGACTGGATTCGCCATGATCCCATATGTCTGCGTGTCAAACCCAACTGGGCCAACACTACTACTCGTGCCGAGGCGTCTGCTGCTAGGGCTGCTTTGTTGGTGAGGAGGATGCTGGCGCCGAGAATGTTGCTGAGGGCCATGCTGCTAGGCCTTCCCAGAGCTACTCTATGCCTTCATGGGCCAAGAAGCTGAAGGACAAGATGAAGACTCTTTTCTACATGCAAGCCAAGGGGCAGTACAAGACTCACGTGGCGTCCAAGGAGAGTCGTCGCCGGGACAGGAAGATCTTGCATCTATATGGTGAGGATGTGTCTGGCGGGTGCGAGGCGCATCACTCCGTGAGGCCGAGTGGATGGAGAAGCAAGGCTACAGGTGGACTGATTACGAGGAGGACGCCGAGGAGTCTATCCTGCTGCCGAGGAGTCTGACGGAGAGGGTTGGGATGAGTTCCCTGCTGCTTGAGCCACCGCTTGTGTGTAGGTGTCCTCTCTGCCTTTTTGGCGTCTCGATGCCAAAGGGGGAGAGAGTGTAGGGATTTGCGAGTCGTGTGTCGTGTTCGTGTTTGGTGTGTTTATTGCTTTCTCGGTTGAACTTCGTTTGAACCTCGTTTTAGTTGCTTTTCCTTCATATGGTGTAAGACATATGCACTCTATCTATCTTAGCGAGCTTGTGTTATATTGTGCTATATGTTGCTTAGATGTTAATCTTCGTGCCTTTGTCTCTAAAATATAGGGGGAGTGGTGATCCTAGTATGTGTGCTATGCAGTCCAAAGCATTCATCCAGTGCACACATCTAGGGGAGCCCGTCTATATTTTGGAGAGGAGGGTTTGCCCTTGCTCTATTTTATCGTATCTTTGTGCAAATCCGTATTGTCATCAATCCACCAAAAGGGGGAGATTGTAAGGGCATATTTATCCCTTAAGTGTTTTGGTGATTGATGGCGATACTTTTGCGGACTAATCGTATGCCTTGAGTTTCTCGGATGCTTCATCACTAGGCACGAGACGATTCGGTGCCCCTCGGAGACTATTGAAGGCGGTGTCGTTCTCGTTTCTTTTTGGTGGATTTGAGTCGTGGGAGAGCCGTACTATTAAGAGGGGTCCGCGTCGGAAAGGTTTGGGTGGAATCAACACGTACACTTGTCCTTCCTTTCCTTGCACTTTGGAGCATCTTCCCGTTGTCATAGTTGTGCATAAATCGACGGCTATCGCTGTTCTTGCGGTATATCGCTCTAGGGAAGCGGTAGCATAAGCACCAGCAGTAGTACCGGGGTCACGCAGTAGTACCGCTCCCAGGAGCCGTAGTACCGCAACTCCTAGGCCTTGTGCTGCTCGCAGACGGTAGTAGGCGCGATGTAATTTTTACATCCGCTACCACACGGTAGTACCGCACGCGTCTATGCGGTAGTACCGTGAGTGGACACGGTAGTACCGCTCTCTTGGAGCCGTAGTACCGTGGCCCTCATGCCCGATACCGCTATGCGTCATGGTAGTAGGAGCGGATGTAATTTTTTACATCCGTGCCTCCACGGTAGTACCGCACCTCGGGCGCGGTAGTACCGCGTCGGGTTTCGCACTGTTTCTTTTTCAGCGGAAGTAGGCACGGATGTGATTTATTTCATCCGCGTTGTTCGTAGGCTGTGGCTTACCTGCCTTGCGGTAGTACAGCAAGGGTGCGCGGTAGTACCGCTGCAGTGGTAGTAATCTTGCACTTAGTCAGGCGCCCGATCTTCGCCATCGCAGCGGTAGTACCGTGGCCTTCCACGGTAGTAATGCTGCGTGGCAGCCGGTAGTACTGTGCTTTCGAGCGGTAGTACTGGCGTGTCGCTGAGCTGAACTAGAGGATAACGGTTGGATCTTTCCCAGTATAAAAGGCATGTCTCCTACCTCTAGTTGACCACCTCTTCCATCTCTAAGCTCCATTGTTGCTCCAAGCTCCATTTTGGCCGATCTCTCTCCCTAGCCAATCAAACTTGTTGATTTGCTCGGGATTGGGTGACAAGGGCCCGATCTACACTTCCACCAAGAGACTTTTGATTCCCCCACTTATCCTCTTGCGGATCTTGTTACTCTTGGGTGTTTGAGCACCCTAGGCAGTTGAAGTCACCGTGGAGCCATATTCCATTGTGGTGAAGCTTCGTGGTGTTGTTGGGAGCCTCCAATTAAGTTGTGGAGATTGCCCCAACCTTGTTTGTAAAGGTTCGGTTGCCGCCTTCAAGGGCACCAATAGTGGAATCACGGCTCTTGCATTGTGCGCGTGAGGAGATTACGGTGGCCCTAGTGGCTTCTTGGGGAGCATTGTGCCTCCACACCGCTCTAACGGAGACGTACTTCCCCTCAAAAGGAAGGAACTTGGTAACACATCCTCGTCTCCACCGGCTCCACTCTTGGTTATCTTATCCCTTTACTTGTGCAAGCTTATTTGTGTTTCTATCTTTGCTTGCTCTTGTGCTTGTGTTGATTGCATCATATAGGTTGTTCACCTAGTTGCACATCTAGACAACCTTTATTATTGCATAGTTTAAATTGGTAAAGAAAATCTTAAAAATTGTTAGTTGCCTATTCACCCCCCCCCTCTAGTCAACTATATCGATCCTTTCAAGCGTAGCATCATCTTGTTGCAACTGCTCTTGCTCCAGCTCATCATAAGCGAGCACTCGAGGTGACTGCTACCTCTTGAGCTTGCGTTGGTTTTCCCCGAAGAGGAGAGGATGATGCAGCAGAGTAGCGTAAGTATTTCCCTCAGTTTTTGAGAACCAAGGTATCAATCCAGTAGGAGGCCACGCTCAAGTCCCTTGTACCTGCACAAAACGATAGCTACTCGCAACCAACGCGATTAGGGGTTGTCAATCCCTTCACAGTCACTTATGAGAGTGAGATCTGATAGAGATAATTTTTTTGGTATTTTTGGTATAGAGATGCAAAGTGAAAAGTAAAAGGCAAAGTAAAAAAGCAAAGCAAGATTAAAGTGATGGAGATTGATATGATGAGAATAGACCGGGGCCATAGGTTTCACTAGTGGCTTCTCTCAAGAGCATAAGTATTCTACGGTGGGTGAACAAATTACTGTTGAGCAATTGACAGAATTGAGCATAGTTATGAGAATATCTAGGCATGATCATGTATATAGGCATCACGTCCGTGACAAGTAGACCGAAACGATTCTGCATCTACTACTATTACTCCACTCATCGACCGCTATCCAGCATGCATCTAGAGTATTAAGTTAAAACAGAGTAACGCTTTAAGCAAGATGACATGATGTAGAGAGATAAATTCATGCAATATGAAATAAACCCCATCTTGTTATCCTCGATGGCAACGACATACAATACGTGCCTTGCTGCCCCTTATACATCCTTTGGGAAAGGACACCGCAAGATTGAACCCAAAGCTAAGCACTTCTCCCATGGCTAGAACTACCAATCTAGTTGGCCAAACCAAACGGATAATTCGAAGAGACTTGCAAAGATAACCAATCATACATAAAAGAATTCAGAAAAGATTCAAATATTATTCATAGATAGACTTGATCATAAACCCACAATTCATCGGTCTCAACATACACACCGCAAAAAGAATAAGATTACATCGAATAGATCTCCACAAGAGAGGGGGAAAACATTGTATTAAGATCCAAAAAGAGAGAAGAAACCATCTAGCTAATAACTATGGACCCGAAGGTCTGAGGTAAACTACTCACACTTCATCGGAGAAGCTATGATGATGTATAAGCCCTCCGTGATGACGGCCCTCTCCGGCGGAGCTCCAGAACAGGCCCCAAGATGGGATCTCGTGGATACAGAAAGTTGTGGCGGTGGAATTAGATTTTTGGCTCCGTATCTGTTCGTTTGGGGGTACGTGGGTATATATAGGAGGAAGAAGTACGTCGGTGGAGCTTCGGTGGGCCCACGAGGGTGGGGGCACGCCTGGGGGTGTAGGGCGCGCCCCCCTACCTCGTGCCCACCTCGAAGCTTCCTTGGCGTATGGTCCAAGTCTCCTGGGTCATATTCGGGAAGAAAATCACGTTCCAGAAAGAATTATTCCGTTTGGACTCCGTTTGATATGCCGTTTCTTCGAAACAATGAAATAGGCAAACCAACAGCAATTCTGGGTTGGGCCTCCGGTTAATAGGTTAGTCCCAAAAATAATATAAAAGTGGAAAATAAAGCCCAATATAGTCCAAAACAGTAGATAATATAGCATGGAGCAATCAAAAATTATAGATACGTTGGAGACGTATCGAGGCATCTAAGCTTAATTCCTGCTCATCCTCGAGTAGGTAAATGATAAAAAAAGAATTTTTGATGCGGAGTGCTACTTGGCATAATTTCAATGCAAAATTTCTTAATTGTGGTATGAATATTCAGATTCAAAAGATTCAAGACAAAAGTTCATTTTGACAAAAAGAATAATAATACTTCAAGCATACTAATAAAGTAATTATGTCTTCTCAAAATAACATGGCCAAAGAAAGTTATCCCTACAAAATCATATAGTCTGGCTATGCTCCATCTTCACCACACAAAGTATTTAAATCATGCACAACCCCGATGACAAGCCAAGCAATTGTTTCATACTCTAACTTTTTCAAAACTTTTTCAATCTTCACGCAATACATGAGCGTGAGCCATGGATATAGCACTTATAGGTGGAATAGAATGGTGGTTGTGGAGAAGAAAAAAAGAGGGGAAGATAGTCTCACATCAACTAGGCGTATCAACGGGCTATGGAGATGCCCATAAATAGATATCAATGTGAGTGAGTAGGGATTGCCATGCAACGGATGCACTAGAGCTATAGGTATATGAAATCTCATCAAAAGAAACTAAGTGGGTGTGCATCCAACTTGCTTGCTCACGAAGACCTAGGGCAATTTTGAGTAAGCCCATCATTGGAATATACAAAGACAAGTTCTATAATGAAAAATTCCCACTAGTATATGAAAGTGACATAACGAGAGACTCTCTATCATGAAGATCATGGTGCTACTTTGAAGCACAAGTGTGGTAAAAGGATAGTAACATTGTCCCTTCTCTCTTTTTCTCTCATTTTTTTATTTGGGCCTTTTTCTCTTTTTTTATGGCCTCCTTTTTTTTCGTCCGGAGTCTCATCCCGACTTATGGGGGAATCATAGTCTCCATCATTATTTCCTCACTTGGGACAATGCTCTAGAAAATAATGATCATCACGCTTTATTTTTCTTACAACTCAACAATTACAACTCGATACTTAGAACAAATATGACTCTATATGAATGCCTCCGTGATGTGCGGGATATGCAATGAATCAAGAGTGACATGTATGAAATAATTATGCACGGTGGCTTTGCCAAAAATACGATGTCAACTACATGATCATGCTAGCAATATGACAATGATGGAGCGTGTCATGATAAACGGAACGGTGGAAAGTTGCATGGCAATATATCTCGGAATGGCTATGGAAATGCCATGATAGGTAGGTATGGTGGCTGTTTTGAGGAAGGTATATGGTGGGTGTATGATAATGGTGAAAGGTGCGTGGTATTAGAGAGGCTAGCATTGGTGGAAGGATGGGAAAAAGTGCGTATAATCCATGGACTCAACATTAGTTATAAAGAACTCATATACTTATTGCAAAAATCTAGAAGTTATCAAAGCAAAGTATTACGCGCATGCTCCTAGGGGGATAGATTGGTAGGAAAAGACCATCGCTAGTCACGACCGCCACTCATAAGGAAGACAATCAATAAATAAATCATGCTCCGACTTCATCACATAACGGTTCACCATACGTGCATGCTACGGGGATCACAAACTTTAACACAAGTATTGTTTAAATTCACAACTACTCAACTAGCATGACTCTAATATTATCACCTCCATATCTCAAAACAATTATCATGCTTCAATCTTCTCTTACTATTCAACGCACTCAAAAGAAAATTTCACAAATCTTGAACACCAAGCATATTATTATTAAGCAAATTACCATGCTATTAAGACTCTCAAAATAATTTAAGTGAAGCATGAGAGATCAATAGTTTCTTTAAAACAAACCACCACCATGCTCTAAAAGATCTAAGCGAAGCACATAGAGCAAAATTATAACGCTCAAAAGATATAAGTGAAGCACATAGAGCAAAACTTCATAGCTCAAAAGATATAAGTGAAGCACATAGAGTATTCTATCAAATTCCAATTCATGTATGGCTATCTCAAAAGGTGTGTACAGCAAGGATGATTGTGGCACACTAACAAACAAAGACTCAAATAATACAAGACGCTCCAAGCAAAACACATATCATGTTGGTGAATAAAAATATAGCTCCAAGTAAATTACCGATGGAAGTGGACGAAAGAGGGGATGCCTTCCGGGGCATCCCCAAGCTTTGACTTTTTGGTGTCCTTGGATTATCTTGGGGTTTCCATGGGCATCCCCAAGCTTAGTCTCTTGCCACTCCTTTCTCCATAATCCATCAAAAGAATTCACCCAAAACTTGAAAACTTCACAACACAAAACTCAATAGAAATCTCGTGAGCTCCGTTAGAGAAAGAAAACAAAAGACCACTTCAAGGTACTGTAATGAACTCATTCTTTATTTATATTGGTGTTAAACCTACTTTATTCCAACTTCTCTATGGATTATAAATTATTTTACTAACCATAGATTCATCAAAATAAGCAAACAACACACGAAAAACAGAATCTGTCAAAAACCGAACAGTCTGTAGTAATCTATAACTAACGCAAACTTCTGGAAGCCAAAAAATTCTACCAAAATTAGAAGATCTAGACAATTTATTTATTGATCATAATCAATTGGAATCATTATTTTATCACGTTCTGATGATTTTTAATAATTCGGGCACTGAACACAAAGTTTCTGGAAATTACAGCGAGATCAAATAACTATCATCGAAGAAGATCCAATAGGTCTAACTTGGCACAAACACTAATTAAAACACAAAACCACATCCAAACAGAGGGTATATGGGTTATTTATTCCCTAATAGAAGAAAAACACAGAAAACTAAAAATAAAGTTGGGTTGCCTCCCAACAAGCGCTATTGTTTAACGCCCCTAGCTATGCATAAAAGCGAGGATAGATCTAGGTATTGCCATCTTTGGAAGGCAATCCATAAGTGACTCTCATGATAGTTTCATATGGCAATTTTATTTTCTTTCTTGGAAAGTGTTCCATGCCCTTTTTTAATGGAAATTGGAATCTAATATTCCCTTCCTTCATATCAATAATCGCACCAACCGTTCTAAGGAAAGGTCTACCAAGAATAATAGGGCAAGAAGGATTGCAATCTATATCAAGAACAATGAAATCTACGGGCACATAATTCCTATTTGCAACAATAAGAACATCATTAATCATTCCCATAGGTTTCTTAATAGTAGAATCCGCGAGATGTAAATTTAAAGAGCAATCATCAAGATTGCGGAAATCTAGCAAATCACACAAAGTTTTGGGGATAGTGGAGACACTAGCACCCAAATCACACAAAGCATAAAACTCATGTTCTTTAATTTTAATTTTAGTAGTTGGTTCCCACTCATCATAGAGTTTTATAGGGATAGAAACTTTCAACTCAAGTTTTTCTTCATAAGATTGCATCAAGGCATCAACAATATGTTAAATTGAAGGCTTTCTTTTGACTATAAGCATGTGGAGAATTTAGCACGGATTGCAACAAGGAAATACAATCAATCAAAGAGAAACTTTCATAATTAAATTCCTTGAAATCCAATGTAGTGGGTTTAGCAACATCTAGATTTTTATTTCTTTCAATCCCACTTTCATCAATTTCATCATAAAGATCTAAATACTCCGAATTTTTAGAACGCCTTCTAGGTAAAGGAAGATCATATTCAGTTTCATCAAGATTCATATTGCAAAACAAAGATTTGATAGGGGACGCATCAATAACTTTTAGATCTTCATCTTGATTTTCATAGGAATTGGAAGAACATGCTTTAATAAAGGCATCTTTTGTAGCACGCATCCTAGCGGTTCTTTCCTTGCACTCATCAATGGGAATTATCATAGCTTTGAGAGACTCATTGATATCATGCTTAGGAGGAATAGATCTAAGCTTTAAAGAATCAACTTCAAGAGAAATTCTATCAACGTTCCTAGCCAAATCATCAACTTTAAGCAATTTATCTTCAAGCAAAGCATTAATTTTTTTGTGAATTCATAAACTCTTTAACACTATTCTCAAATTCAGAGGGCATCTTATTATAATTTCCATACGAGTTGTTGTAGGAATTTCCATAATTATTAGAAGGGTTACTAGGATATGGCCTAGATTAAAATTCCCTCTGTACGCGTTGTTACCAAAATTATTCCTACCAAACAAAATTCACATCCATAGATTCATTGTTATTCTCAATCAAAGTAGACAAAGGCATATCATTAGGATCAGAAGAAACACTCTTAGTAGCAAATAATTTCATAAGTCCATCCATCTTTCCACTCAAAACATTGATTTCTTCTATCGCATGCACTTTTTTATTAGAAGATCTTTTAGTATGCCATTGAGAATAATTAGCCATAATATTATCTAGGAGTTTAGTAGCATCTCCTAAAGTGATTTCCATAAAAGTGCCCCCCGCGGCCGAATCTAAAAGATTTCTAGAAGCAAAATTCAAACCGGCATAATTTTTTTGTATAATCATCCACAAATTCAAACCATGAGTAGGGCAATTACGTATCATTAATTTCATTCTCTCCCAAGCCTGTGCAATATGTTCATGGTCAAGTTGCTTAAAATTCATAGTATCGTTTCTAAGAGAGATGATCTTAGCGGGAGGAAAATACTTAAAGATAAAAGCATCTTTGCACTTGTTCCAAGAATCAATACTATTTTTCGGCAAAGACGAAAACCAAGCTTTAGCACGATCTCTAAGCGAAAAAGGAAATAGCTTCAACTTAACGACATCATTATCGACATCCTTTTTCTTTTGCATATCACATAAATCAACGAAGCCATTCAGATGAGTAGCGGCATCTTCACTAGGAAGGCCGGCGAATTGATCTTTCATAACAAGATTCAAGAAAGCAGTATTGATTTCACAAGATTCGATTGGCAAGAGGAGCAATCGGAGTGCTAAGGAAATCATTATTGTTGGTATTGGTGAAGTCACACAATTTGGTAGTATCTTGAGCCATCGCGACAAACAAGCAATCCAACACACGAGCAAACAAAAGGCAAGCGAGAAAAAGGCAAACGGAGAAGGAGAAGGAGAAGGAGAAGGAGAAGGAGAAGGAGAAGGAGAAAGAGAGGGCGAATAAGACGGCAAGGGTGAAGTGGGGGAGAGGAAAACGAGAGGCAAATGGCAACTAATGTAATGCGAGAGATAGGGATTGTGATGGGTACTTGGTATGTTGACTTTTTGCGTAGACTCCCCGGCAACGGCGCCAGAAATGGCTCGTTGTCGGGAGTCAAAATCTTCACTTGACTTCACGTAAGCCTCCCCAGAAACGGCGCCAGAAATTCTTTTTGCTGCCTCTTGAGCTTGCGTTGGTTTTCCCTGAAGAGGAGAGGATGATGCAGCAGAGTAGCGTAAGTATTTCCCTCAGTTTTTGAGAACTAAGGTATCAATCCAGTAGGAGGCCACGCTCAAGTCCCTTGTACCTGCACAAAATGATAGCTACTCGCAACCAACGCGATTAGGCGTTGTCAATCCCTTCACGGTCACTTACGAGAGTGAGATCTGATAGAGATAATATTTTTGGTATTTTTGGTATAGAGATGCAGTGAAAAGTAAAAGGCAAAGTAAAAAGCAAAGCAAGATTAAAGTGATGGAGATTGATATGATGAGAATAGACCCGGGGGCCATAGGTTTCACTAGTGGCTTCTCTCAAGAGCATAAGTATTCTACAGTGGGTGAACAAATTACTGTTGAGCAATTGACATAATTGAGCATAGTTATGAAGGCATGATCATGTATATAGGCATCACGTCCGTGACAAGTAGACCGAAACGATTCTGCATCTACTACTATTACTCCACTCATCGACCGCTATCCAGCATGCATCTAGAGTATTAAGTTAAAAACAGTAACGCTTTAAAGCAAGATGACATGATGTAGAGAGATAAATTCATGCAATATGAAATAAACCCCATCTTGTTATCCTCGATGGCAACGCGATACAATACGTGCCTTGCTGCCCTTATACATCTGGGAAAGGACACATAAGATTGAACCCAAAGCTAAGCACTTCTCCCATGGCAAGAACTACCAATCTAGTTAGCCAAACCAAATGGATAATTCGAAGAGACTTGCATAGATAACCAATCATACATAAAAGAATTCAGAAAAGATTCAAATATTATTCATAGATAGACTTGATCATAAACCCACAATTCATCGGTCTCAACAAACACACCACAAAAAGAAGAAGATTACATCGAATAGATCTCCACAAGAGAGGGGGAGAAATTGTATTGAGATCCAAAAAGAGAGAAGAAGCCATCTAGCTAATAACTATGGACCCGAAGGTCTGAGGTAAACTACTCACACTTCATCGGAGAGGCTATGATGATGTAGAAGCCCTCCGTGATGACGACCCTCTCCGGCGGAGCTCCGGAACAGGTCCCAAGATGGGATCTCGTGGATCTGAAAGTTGGCGGTGGAATTAGGTTTTTGGCTCCGTATATGTTCGTTTGGGAATGCGTGGGTATATATAGGAGGAAGAAATGCGTCGGTGGAGCTTGGTGGGCCCACGAGGGTGGGCGCGCACAGGGGTGTAGGTCGCGCCCCCCTACCTCGTGCCCACCTCGAAGCTTCCTTGGTGTAGGGTCCAAGTCTCCTGGGTCATATGCAGGAAGAAAATCACGTTCCAGAAAGAATTATTCCGTTTGGACTCCGTTTCATATTCCGATTCTTCGAAACACTGAAATAGGCAAAAAACAACAATTCTGGGCCGGGCCTCTGGTTAATAGGTTAGTCCCAAAAATAATATAAAAGTGGAAAATAAAGCCCAATATAGTCCAAAACAGTAGATAATATAGCATGGAGCAATCAAAAATTATAGATACGTTGGAGACGTATCAGTGACCCATATATGAGTTATGTGGGGAGAACTACTTCTACCCCATAAACGAGGGAGAAGGGTGTCTGGCCGGTGGCTCGATTTGGTGTCGTCCTGATTGACCAAAGAACCGCCGGCAACTCATCAATCCAGCGTCTTCCGCACTTGTGTAGCTTATCAGAAGTTCTGGTTTTGACGCCCCGTAGCACTTCAGCATTTGCCCTTTCAGCCTGGCCGTTGCTTCTTGGATGAGCAACAGAAGCAAAATAGATTTTGTTGCTGAGGTCTTGGATATACTGCATGAAGACGCGACTTGTGAACTGTCTGCCGTTGTAGGTGATGACTCTGTTTGGCACACCAAAACGGAAAACTAGCCCTTTGAAAAAATTGACGGCTGATTGTGTTGTCACCTTTCTCACTGCTTCCACTTCTGGCCAACTTTGTGAACTTGTCGATTGCGACGTACAAGTACTCAAATCCCCCGACAGCACGGGGAAAGGGGCCCAATATGTCAAGCCCCCAGACCGAAAATGGCCAGGAAAGAGGGATCGTCTGAAGAGCTTGAGCTGGCTGATGGAGTTTCTTCGAATGGAACTGGCACGCTTCACACTTGGTTACTAGCGCAGTTGCATCCTGGAGATCAGTGGGCCAAAAGAAACCTTGCCGGAATGCTTTGCCGGCAAGAGCTCTTGATCCTATGTGGGAGCCACATATGCCTTGATGTATCTCTGCCAACAGCTCCAGTCCGTCCTCTCGAGGAATGCACTTCAATTTCACACCGTTCGGCCTTTTCCTGTACAAGACATCGTCCACAAACTGGTACATGCTGGACCGACGGGCTACTTTCTCTGCTTCTTCCTATTCCTCAGGAAGTTCCCCTGTTTGGAGGAACTGAACGACGTGTTGTGCCCATGCTGGAGCCTGAGGCTCAACGGCAAGGACTAAAGGCATGTTCTCTGCCATGGGAGCAGTTGTCTCGATGGCAAGGGCTTGAGGCCCTGCCAGAGCCTGTCGCTCCCCGGCAACTTCCTTGCCGGCAGCTCCTGGGAGCTCAACCGAGAAGTACTTGCCAGGGCCTGACTTCCTTCACTTATTCTGTCCTGCTGATGGTTCAACGGATGGCTGAGTTAATTGGAGCACAAAGGTCCCTAGTTCCACATGTAACTTGAGGCCAGCACGCTTCGACAGGTCATCAGCAATGTTGTTCTCTGCTCGAGGAACATGCTCTGCTTGTAGACCGTCGAAACGCTCCTCCAATGTCCTCACTTCATCTACATAGACCTCCATCAATGGGCTCTGATAATCTTTGTTGACTTTCTTGACGACAAGCTGTGTATCACCACTGACGATGAGCTTCCTAGTCCCAAGGTCTGCCGGGATCCTGAGACCGGCAAGCAGCCCCTCATACTCCCCAGTGTTGTTTGTTGATCTCTCCCGGGGAAAGTGCATCTGGACTACGTACTTGAGGTGCTCTCCGGTGGGCGCAACGAGCAGCACACCAGCACCGGCGCCTTGCAGCGAGAAAGCCCTATCAAAGTACATGATCCAATCACGGCTTGTTTCCTTGCCGGGGAGAGTGGTCTCTTGAATTTCCTCGTGGGGCGTTGAGGTCCATTCTGCAATGAACTCCGCCAAGGCTCTTCTCTGAATTGTCGAAGTGCTTTCAAACCTGAGACCAAAGCTTGACAGTTCCAATGCCCACTCCACAATGCTTCCAGTTGCATCTGGGTTGTGCAAGATCCATTTGCAATGGGAAGCGAGTGATAAAGGTGATCTCATGTGCCTAAAAATAGTGACGCAGCTTCCTCGAGGCCATAAGGAGGCTGAAGAGCAACTTCTGCACACCACAATATCTTGATCTAGCTCCCTGCAAGAGGGAGCTGACAAAATAAACTGGGTGCTGCATCATCTTCTTCTTTTCTATCACTTCATTTGCTTGCGCAGATCCTGCCTCGCCGGCACTAGACTCTTTCCTCGCGGGACCAGACTCTGTCGGGGATCTTGCCTTGCCGGCCCCAGACCCTACCGGGGAGAGCTCTGGCTCGTCATCCGACGGCCTCGCCACCGCGACTGCTTCTTCATCAACTTCCCTCTGTGCCACTAGCGCGGCACTGACCACTTGATTCGTTGCTGCTGGGTATAGCAGCAACAGCTCTTGCGGTTTAGGCGCAAATAGTATTGGCGTGGAGGAGAGGTACCTCTTAAAATCTTGTAGCGCTGCCTCCGCTTCCGGAGTCCATTTCATTAGACCTGCCTTTTTCAAAATCTTGAAAAAGGGCTGGGCGTGCTCAGCAGATTTGGAGATGAACCTACTTAAAGCAGCAATGCAGCCGGCAAGCCGACGCACATCTTTGACTCATCTCGGTGCTTCAATCTGCTCAATCGCCTTGATCTTTTCAGGATTTGCTTCGATCCCACGCTGAGACACAAAGAACCCGAGAAGCTTGCCGGATGGGACACCAAATACACACTTGTCAGGATTGAGCTTGAGGTTGATCCTGCGCAAATTCGCAAATGTTTCTTCTAAATCTTGCACGAGTGTTGCCTTGTCCTTGGTTTTGACCACTATGTCATCCATATAAGCCTCCATATTTCTATGTAGCTGGGGCTCAAAACCTATCTAGACTGCTCTGGCAAACATTGAACCAGCACTTCTCAACCCGAAAGGCATTCGTATAAAACAATACGTACCACATGGGTGATAAACGCGATCTTCTCTTCATCTTCCCTCGTCATGAAGATTTGGTGGTACCCTGAGTAGGCGTCAAGGAATGATAGCAGGTCACATCCAGTGGTGGAGTCCACAATCTGGTCAATGCGCGGCAAAGGGAAATGATCCTTTGGACAGGCTTTATTGATATCTGTATAATCAATGCACGGCGTCCATTTCCCATTTGCCTTGCGCACCACCACCGGATTGGCCAACCATGTTGGGTGGAGCACTCCTTTGACCAAGCCTGCCGCTTCCAACTACCTGATATCTTCGATGATAAACTCTTGCCGCTCCAAAGCTTGCTTCCTGACCTTCTGCTTGACGGGCCACGCATGAGGGTAGACAGCAAGATGGTGCTCAATCACCTCCCTGGGAACATCGGGGATGTCAAATGCTTGCCATGCAAACACATCAACATTCGCTCGCAGGAAGGCGACGAGCGCACTTTCCTATTTGCTGTCGAGGGTGGAGCGTATAGTGAAAGCTCCACCCATGCCATCCTCCTTGACGGGCACCTTCTTGGTCTCTGGTGGTGCTGCCTTGGATTTCTTGCTCTTGCCGGTGGAGCTCTCTGGCACGTCCTCGACGGGAGCGCAGCACTCCGAGGAGGCGCGCTTGCCGGAGTGGGTGCAAGAGGTCTTGCCGGAAGAGGTCTAGCCAGGGCAAGAGGTCTTGCCGGTCTTCTTCTCCCTGGGAGCTCCAGCGGCATGAGCAAGTGCCTTGGTGGCAGGTGCTACCACTACTTCCCTGTAGAGTTGGTCAGCGCAGATGAGCACATCTTTCTTGTCGGAGCCAACGGTGATGATGCTCATCGAGCTGGGCATCTTCATTGTGTTATAGGCGTAGTGTGACGCCGCCATAAACTTGGCCAGTGCTGGACGGCCAAGGATCCCATTATACGGCAACAGGATCTTGGCGACATAAAAAACAATCTTCTCTGTCCTGTAGTTTAGCTCACCACCAAATGTTACTGGTAGTGTGATCTTACCCTTGGGCTGGCTTCTCCCCGGGTTGACCCCTTGAAACGTGACCGTCTCTTTGAGATATCCATCAGGGATTTGCAATATCTTGATCACCTTGGGAGAGATCAAGTTTAGACCGGCCTCACCATCAACTCATATTTTTGTCAACTTGATGTTGCGAATCGTTGGTGAGACCAACAACGGCAACCACCCGACCGCGGTTGTGCGATCAGGGTGATCCTCGGCGTCAAAAATGATAGGCGTGTTGGACCATTTCAGTGGCTTTTGGGCATCGATCGATGGCTCTGCCGCATTGATCTCGCACGCCCACTGTTTAAGTTGGCGGTGAGAAGAATGCAACGAGGCGCCACCATCGCTGCACAATGTGGCTTTCTAATACTGATGCTCGCTGGACTCGTCATCCTCTTCCTGGCCATCATCCTCCTCTTTCTTGTCGCGGCCTCGAGCAGGCCTCTCTTGCTGCTTCTCCTTGCCGCGGCGGCCTCCTAGACTGCCACGCTTCTTGCCATACCCCTTAGCACCATCCTATCCCTTCTCCTTGTCTCGCCTTTCGTACTCAGCTTTTTGCCTCTCGACAAGCTGCTCGATTGATCGGCAGTTTTGGAGGTCATGGCCCTTGGTGCGATGAATCTTGCAGTATTGCTTGTCAGAGCCATCTGGCTTGTCGGCAGACGCCAAGGCCTGGCAGGCGGCGCACCCGGGAACCTCCTTGCCGGGGTCATCAATCTTGGCCTTCTTGGTGGTGCCGGGGTTGCCGGATTCCTCGACGGCAAGCATGGTCTTGCCCTTGCGCTTCCTGTTGCACCATCGGCCCTTCTTTGCCGGGGCGACGATGTCTTCGTCTCTAGAGTCACTTCCCACGTCGGCATCTTTGCCGGGGTACTTCATTCCTTCTTTAGCTCGAGCACATCTGTCGGCCAGAACATAAAGCTTGGCAATATCTGTAACCTTGTTCATCGCCAGCTCTTCGTGCATCTTGCGGTTGCGCACGTTCTGATGAAACACGCTAATGACAACGGCAGGATGAACATCTGGGATGTTGTACTGCACACAGCTGAATCTCTGTATGTATTTGCGCAAGCGTTCTCCATCCTTCTCGGGGATGAGATGCAGGTCACTGGCTTGGCCAGGAGCCGTATGGCCCCCAGTAAAGGCGCCAACAAACTCGTGGCACAAATCCAACCAAGAGGAGATGGAATCTACTGGTAGGTGCATCAACCATGACCTGACGTTGGGTCTGAGCACCAACGGGAAGTAGTTGGCGAGCACCTTGCCGTCCCGAGCCCCGACAGCTTGCATCGCAATGGTGTAAACGCTCAGGAACTCGGACGGATGTGTCTTGCCATCGTATTTCTCCAGGACCTCTGATTTCAACATGCGGGTGTTGGGCCACTGGAATCAGCATAGCTCACGGGTGAAAGCTGGACAACCCACCTCGTAAGGCAAGTCATCAGAATCACCTGGCGCAGGCCTGTCTACAGTGGGCCCCGCACGCCTATCTGACTGGTGGCGTGCTTCCCGTCGCTGCTCAATGGTAGTTCGAGCGTCCTCCTTGACCCGTTCCCGAAGAACTTGACGTTGGTCGCGGCAAGCTCGTGGATTTGACAACGCTGTGGACGCATCGTCGTGGGCATCGACCCGCCGAGCAGGCGACCATTGATATTGGGGTGGAGGAGAGTGCACTGTGGTCGCAACACCTCCGCCCCTTCCGCCGTCGGCACGCGCCGGCTCAGTGGACCGACCCCGCGAAGGACCTGCTTCCTGGTACCCATCTTTATTGGCATGGCCAATAAGGCTCTGGATAGCAACCCTCCACTCTTCTTGCTTCTCCGCAGCAGGAGGAAAGCCGAGAAGTAGTTGCGCTCGTGCTAACGCTTCTGCTCGCATAGGTAGCAGCGACAAGCGCGAGGAACAAGGGGTGCTCAGACTTCTAACAATGTTAGAAGGAGCCCCATCACGGTTCCGCGGTCGTGCGCCATTTTCGCCAGCATTTGGCGTGCTTGTCGGCCCTGCGCATCTCGAGGATGATGCTGAGGGCTCTTTCCGCGGTGACGCTCGGGGTCACAAACGTCGCGTGTTTGCTCATCGCGGACGACTTGGGAGGCCAGCGATGCACGCGCTGGCGGAGGCGTCTTGGAGGTCACATTCCCACCCTTGGAGGTCCCGGTGCTGCCCGTAGGTAGCACGACTCCGTCCTTGGATGCGGCGGTGTGTGGGTCGTCGTCGCGGCAGCGGACGATGCCACTCGCCTTGCTCCGGTTACCAAAATGGCGTGGGTGCTCGTGATCTCCACCTCCGCTGCCACCCGCATCTACCCCGTCGCCCGTCCACGTTGGCACATGCAGATCAGCTGCAGACGAACCGATCGCCGTGATCGTCTTCTCCTTGGGGGACATGGTGATCAAGGAACTGATGCACTAACTGCTAGACCAGATTTGCACAACCCGATTCCCCTACCTGGCATGCCAAAGATGTCGGGGAAACGACACATATGGGATCACGTGGATCCCTTCTATGGTTCGTGGGTAAAGAGGAGTGCACAAAGAGCAGATCTAGCGATCAACACGACGGATTTTTACCCAAGTTCGGGTCGCTGAGAAGCGTAAAACCCTAGTCCCGCTTTGAGTGTATATTAAGTGTTCTTGAGCTTCGGCAAGCTGCTACGCATGCAAACTGGGCCGGAGAGTCCAAAAAGTCCGCATCCTTCTCCAGTACGCCTTGGGCCTCCTTTTATATGGTAAAGGGGTTGCCACAATAGCACACAGGAGGTGTAAAGTAGCTACAACCTACATGTTTATCACTGACGCCTTAGGACAAACGCATTAAATGTGCTGCTTACGTGCCCTCTAACTTTATCGGGGACGGGAATAGAGCCCGTCCCGTCCGTCGCCGCCTCATCCCGTCTTGACACGCATCCAGGCTGATGAGGCATGCAATGCCAAGCTGGCTGGCTAGCCGCTGCGCTGGAGTGGTGGCAGGGTCTTCATGAAGATCTGCATGCCACCACGCAGGTGCTTGCCAGGCTGGCAGGCCAGTGATTGCGCTGGAGTGGCGGCGGGGCGGCGGAGCCTTGCGGCAAGGGTCTTGTCGGGGCCTCGCAAACGTCCCCGGCAAGGATCTTGCTAGGAACTTTGCCTTCTGGCCTTCACGAAGATTTGCATGACACCAATCTTCAGAATGATCTGCATGCCACTACGCATGCGCCCCTGGGTCTTGGCCTTAACATTGTCGATGGTGTCAGAGCTCTCAACCTCAAGGGTGGTGCTCTTACCAGTGCTTCGCAAGTCGTCCCAGCAAGGATCTTGCCGGGGCCTCGCGAGCCGCCCTGGAAAGGATCTTGCCGGGGGTCAGCTTGTCTTCTGCTCTCTGGTTACTAGCTTGGACGCCGTCTTGGCCGTCCTGTATTTCGCCTCCAGCTGCCCCCGTCAAGCCTTGCCACGGTGCGGCAAGAATCGCCCATGCACAAGTAAGGGGTACCAAAGGGCCCAAACTTTAGTACACCGACACATGAGAGTTCAAAATTTTCTATAAAATAAATCCACCACCGTGCTCTAAAAAGATATAAGTGAAGCACTAGAGCAATTGCCTAGCTCAAAAAATATAAGTGAAGCACATAGAGTATTCTAATAAATTCGCGATTCATGCGTGACTCTCTCAAAAAGGTGTGTACATCAAGGATGGTTGTGAAAAACTAAAAAGCAAAGACTCATATCATACAAAACGCTCCAAGCAAAACACATATCATGTGGTGAATAAAAATATAGCCTCAAGTAAATTTACCGATGGATTGAAGACAAAAGAGTGGATGCCATCCGGGGCATCCCCAAGCTTAGATGCTTGGTTGTCATTGAATATTACCTTGGGGTGCCTTGGGCATCCCCAAGCTTAGGCTCTTGCAACTCCTTGTTCCGTTATCCATCAAATCTTTACCCAAAACTTGAAAACCTCACAACACAAAACTCAACAAGAAAACTCATGAGATCCGTTAGTATAAGAAAATATATCACCACTTTTTGGTACTCTTTTGAACTCATTCTTTATTTATATTGGTGTAATATCTACTGTATCCCAACTTATCCATGGTTCATACCCCCCGATACTACCCATAGAATCATCAAAATAAGCAAACAACACATAGAAAACAAAATCTGTCAAAAATAAAACAATTTGTAGTAATCTGTAAACTTCGTATACTTTTGTAACTCCAAAAATTCTGAAAAATTAGGAAAGCCTGGGAAATTTGTATATAAATCTTGTGTAGAAAAATCAGGATTTTATCACGCTTCTGTGATTTTTTAACAAAAAAATTACTGAGCGCTAAAGTTTCTGTTTTTCAGCAAGATCAAATCAACTATCACCGTAAGCCATCCCAAAGGTCTTACTTGACTCAAACACTAATCAAAACACCAAAACACAATTACTACAGAGGTAATAATGTGTATTTATTGAAAAACAGAACCAAAAAAAAAACATAAAAAATTGTTTAATGCCCCTAGCTAGGCATAAAACATAGATCTAGGTATTTTCATCTTTGGTATGCAATCCATAAGTAGCTCTCATAATAGATTCATATGGCAACTTAATTTTCTTTCTTGGAAAGTATCCCATGCCCTTCCTTAACGGAAATTGAAATCTAATGGTTCTTCTTTCATATCAATAATTGCACCAATCGTTCTAAGGAAAGGTCTGCCAAGAATAATAGGACATGTAGGATTGCAATCTATATCAAGCACAATAAAATCTACGGGCACATAATTCCTATTTGCAACAATAAGAACATCATTAATCCTTCCCATAGGTTTTTTAATAGTGGAATCTGCAAGATGCAAATTTAAAGAACAATCATCAAATTCACGGAAACCTAACACATCACATAAAGTTTTTGGAATCATGGAAACGCTAGCACCCAAATCACACAAAGCATGGCACTCATAATCCTTAATTTTAATTTTAATCTTAATTGTACGTTCCCACTCATCATAAAGCTTTCTAGGGATGGGAACTTCCAACTCAAGTTTTTCTTCAAAAGATTTCATCATAGCATCAACGATATGTTTAGTAAAAGCTTTATTTTGATTATAAACATAAGGAGAATTCAACATGGATTGTAACAAGGAAATACAATCTATCAAAGAACAATTATCATAATTAAAATCCTTGAAATCCAAAAGAGTGGGTTCATCGCTACTTAAAGTTTTGACCTCTCTAATCCCACTTTTATCAAGATTTATATTAGAAAACAAAGATTCAATAGGAGTCACATCAATCACTTTAAGATCTTCATCATTGTTTTCATACTACTCTGGTTTAGCAGCCATCTTATTTACCAAAGTAGTTTTTATCAGAAATTTAGCCCACTAATTTTTCAAGATGAGCAAACTGAGATTTAAGACCATAAAATTCCTTAGACATATCATCGAGCTCTTTATTAATATACTCCATCATAGTTTTTTGCTCCTTAAGTTTGTTTCTAAAGAAACTATTATGCTCAAATTGTAGGGACATGAAACTTTTACATTATTTTCAATCTCTCCAACTTCCTATGGTAAGGATCAAAACTCTTGGGTTGAGCCATACGGGAAATCAAACGAAAGAAAAGACGGACGAAAGAAGGGCGAATAAAAAGGCAATCTTTTTGTGTTTTTCTGAAATTATTTTAGAAGTGGGGGAGAGGAAAACGAGAGGCAAATGGCAAATAATGTAATGCAAGACATGAGAGTTTATGATGGGTACTTAGTAGGCTTCATGTGGATCTCCTCGGCAACAGCGCCAGAAATTCTTCCTGCTACTTCTTGAGCTTGCGTTGGTTTTTTCCTTGAAGAGGAAAGGGTGATGCAGGAAAGTAGAGATAACTATTTCCCTCAGTTAAGAAGCAAGGTATCAATCCAGTAGGAGATATACGCAAGTCTCCAATCTATGCACATGCACAAACAATCAAACACTTGCATCCAACGGAATAAACGGGTTGTTAGTCCCTTCACGGTCACTTGCAAGGATGAGATCTGACAGAGATATATATATATATAAGCTTACTAAAACATAAAATAACATAAAAGTAAATAAATTGCAGCAAGGTATTTTTTGGTTTATAGATCTGAAAATATATGATAGAAAATATACCCCGAGGCCATAGGTTTCACTAGAGGCTTCTCTCTTGAAGGAAAATAATACGGTGGGTGAAAAAATTACTGTCGAGCAATTGATAGAAAAGCGCAAAGTTATGACGATATCCAAGGCAATGATTATGCATATAGGCATCACACCAGTCTCAAGTAGACCGGTTCCTGCCTGCATCTACTACTATTACTCCACACATCGACCGCTATCCAGCATGCATCTAGAGTATTAAGTTCATAAGAACGGAATAACGCCTTAAGTAAGATGACATTATGTAGAGGAATAAACTCAAGCAATATGATGAAAACACCATTTTTTTACCCTTGATGGCAACAATACAAATACGTGCCTCGCTACCCCTACTTTGTTACTAGGTGAGGACACTGCAAGACTGAACCCAAAACTAAGCACCTCTCCCATTGCAAGAAAAAACGATCTAGTTGGCCAAACCAAACCGATAATTCGAAGAGAAATACAAAGATATCAAATCACGCATATAAGAATTCAGAGAAGATTCAAATAATAGATAAACTGATCATAAATCCAAATTCATCGGATCTCGATAAACACACTGCAAAAGAAGATTACATCAGATATATCTCCAAGAACATCGAGGAGAACATGGTATTGAGGATCAAAGATATATAATAAGTCATCTAGCTACTAGCTATGGACCCGCAGGTTTGTGGTAAACTACTCACGCTTGATCGGTAGGGCAATATAGTTGATGTAGATGCCCTCCGTGATCGAATCCCCCTCCGGCAAGATGCCGAAAAAGGCCCCAAGATGGGATCTCGCGGAAACAGAGGCTTGCGGCGGCAGAAAAGTATTTTGGTGGACGCTTCTGTTGGTTTGGGAATATTTGGGAATTTATAGGCCAAAGATTAGGGTTGGAAGAGTGCCGAGGGGCCCACAAGAGGGCTTGTGGAGCCCTCGGGACTCCTCTGCCTTCTTCTCCAAGTCCTACGTGTGTCTTCTGATCCAAGAAAAATCATCGTATAGTTTTATTCCGTTTGGACTCTGTTTGATATTCTTTTTCTGCAAAACTCAAAAATAAGGAAAAAAAACAAAAAGTGGCATTGGGCTCTAGGTTAATAAGTTAGTCCCAAAATAATATAAAATAGCATAATAATGCATATAAAACATCCAAAACAGATAATATAATAGCATGGAACAATAAAAAATTATAGATACGTTGGAGACGTATCAGGAAGATAGATGGCTCGGCGGCTATAGGATTGCGCAGCTTGCGCCGACTACTTATGACTGTGTCAGGAAAGGTGTGAGAACCACATGCACCGTCTCCCAGGCACTACAGGATGCTAGATGGGCTACTCAAGTTGGCCCAGAGGTAACAACAATGATGCTACGCGAGTACTTGTCGCTGTGGACTACGATAGACAGAGTGGAGTTCGACCCAACACGGCAAGATAACATCACCTGGTCCCGGGAAGCGAACGGCTGCTACTATACGAGGACGGCCTACGCCGCCAAGTTCTGGGGCAGGCAAACCATCCCAATGGCCGACTTTACTTGGAAGTCCAATGCGCCAACACAATGCCGCTTCTTTACATGGCTTACAATGCAAAATAGATGTTGGACGTCCGACCGGTTGGCAAGAAGAGGACCTGATCATCAAGAAAGATGCCCATTATGCAGCCAAGAGGAAGAGAGCATCAACCATATCTTACTATACTGTGTTTTGGCGCGTGAGGTGTGGACGGCGATCTGTCACTCTCTAGGCAAGCTGGGGTGGATGCCGACGCCGGAGGTCAGCCTCACCGTGTGTGGTGCCAAGACAAGGGAAGCCGAGGGCAAGCTAAGAGAGATGCTAACACGATCATTATCCTAGTTATGTGGTAACTGTGGAAGCACCGCAACTCTATCATCTTCGACGGAGCCACGCCATCCAAGAATCAAGTTATCCTCGCCGTCGCAAGGGAGGGCCGTGTATGGAAGCAAGCGAGACTACTAAAGGGAGACACAGAAAGATTCTTCGCTGATGTGGAAGGGTGGGCTACGATGAGTAGTTAGCACTAGATAGCAAGGGTGGATGATGGTGTTGGTGTTCATGTATATACGTAACATGTAACACTAACGCGGGGGGAGGGGGGGCTTTTTACCCCACTCCCTTCTTTATAATATAATACGCACACTTGTGTCTATTCCACTGAAAAAATGCTCATCACATCCAATTGTGAGGCCAATCGAGTTGCACACTTCTTAACGAAGGAAGCTTTTACTTCGAAGAGTTTTTTCGTCTCGCAAGTGATGTTGTTATCCTTTGATAAATAAAATCATTACACCATAAGAAAAAAAAGGGTTAAAAGAATATCCCTCTCAATGTCTAATAAAAACAAATTATTGTTATAGCACATCGGTAGGTGCATTTAAATGTGTAAATAGAGTTTGTAGAATCTCCTGCTGTTTACCTTGGCGGCTTGGCTGAATCATTTACGTATCTACATATGGACCGTTCTTGTTTAGTGTTTGATATGTACAATTCACTTCTGGCTTTTATCGAAAAAAGGTTTCCCCCACTTTGTATTTCAAAGCAACATTCACTCTTGTTTTAAAGAACCAAAGCTGTTTACACTCAAGAATGACCGCGTGGCCTAATGGATAAGGCGCATCTAAATCTGTAAATAGAGTTTGTAGAATGTCCTGCTGTTTACGTTGGCTGAATCATCTACGTATCTACATATGGACCATTCTTGTTCAGTATTTGATACGTACAATTTAAGTTCTGATGACCGCGTGGCCTAATGGATAAGGCGCTCGCCTCCGGAGCGGGAGATTCTGGGTTCGAGTCCCAGCGTGGTCGATTTTTGTTGTATCTCTAATATTTTTTACGGTTTTTCCTGAACTGAAATTTTCTACACCAAAAACATTACTTTTAATTTAGTTGATACTCCCTCCGTTCCTAAATATTTGTTTTTCTAGAGGTTTCAAATGGTGACTAAATACGGAGCAAAATGAATGAATCTACACTCTAAAATATGTCTATATACATCCGTATGTGGTGACCATTTGAAATCTCTAGAAAGACAAATATTTAGGAACGGAGGGAGTAGAAGACTCGAGACCTAAACACATTATTGGATCAAAATTCTTTCGTCTACAGCGAAAGAAAACGACGCTAGACGGACACCTGATGAGTTTTTTGTGTCTGTTCATAGGAATATACCAGCTCAGTCTCTCAGAGTTGCTTATAAGGTAAGGTGTGCATGTATAGTAGGTTCATAGGGATGAGTGTATGCACGTATATATAAGAGCTTGTATAGCTTGTGTCTGTACTGATGTAAAAAAATCCAGCGTTGCAGCGTGGTCGATTTTTGTTGTATCTCTAATATTTTTTTATGGTTTCTCCTAAACTGAAATTTTCTACACCAAAAACATTACTTTTAATTTAGTAGATAGAAGACTCGAGACCTAAACACATTATTGGATCAAAATTTGTCGTCTACAGCGAAAGAAAACGACGCTGGACGGACACCTGATCGAGTTTTTTTTTGTGTGTTCATAGGGATATACCGGCTCAGTCTCTCAGAGTTGCTCGTAGGGGTAAGGAGTGCATGTGTAGTACATTCATAGGAATGAGTATATGCGTGTATATATAAGAGCTTGTGTAGCTTGTGTCTGTACTGATGTAAAAAAAATCCAGTGTTGCAGATGTTGGTGTATTTTTTATAGGCATGTCAAACCTTAATATGTTTAATTTTTTTGGATCTCTAATATTCTTTTACAATTTTTCCTGAACTGGATTTTTCTACATCAAAAACATGACTTTTAATTTAGTTGATAGAAGACTCGAGACGCTAAACACATTATTGGATCAAAATTCGTCGTCTACAGTGAAAGAAAACGACGCTGGACGGACACCTGATTAAGTTTTTTTTGTGTGTGTGCTTATAAAGATATGCCGGCTCAATCTCTCAGAGTTGCTCGTATGGGTAGGGTGTGCGTGTATATGTTTATAGGGATGAGCGTATGCGCGTATATATGAGAGCTTGCGTAGCTTGTGTCTGTACTGATGCAAAAAAAATTCCAGTGTTGCAGATGTTGGTGTATTTTTTATAGTTTGTCTAATTCACATCTATATGTTTTTTAAGGATGTCACATCTAACCTCCCACAAGTATATAATGCAGCAACAAGAAATAAAAAATTTAGGACAAAAAATATAAAGTAAAAACAAAGTGAATGTCAGCTTAGATGTGATATAACTATGTCACGTCTAGATGTGTCCTAGACAGACTCTTTTTTTAGACATGATCAAATCTTAATATGTTTGATTTAGTACGTAGGAGTAGTACAAATTAAAACTCAAAATACTTTTAAACGCAATAAAAAAGTTGCGTCGACGTATTCTTCGACTCATATGTCGAGAGGTTGCATTCTGCGTGGGAAATCGTTAGCTTCTGGAGACGATGAGCGCACGGAGCGGGTGCTTCATCACTGTGGTGAAATCGAGCGTCTCCGCCATGTCCACCTTAGCCCCCTCCGCTGCCGGCCGCCACTCCAGCTCCCTCACCATTCTCGTCACGAAGTACTCGGCGTGGTGCATGCCCAGCGTGTACCCCGGGCACATCCTGCGGCCTGCGCCGAAAGGCATCATCTTGATCTCCCTGCTCCCCATGATGTCCACTCCGTGCCCCTCGCCGCCCTCCAGGAACCTCTCCGGCCGGAACTCCCGCGCCGCCGTCCACACAGTCTCGTCGCGGCCAATCTCGGCTACCAGGAAGTTGACCTCCGCTCCCTTGGGCACCGCGTAGGCCGCGATCTCCGCGTCGCCGCTCTGCACGCCGTGCGGGAGGACGAAGTGGCCTGGCGGGTGCAGCCGAAGGCCCTCGAGCACGACGGCCTTCAGGTACGGCATGGCCTGCAGGTTGTTGAGCTCTGGATTGGCTTTCACCTCCTCGTAGACCTTGGTCTGGACGTCGGGGTGTTGCACGAGCTCGGCCATGATCCACTCCAGCAAGGTCACCGTGGTATCTGTTCCACCGTTCATGAACTCGGAGCAGAGGGCGACCATCTCGGCGTCAGTGAGCTGGCGGCCGCCCTCATCGGCCACGCGGACGGCGAGGAGGGAGTCGGCGTAGCACGGCGGGTCACCGTCGCCGCGCTTCGCGTGGATGAGCGGGACGAATACCTCGTCCTGCCTCCTGCGCACAGCGAGGCACGCCGCCCAGCGTCTGCCGAAGAGTCTCTTAGTGACCGCCGGGAAGAAGGCGAAGACCGGGAATGTGGTGACCGAGAGTAGCGCCTGGTGCTGCAGCTCCTCCACCTCGTCGAGCGCTTCCCGTCCGAGCCGTGCGCCGAAGCACATGTACACGAGCAGCTCGAACATGGCCCGGCGCAGGAGCGGCCTGAGCGTCACGGCGTCCTGGCGCTGCGATTGCTGCTCGCTGAGGAGGCTGGAGACGAGGCCGTCGCACGCCCACCTCCTCGCCGGCGCGAAGAGACCAACACGGGCAGGGCTGAGCGCCTCCCCGGCGAGGTTCCGGCGGAGGAGGCGCCAGTACGGCCCGTAGGAGGAGGAGCTGATGTCACGTCCCCCGGAAGTGAACATGCGGACAGGGTCGACCGGCGGCGGCCTGTCGGCGAAGGTGGCGCCGCCCTGGACGAGCGCGCGGTGGGCCAGCTTGCGGTCGGCGACGAAGACGAGCGTGCGGAAGAGGCGCACGGAGATGACGGGGCCGTGGCGCGCGTGGAGGTCGACGAGCAGCGGGCCCAGGTCGAATATGGACCGGCGGAGCGCGACGAACTTGGCGAGGAAGAGCAGCGCCGGCGGGCCGGGCGGGAGCCCCGCCTTCCCGCGTCCGTGGCTGCTGCGACCAATCAGCAGGAACAGCGAGACCGCGAGCGTGAGGGAGCAGAGGAGCAGCAGCAGGGGCGTGGTGGTGGTGGAGTAGGAGGCGGCCTGATCCATTGCCGGTGCAGCAAGATCCGGACTTGCTGGGCATGCACCAACGAGTTGCAACGTTAGCGGCATTTTATACTCCGTAGTATACTAGTACTCCACCTCCAGCGAGTTAGAGTTGTTCCCGTCTCTTTTCTTGTGCCATTGAGGAGACTAAGCGATGCTAAATTTTCTCAGTAAGACACGCCGGATCAGCTGCTGTCGACAAAGGAGTGAGTGGTGGAGAGAACAATAACACTGCGCGGCTACCACATATGCACGCGTGTGGTGTGACAGTGAAGTGGTCGTGTGAACGACGGAAGAGAAAACATGGCTGCTAGACGCCTGGGTCGATTTTGTTACGTGAATGAAAATGAGGTGACGAGGAGGAGGAGAAAAGTTGGATGGATAGAGATAGAGGAACCAGAACCAGTGGACACCAAAGGATGGATAGAGCGATACGAGTATAAGTCATTTTTATGAGAGCAACTGATTAAAGGATACCCTTGCTGGAGTGGTGTGTTTTTTGTGAGCTGAGAGTGCGTTAAGTGGTGTGTTCAACCATCATCTGTTAGAGTTGTGTCGAATACTATTATACAGTTAGGTTACAAGTTGTACGGTGTGTAGACAGAATATGGAGTCGTCTCCAAGTAAAACACTTGTATCCTACGTTTTTTATATAATAAGAGGATAGACACACGATGTAACATATGACAACATAATAGCACAGGCATGCCGGTGTCCAAGTGGCCGGGTGCGATATTTAACGGTGTCATGAGAAGGAGTGCTCGTGTCCTAAAGATGTAACCATATCGGTGAACCTTGTTAACAAATTTCGGTGTTATATTCGTGTGATTGTTTTTTCTTTGAATGATTGACTATACAGTATATGATCAAGGTTTTGAGGAGGTCAGAGACTTATCTAGAGGAGAAAGAACAACGACGAAATCTGCAGGAGGCGGTCGTAATACGGGACGGATTGTACGTCGGCGAGTTGCGGTTTAGAAGCAGATGTGGCGAGTTGTAATGGAGTAACCGGGAGACAGCCATCGAGATTTGTTTGGAACAAAACGATCTCGGCGAGATCGGACGTACGACGGCTGGAGTTCTTGGCCGAGACGGATCGATCAGTTTGGTCGGTTCAGTCGCGACGCGTGTGCAGCAGCAAGCGGAGCTGGCAAAGCCCAGGCGCGGACTTGAGCAGGCCGAGATGCGGTGCACGTGGGAGAGGCCCAGACGGGCCACTGGCCCAAGTGAGGCTGCAGCGCGTGGGGTGAGCAATGTTCGGCAAGTTGAGAAAAGAAAATTCTCTCAAAAAAAAAAGTTGAGAAAAGAAAAGGTTGAGCCAGCGCATGGCGGCATGCTCAGACATGATAAATCTACCAGCGAGAAAAATCATCAAGGTCTGAATCCATCAGAAATACTCCCTCCGTTCCTAAATAATTGTTTTTTTTTAGAGATTTCAACAAGTGACTACATACGGAACAAAATAAATGAATCTACACTTTAAAACATGTCTATATACATTTGTATGTTGTAGTCCATTTAAAATGGCTAGCAAGACAAATATTTGAAAACGGAGGGAGTAGCAAGGCTTTGGCAGCAATTGAAAAGTAAACATTGGGAGTTGTGCTTGAAGTATACCAGTACGTGGAGCATTGTTGATCAAAGGGATTCTTTTGGTTGTTTTGCTTAAGTGCACTAAAGCACACCACGAGAATTCCAAAAAATTTCTTCCAAAAGGAAACCTGCTCTAAATTCCAAATGGAATATTTGTGATTTGATGAACAATTTATTTGAGAATTTTGATCAAATAATTTCCCTTTGTTTAAATATTCTTTTGAATATATTTTATTTTGCCAAAAAAACTCCTCTGAGATTTGTTTGGTTTAGTTTTCACTTAACCCATCTCGCAATTGCTTATATTTTTTGATCCAATTCTTTTTGGAAATTTTATTCTTCTATTTCCCTTTTAGGGTTTAATTAGGCTTTCCATTTTCAGTGGCTTAGGTTTCAACCACAACCTAGCGAGGTTTCTAGTAGTTGCATAAGGCCTTTGACCCTCCTAGGTGATCAAACAAAACAACCAAGATAAATCAACAAGCAAATCCTAGGCAAATTTTAGCTAAAGGCAACAACATAAGCTGTTCTAGAAAAAAGATATTCCCTATAATTTTTTTAAACATTCCAGTTTTGGGAAAATCTGGATGTGACAACGGTGCTCATTCTAGAGGGGCAGATCCATCCGAGCTCCCTCATGTGCAGCCGATCATCGCCGCCGAACCATTTCAACATTTGCCCTTGTGATGCAGAGCATCCTATGGTCATCCCCATGGACCTACCATCGTCTCACCAAGTGCAAAGAGGACCGATGACACGAGCACGAGCTAGAGCTCTCGAGAATGAGGTGACATATCTCCTTAGTGATATTCCATATGACCCTCTCGAGACATGGCTACTACCTAAGTTCGGAATGTTATGCATGATTAGGTACCAAGAGGACCCTCTCGAAGATGCACATGAAGACAGACAAGTCCCCAAGTTCAAGGATGAAGAGAACCAACGAAAGGAGTCGAGAATAGCTGCCAGGACCCGGACATCCGGCCCCTGGAGGTGTCACCCACGGCCGCCCAGCCGTTGAGCTACAGGGCCCGGAAATTCGGCCCAGGCCCCGAACATCTAGCCCGACGCAAGCCCGGACATGCGTCCCCGGCCCGGAAATCCAGCATCCTTCACAGAACCTCCCCGTAGCTAGTCCCCGCCAGCCCAGACATCCGGCCCAGGCCCCGGACATCCGATCTGTCGTGAGCAGCCGGACATCCGGCCACTAGCCTGGAAATCCGGACCGCACCTATCCAGGGAGCACCGAAGCTGGACCCCGCCAGCCCAGACATCCGGCCCCACCCCGGACATCCGGCTCCTCGTGAAGGTCCGGATATCCGGCCCGACGCCCGGACGTCTGGCCCAGCCTTTCTGTGCACAGTAAAGGGCCGAGGCCCATGTAACCCGTCGCCCCCTAGACTATATATACTCGCTCTCCCTCACGTTTTACGGTTAGCAAAGGATTAGTTCATTTTAGAGATAGAACTTTGCTCATCCATTCGGTTCTACTTCGTCGAGAGACTGCGGCCTCTACGGAGAAGATCAATCGATTGGATTCAAGACCCCTCACGGGAATACCCCTCAAGACCTCCTCTCGGAGAAGAACTCACTACCTATTGTATCGTCCTTTCTTGCGTTAGCATCTTGTATCACTCTTTATGTCCATGGATCTAGCACAAGTGTGATCTCTCCCGTTGATTTGAGTGTTTCCCCTCGTGTTCGTTGTGTTCTTTGTAGAATCAACTCCATTTCATGAAAGATCGGGCATCTAGGGTTCTACCCTACATCATCTTGGTATCATGAGCCAAGGTTGATCATGAATTTGGAGCCCTTACCCTTTGTTTTCTAGCCTAGTTTTGTTGATTTTGTCCCAATTTTGAAAATTCCCCACAAAAATAGCCCCCCAATTTTTTTTTGTGATTTGTTGGTGTGATGATGTTTTGTTGGATTTGATCCGTCGATTTTATGTGTTACTCGTAGACCTTACTTCTCCTAACTTTTCTCCCCATTCCATCCACGAAACCCCTTGAATTTTGCCTCGAAAATCTGTTTTTTCACACGAGATCCACCGAGTTCGTCCATGGAGCCAGGACTTGGACATCCGGCCTGATGGAAATATGCCATAGAGGCAATACTAAAATGGTTATTATTACATTTCCTTAATTATGATAAAGTTTTATTATTCATGCTAGACTTGTATTGGCCGGAAACTTAAATACATGTGTGGATACATAAACAAATACGTGTCCCTAGTGAGCCTCTACTACACTAGCTCGTTGATCAAAGATGGTTAAGGTTTCCTAACCATAGACATGAGTTGTCATTTTATAATGGGATCACATCACTAAGAGAATGCTGTGATGGACAAGATCCATCCGTTAGCTTAGCATATTGATCGTTCAGTTTATTGCTATTGCTTTCTTCATGTCAAATACATATTCCTTCGACTATGAAATTATGCAACTCCCAGATACCGGAGGAATACCTTGTGTGCAATCAAACGTCACAATGTAACTGGGTGATCATAAAGATGCTCTACATGTATCTCCAAAGGTGTTTGTTGAGTTGGCATAGCTCGAGATTAGGATTTGTCACTCAGAGTATCGGAGAGGTATCTCTCGGCCCTCTCGGCAATACACATCATAAGAAACCTTGCGAGCAAAGTGACTAATGAGTTAGTTGCAGGATGATGTATTACAAAACGAGTAAATAGACTTGCCGGTAACGAAATTGAACTAGGTACGAAGATATCGATGATCGAATCTCGGGCAAGTAACATACTGATGGACAAAGGGAATTACGTATGTTGTCATAACAGTTCGACCGATACAGATATTTGTAGAATATGTAGGAGCCAATATGGGAATCTAGGTTCTGCTATTGGTTATTGACCGGAGAGGTGTCTCGGTCATGTCTACACAGTTGTTGAACCCGTAGGGTCCGCACGCTTAACGTTCGTTGATGATATTGTGTTATATGAGTTATATGATTTGGTGACCAAATGTTGTTCAGAGTCCCGGATGTGATCACAGACATGACGAGGAGTCTCGAAATGGTCGAGAGGTACAGATTGATATATAGGACGATGGTATTCGGACACCGGAAGTGTTTTGGGGTGTACTGGGTGATCATCGGAGTACCGGAGCGGGTACCGGACACCCCCGGGAGGTTAGTGGGCCTAATGGGCCATAAGAGGGGAGCACACCAGCCCAAAAGGGGCTGGCGTGCCCCCCATGGCAGCCGCCCTAGTGGGGAAAGGAAAGGGGGGGGGGGATTCGGCCTCCCCCTTCCTTCCTCTCCCCCCTTTCCTTCCCCCCTCCAACAAATATGGCAGGGGGGCGCGGCCAAGGGCAAGGGCCCAAGTAGGATTCAGACCTACTTGGAGCGCCCTTTGGCCTCTACCCTCTCCCTCCCACCTATATATATGTGGGGGGCGCCTAGCACACGCCTGACAATTGCCTAGCCATGTTCGGCGCCCCCTCCATCGTTTACACCCCCAGTCATATTTTCGTAGTGCTTAGGCGAAGCCGTGCGGAGATCACTTCACCATCACCGTCAGCACGCCGTCGTGCTGCCAGAACTCATCTACTACCTCACCGTCTTCCTGGATCAAGAAGGTGGAGGACGCCATCGAGCTGAACGTGTGCAGAACACGGAGGTGTCGTACGTTCGGTACTTGATCGGTTGGAGCGCGAAGAAGTTCGACTACATCAACCGCGTTGTTAAACTCTTCCGCATACGGCCTATGAGGGTACATAGACACGCTCTCCCCCTCGTTGCTATGCATCTCCATGGATAGATCTTGCGTCTGCGTATTTGTTTTCCATGCAACGTTTCCCAACAGTGGCATCCAAGCCAGGTCTATGCGTATATGATATGCACGAGTAGAACACAAAGAGTTGTGGGCGGTGATAGTCATACTGCTTACCACCGTCTTATTTTGATTCAGCGGTATTGTGGGATGAAGCGGCCCGGACCAACCTTACATGTGTACGCACATGAGACCGGTTCCACCGAATGACATGCAACTATTTTTGCATAAAGGTGGCTGGCGGGTGTCTGTTTCTCCTACTTTAGTTGAATCGAATTTGACTACGGCCGGTCCTTGAAGAAGGTTAAAACAACAAACTTGATGAAAGACCGTTGTGGTTTTTGCGTAGGTAAAAATGGTTCTTGCTAGAAGCCCGTAGCAGCCACGTAAAACTTGGAACAACAATGTAGAGGACGTCTAACTTGTTTTTGCAGGGCATGTTGTGATGTGATATGGTCAAGATATGATGTGATATATGTTGATGTATGAGATGATCATGTTTTTTAATATTAACAACCGGCATGAGCCTTAGGGTTTTCCCTTTATTGTATGAAGTGCAAGTGTCATGTAATTGCTTTACTTTATCGCTATGCATTAGCGATAGTTGTAGAAGCAATAGTTGGTGTGACGACCTCGACACAACGACGCTACGATGGAGATCAAGGTGTCAAGCCAGTGACAATGGAGATCATGACGTTGCTTTGTATATGGAGATGGAAAGCACAAGATGATGATGGCAATATCATGTCACATATTTTGATTGCATGCGATGTTTATCTTTTATGCATCTTATCTTGCTTAGAACGGTGGTAGCATTATAAGATGACCCCTTCACTTAATTTCAAGATAAAAGTGTTCTCCCAGAGTATGCACCGTTGCTACAGTTCGTCATTTCGAGACACCACGAGATGATCGGGTGTGATAGACTCTACGTTCACCTACAACGGGTGTAAGACAATTTTGCACATGCATAATACTTGGGTTAAACTTGACGAGCCTAGCATGTACAAACATGGTCTCGGAACACTAGAGACCGAAAGGTCAAACATGGATCATATAGTAGATATGATCAACATAGAGATGTTTGCCATTAATGACTACCCATCTCACGTGATGATCGGACATGGGTTAGTTGATTTGGATCACGTATGATGTCGGCTAGGACTACATCGGTATTTCCCCAAAGAGGAAGGGATAATGCAGCACAACGACGGTAGGTACTTCCCTCAGTGATGAAACCAAGCTTATCGAACCAGTAGGAGAACCAAGCAACACAACGTAAACATCCCCTGCACACAAATAACAACCACTCGCAACCCGGCATGTTAAAGGGGTTGTCAATCCCTTTCGGGTAACGGTGCCAGAAATTGGTGCGTGGAGGGGAGAAAGTTGTAATAGATTGAATAAATAGATCGCAAATAAAATAAAGTGCAACAAAGTATTTTTGTATTTTTGGTTTAATAGATCTGAAAATAAATGCAAAGGAAAAGTAGATCGCAAAGGCAAATATATGAGAAAGAGATCCGGGGGCCGTAGGTTTCACTAGTGGCTTCTCTCGAGAAAAATAGCAAATGGTGGGTGAACAAATTACTGTTGGGCAATTGATAGAACTTCAAATAATCATGATGATATCCAGGCAATGATCATTATATAGGCATCACGTCCATGATTAGTAGACCGACTCACCGCATCTACTACTATTACTCCACACATCGACCGCTATCCAACATGCATCTAGTGTATTAAGTTCATGGAAAAACGGAGTAATGCAATAAGAACGATGACAAGATGTAGACAAGATCTATCTATGTAGAGATAGACCCCATCGTTTTATCCTTAGTAGCAACGATACATGCGTGTCGGTTCCCCTTCTGTCACTGGCATCAAGCACCGTAAGATCGAACCCACTACAAAGCACCTCTTCCCATTGCAAGATAAATAGATCAAGTTGGCCAAGCAAAACCCAAATATCGGAGAAGGAATACGAGGCTATAAGAGATCATGCATAAAAGAGATCAAAGAAACTCAAATACTTTCATGGATATAAAAGGATATAACTGATCATAAACTCAAAGTTCATCAGATCCCAGCAAAAACACCGCAAAAAGAGTTACATCATATGGATCTCCAAGAGACCATTGTATTGAGAATTCGGCGAGAGAGAGGAAGCCATCTAGCTACTAACTACGGACCCGAAGGTCTACAAAGAACTACTCACGCATCATCGAAGAGGCACCAATGGAGGTGGTGAAGCCCATCCGAGATGGTGTCTAGATTCAATCTGGTGGTTCTGGACTCTGCGGCGGCTGGATCAATATTTCATAGACTCCCCTAGCGTTTTGGGAATATTGGGGTATTTATAGAGCAAAAGGCGGTCTGGGGGGCACTTGAGGTGGGCACAACCCACCAGGGCGCGCCTGGGCCTCCTGGCGCACCCTGGTGGGTTGTGCTCTCCTCGGAGCACCCTCGAGGTGCAGCCAGGGCCCATTAGGTGTCTTCTGGTCAACAAAATTCTTTGTGAAGTTTCGTTGCATTTGGACTCTGTTTGGTATTGATTTCTTGCAGTGTAAAAAACATGTAGAAAACAACAACTGGCACTTGGCACTGTGTCAATAGGTTAGTACCAAAAATGATATAAAATGATTATAAAATATCCAATATTGATAATATAACAGCATGGAACAATCAAAAATTATAGATACGTTGGAGACGTATCAACGTATCACTTAGATGACTTGAGGGATGTCTATTTAAGTGGGAGTTCTTTAGTAATTTGATTAATTGAACTTAATTTATCATGAACTTAGTCTTATAGTTTTGCATATCTATGTTGTAGATCAATAGCCCAAGCTAACGTTCCCCTAAATTTTAATGCGTTCCTAGAGAAAACTAAGTTGAAAGATGATGGTAGCAACTACACGGACTGGGTCCGTAACTTGAGGATTATCCTCATTGCTACATAGAAGAATTGTGTCCTTGGTGCACCGCTAGGTGACAAACCTGTTGCAGGAGCAGATGCAGACATTATGAATGTTTTGCAAGCTCGATATGATGACTACTTGATAGTTTAGTGCGCCATGCTTTACGACTTAGAACCGGGACTTCAAAAACATTTTGAACACCACAGAGCATATTAGATGTTCCAAGAGCTAAAGATTGGTATTTTAGATTCATGCCCGTGTCAAGAGGTATGAGACCTCTGACAAGTACTTTGCCTACAAGATGGAGGAGAATAGCTTAGCCAGTGAGCATGTACTTAGAATGTCTGGGTACTGCAATCGCTTGAATCAAGTGGGAGTTAATCTTCCAGATAAGATAGTGATTGACAGTGTTCTCTAGTCACTATCTCCAAGCTAATAGAACTTCGTGATGAACTATAATATGCAAGGGATGACAAAAACGATTCCCTAGCTCTTCGCAATGCTGAAATTGGCGAAGGTAGAAATCAAGAAAGAGCATCAAGTGTTGATGGTTAACAAGACCACTAGTTTCAAGAAAAAGGGCGAGGGAAAGAAAGGGAACTTCAAGAAGAATGGCAAGCAAGTTGCCACTCCCGTGAAGAAGCCCAAAGCTAGTCCCAAGCCTGAAACTGAGTGCTTCTACTACGAAGGAAATGGTCACTGGAAGTGGAACTGTCCCAGAATACTTGGTGGATAAGAAGGATGGCAAAGTGAACAAAGGTATATTTGATATACATGTTATTGATGTGTATTCTACTAGTGTTCATAGTAACTCCTAGGTATTTGATACCGGTTCATTTGCTAAGATTAGTAACTCAAAATAGGAGTTGCAGAGACTAATTAAAAGCAAGGTGACGATGTGTGTTGGCTAAGATTAGTAACTCAAAACAGGAGTTGCAGAGACTAGTTAAAAGCAAGGTGACGATGTGTGTTGGAAATGATTCCAAGGTTGATATGATCACCATCGCACACTCCCTCTACCTTCGAGATTAGTGTTGAACCTAAATAAATGTTATTTGGTGTTTGCGTTGAGCGTGAATATGATTAGATCATGTTTATTGCAATACGGTTATTCATTTAAGTTAGAGAATAATTGTTATTCATTTACATGAATAAAACCTTCTATGGTCATACACCCAATGTGAATGGCTTATTGAATCTCGATCGTAGTGATACACATATTCATAATATTGATGCCAAAATATGCAAAGTTGATCATGATAGTGCAACATACTTGTGGCACTGCCGTTTAGGTCATATTGGTGTAAATCGCATGAAGAAACTCCATGCAGATGGACTTTTGGAATCACTTGATTATGAATCATTTGATACTTGCGAACCATGCCTCATGGGCAAGATGACTAAAACTCTGTTCTCCGGAACAACGGAGCGAGCTAATGACTTATTGGAAATAATACATACCGATGTAAGCGGTCTGATGAGTGTTGAAGCACGCGGCAAGTATCGTTATTTTCTGACCTTCGCAGAAGATTTGAGTAGGTATGGGTATATCTAGTTAATGAAACACAAGTCTAAAACATTTCAAAAGTTCAAAGAATTTCAGAGTGAAGTGGAGAATCATCATAACAAGAAAATAAAGTTTCTACAATCTGATCGCAGAGGCGAATATTTGAGTTATGAGTTTGGCCTTCATTTAAAACAATGTGGAATTGTTTCACAACTCACGCCACCTGGAACACCACAGCGTAATGGTGTGTCCGAACGTCGTAACAATACTTTATTGGTTATGGTACGTTCTATGATGTCTCTTACCGATTTACCACTATTGTTTTGGGGTTATGCATTAGAGACAACCGCATTCACGTTAAATAGGGAACCATCTAAATCCGTCGAGGCAACACCGTATGAACTATGGATTGGTGCTACCTCTTGAGCACTGCGCTGGATTTCCCCGAAGAGGAAAGGATGATGCAGCAAAGTAGCGTAAGTATTTCCCTCAGTTTTTGAGAACCAAGGTATCAATCTAGTAGGAGGCCACGCGCGAGTCCCTCGTACCTACACAAAGCAAATAACTCCTTGCAACCAACGCGAATAGGGGTTGTCAATCCCTTCACGGTCACTTATGAGAGTGAGATCTGATAGATATGATAGATAATATTTTTGGTATTTTTGGTATAAAGATGCAAGGTAAAATAAAAAGCAAAGTAAAAAGCAAAGCAATAATAAAGTGATGGGAGATTAATATGATGAGAATAGACCCGGGGGGCATAGGTTTCACTAGTGGCTTCTCTCAAGAGCATAAGTATTTTACAGTGGGTGAACGAATTACTGTTGAGCAATTGACAGAATTGAGCATAGTTATGCGAGTATCTAGGTAGGATCATGTATATAGGAATCACGTCCGAGACAAGTAGACCGACTCCTGCCTGCATCTACTACTATTACTCCACTCTTCGACCGCTATCCAGCATGCATCTAGAGTATTAAGTTAATGAAAACAGAGTAACGCCTTAAGCAAGATGACATGATGTAGAGGGATAAATTCATGCAATATGATAAAAACCCCATCTTGTTATCCTCGATGGCAACAATACAATACATGCCTTGCTGCCCCTACTGTCACTGGGAAAGGACACCGCAAGATTGAATACCAAACTGATAATTCGAAGAGACTTGCAAAGATAACCAATTATACATAAAATAATTCAGAGAAGATTCAAATATTGCTCATAGATAATCTTGATCATAAACCCACAGTTCATCGGTCTCAACAAACACACCGCAAAAAGAAGATTACATCGAATAGATCTCCACGAGAGGGGGAGAACATTGTATTGAGATCCAAAAAGAGAGAAGAAGCCATCTAGCTACTAACTATGGACCCGAAGGTCTGAGATAAACTACTCACACTTCATCAGAGGGGCTATGGTGATGATGTAGAAGCCCTCCATGGTGGATTCCCCTTCCGACAGTGATGAAGCTATGCACCTAGGGTAGGGTCATGGACCTGTCCAAGATACCCTCCCCAGGGACATCTCTAAAAGAACCAGAAACATTTGAAGAAGAATCATCATCCACTCGACCATGAAGCAATGTTCCACTCGACAGCCTTGAAGACACTCGACCGCGCAGACAATCACTCGACCACCGGAGGTCTAAAGCCACTCGCTGCTGCAATGATCGAGAATTAAGTCATAGCCTTAATGGTCATTATGTATCTTTATTATTGGCGTTACCAAGAACGCCTCTCTTAATGTGCATTGAACCTTGTGTAACGGAGGGGAGCCGGGTTCTCAAGCACTCTATATAAGCCACCCCTCCTGCAGGACAAGGGTTGGCACCTCAGAACTCACACGCACATAATCCAGTCGACCGCCTCCGGGTTCCGAGTCGTAGGGCTGTTACTTCCTCCGAGAAGGGCCTGAACTCGTAAACCTTGCGTGTACAACTCCTCCATAGCTGAGATCTTGCCTCTACATTCCTACCCCCCTATTCTACTGTCAGACTTAGAACCACGACAGTTGGCGCCCACCGTGGGGTAGGTGTCTTAGCGACTTGTTGGAGAAGTTGCAATATCTCCGATCCCCTTCATCATGGTTTCAGTGAGGTTTGGCCGAGGGGCGCGAGATCCGCCTCGGCCAAGGCCAGTGTTCGCCGCCGACGACTCCGCTTTTGGCTTCAGGAGGCTCCATTCGACGTTGATGCACTCCCGTCCTGGGCAACGCGCTTTCAGCGGCGTCCGCGGCGTCCTCCTGCGGCAGCCGTCGACCCAGTATCGGTCGTCTCCTGTGGCGTCCTCCCTCCCTGTTGCCCGCCGGCGCAAGCGCTCCGGTCGGTCGAGGCTTCAGCGGTGGGTGAGGCACGCGGTGGATCGCCAGTCGGTCACCCCCCAAGTCGCGGTGATCGAGCCCGATGAATCTCTCTACGGCCTGTTCGACCCGTCGACTGGCTCTGCAGAGACTGCATCCAAGTGCGACAACAGTGATCCAGCGACGGAGGTACTGATGGTCGAAGGACCATGCAGTCCTCCCGTCTTCCCCCGCACCGATGGTGGCGACGGCGGAGGCGATCCGTCGCCTGCCCATGAAGAGTACCTCCCCGAGCCCCTCACTTCGCAGCAGAGGGAAGAACTTCGCCGTCGGAACATGGATGCACTTCACACTCCTATCGTTGGAGAAACCCCCGAGGCCCGTACCTTGGAGGACGCGCACTTGGCCAACCTGGCTGAGCGCACTCGACTGGAAAACTTCCAGCGAGTACTCGACGAGTGTGCGTGACAGCGGGTCCCAGAATCTAGTCGACGTCAGCTCTTTCCACCACCGACTCAGGTATATCGAACTCCGATCCAAAATCTTACAGCCGCAGCTCGAATAGCAGAGTCAATTCAGCCCTCCCACTTAAGTCGGCAGAGGTCTAATGCAGATCAGAGCTTTGCTCCGGGCAGCGGGAGAGCAGAATACGGCTGTGTCACAGTCGCGGAATAGGATCCATAGCAGATCCGTCGTTGTAGATACAGTCCAGTCGGCTCACAGCCCAAGATCGCCCCTGAGGCATGAGGGACGTGGAGACCGGCGTGATCAGTCCAGAAACCGTGAGCAGTATGATCACCGACTCGACCGTGATGATCGTCGTCGAGTACCCACCCCTCCCCCAAGGAGTGGGTCATACGTGCCTCGACAGCAGGATGACAGACGCCCTCACAGTGTTGGGCGAAGGATTCTAGTCGACCCCAGAGAACCAGGCTTTGATGCGAGATCCATTCTCGTTCAGGGTTTGGTCGACAGGAACAGAGCTTACCGAGAAGGTCATGACAGAGATGTACCCACCAGCATCAGAGTGCATGTCTCGGGTCCAGAATGCTTCAGCAAAGCCATCAGGGCCGCGGTGATTCCCCCCAACTTCAGGTTGGCGACTGGAGTCAGTAAGTTCACTGGTGAGTCCAAGCCTGATACTTGGCTAGAGGACTACCGAGTGGCTGTTCAGATTAGCGGCGGCAATGATGAAGTGGCCATGAAACACCTGCCTCTTATGTTGGAGGGCTCAGCCAGAGCATGGCTGAATCAATTAGCACCCAGCAGCATTTACACTTGGGAAGATCTTGCCCGAGTGTTTGTCAAAACGTTTGAAGGAACCTGCAAGCGACCAGCAGGGTTGACAAAATTGCAGTCTTGCATGCAGAAGACAAATGAAACTTTGAGGGATTACATCCAGAGATGGATCACGTTGCATCAGACAGTGGAGAACGTGTCTGATCACCAAGCAGTTTGTGCCTTGAAGGAAGGCGTTAAGTACAGAGAGTTGAATCTGAAGTTCGGTCGGACCGGAGACATGTCTCTGAGTCGAATGATGGAAATTGCCACCAAGTATGCTAATGGCGAAGAAGATGATCGGCTCCGGAGTGGCAAGCACAAATCAGTCGCCCATGAAACCGGAGGAGGAAACTCCAGTCGGAAGCAAAAACACAATGCCGAGCCAGCTGCTCCTGGAGAAACCTTAGCCGTGACTCAAGGAAAATCCAAAGGGAAGCCCAAGGGGCCATGGAACCCTAAGAAAATAAAAGATCAAGATGGAAATGATGTGCTGGATTTGCCATGCCACATCCACACAAAGAAAGATGAAGAGGGTAAAATCATTTACCCAAAGCATACCACTCGACAGTGTCGACTCCTGATCCAACAGTTTCGAGAAAAACAGCCCAAAGACAAGGAAAAAGAGTCAGACAAGGTTGAGGACAAGGAGGAGAGTGATGATGGTTACTCCCGTGTCAACTCCACTCTGATGATTTTTGCTGATGTTGAGAGTAAGAGTCGACTGAAAGTTATCAAAATAGAAGTGAATATGGTCGCCCCAACAACACCCAGTTATTTGAAATGGTCTCAGACATCACGTTCGACCAGTCCGATCACCCGACGCACATAGCCACCCCTGGGAGGCAAGCTTTGGTGGTCGACCCAGTTGTCGAAGGCACTCGACTGACTAAAGTTTTGATGGATGGTGTCAGTGGCCTGAATATTCTGTATGCAGAGACGCTGAAAGGGATGGGCATTCCGATGTCCAGACTCAGTGAAAGCAGTATGAGTTTCCATGGAGTCATTCCAGGCAAGAAGGCTGAATCACTCGGCCAAATTGCTCTTGATGTGGTTTTCGGTGATTCCAAGAATTACCGCAAAGAAAAGTTGACATTTGAAGTTGTGGATTTCTAGAGCGCTTATCATGCTATTCTGGGCAGGCCAGCTTATGCACGTTTCATGGCTCGACCATGTTATGTGTACCTCAAATTGAAGATGCCTGGTCCCAAAGGTGTGATCACTATTACTGGCAATCGAAATAAGGCAGAAGAGTGCTTCCAGAAGGGCTCAAAGATCGCCGATGCGCAGATGGCAGTAGTGGAATTGCAGGAGTATCAGAAAAATGCAGATCCGAGTGATTTGCTGCGAGCCAAGAAGCCTGCAACGGATTCAACATTTCATTCATCTGGTGAAATGAAACCGATTCATATCCACCCGACTGATCCCAATGCTGCTCCGACCCACATTTCAACAACACTCGACTCCAAATAGGAAGAAGCGCTCATCCAGTTCCTCCGTGAGAACTGGGACATCTTTGCATGGAAACCTTCTGACATGCCAGGTGTTCCCAGGGGACTGGCTGAGCATCATTTGTGAGTCGACCCAAAGGTAAAACCGGTCAAGGAACATCTTCGACGGTCCGCCGTACAGAAGAGAAAAGCAATTGGTGAAGAAGTGGCTCGGCTCCTTGCAGCTGAGTTTATCCGAGAGATTTACCATTCCGAGTGGTTAACAAATGTTGTCATGGTCCCTAAGAAGGACGACTCACTTCGCATGTGCATCGACTTCAAGCATATCAATCGGGCCTGCCCGAAGGATCACTTTCCTCTCCCCCGCATCAATCAAATAGTCGACACGACTGCGGGGTGTGAGCGTTTGTCCTTTTTGGACGCCTATTCCGGGTATCATCAGATCCGTTTGTATGGACCCGGTGAGATTAAAACAACTTTCATCACCCCATTCGGGTGCTTCTGTTATGTCACCATGCCATTCGGTCTGAAGAACGCTGGAGCCACATTCATGCAGATGATTCAGAAGTGTTTACTCACTCAAATCAGTCGGAATGTGGAGGCGTACATGGATGACATTGTGGTCAAGTCATGTAAAGGTTCCGACCTACTGGCTGACCTTGCTGAAACCTTTGCCAACCTCAGAAGGTATGATATCAAGCTTAATCCATCAAAGTGCACATTCGGAGTTCCAGGGGGAAAATTACTCGGTTTTCTCGTTTCCGAATGAGGGATCGATGCTAACCCCGAGAAAGTTGGTGCCATACTTCGAATGAAACGCCCTGTGCATGTGCATGATGTCTAGAAGCTTACTGGTTGTATGGCCGCCTTAAGTCGATTCATTTCTCGACTCGGTGAGAAGGCACTGCCTGTCTACCGATTGATGAAGAAGTCAAATAAGTTCGAGTGGACTCCTAAAGCTGATGCAGCAGTTGCAGAGCTAAAAGCCTTGCTTTCCACCCAGCCGGTGCTTGCTGCTCCAATCAGCAAAGAGCCTTTGCTGCTTTATATTGCAGCCACTGGACAAGTCGTCAGTATAGTACTTACGATCGAGCGGGAAGAAGAAGGAAAAGCCTATAAAGTTCAGCGCCCAGTTTATTCTGTTTCTGAAGTTCTGACTCCGTCAAAGCAGAGATATCCACACTATCAGAAACTTGTTTATGGGATTTACATGACCACGAAGAAGGTTGCTCACTATTTCTCTGATCACTCTATTACAGTCGTCAGCGATGCCCCACTATCGGAGATTCTGCACAACAGAAATGCAACTGGTCGAGTGGCAAAATGGGCGATTGAACTCCTTCCCTTAGATATCAAGTTTGAGGCAAAGAAAGTTATCAAGTCCCAGGCAATAGCAGATTTCCTCGCCGAGTGGATTGAACAGCAACTACCGACTCAAGTTCACTCGGAGCATTGGACCATGTTCTTTCGACGGTTCCAAGATGCTTTGAATGGTTACGGTCGGGTGATACTGGTATCCCCCCGAGGAGACAAGCTCAGATATGTACTCCAGATTCACTTTGATTCCTCCAATAACGAATCAAAATATGAAGCACTCTTATATGGGTTGCGCATGGCCATTTCACTCGGCGTCCATCGCCTCATGGTCTATGGCGACTCAGATTTGGTGGTCAATCAAGTGATGAAAGAGTGGGATGTCAGAAGCCCAGCCATGACTGGCTATTGCAATGTGGTGAGAAAGTTGGAAAAGAAGTTTGAGGGGTTAGAACTCCATCATATACCCTGACTGAAAAATCAAGCAGCCGATGAATTGGCGAAGATAGGTTCCGAGAGAGAAGCCATTCCCAGCAATGTGTTTTTGGAACACATTCACACACCGTCAGTTAAAGAAGATCCTTTCACAGAAGAGCCCCCGCAGCCTAAGAGTGCCACATATCCGAGTGAAGTCGAGGTCCCAGCCGTGGGCGACCTAATCATGGAGGTTCTGGTCACCACTCCCGACTGGACAGTACCTTACATCGCGTACATCCTTACGAAAGAATTCCCAGAGGGTGAAGAATAGGCTCGACAGATCGTTCGTCGATCCAAAGCCTTTACCGTGATAAGGGGACAATTGTTCAGGGAAAGTGTGACTGGAGTCAGTCAAAAATGCATAACGCCAGAAGAAGGTCGAATGATCCTCAACGACATCCACTCAGGGACCTGTGGTCACCATGCATCCTCGCGGGCCATTGTGGCTAAAGCATACCGAGCCGGGTATTACTGGCCACGGGCGAATGAGATGGGAAAAGATATAGTCGACAGATGTGAAGGCTGCCAGTTTTACTCTGATATGTCTCATAAGCCAGCGTCAGCTTTGAAGACCATTCCTCTCGTCTAGCCCTTTGCTGTTTGGGGGTTGGATATGGTTGGACCACTGAGAACTGGTAGAAGCGGCTTCACTCATGTGCTTGTAGCAGTCGACAAGTTTACCAAATGGATTGAAGCTAAACCTATCAAGAATCTCGGCCAAAGATCGCCGGTTTCATCAGAGAATTAACATTCAGATATGTAGTTCCACACAGCATCATCACTGACAACGGGTCGAACTTCGATTCTGATGAGTTTAGAGCTTTCTGCGCTTCTCAAGGCACTCGAGTCGACTACGCTTCAGTCGCTCACCCGCAGTCGAATGGACAAGCAGAAAGAGCAAATGGCCTAATTCTCAAGGGACTGAAACCCCGACTGATGCATGATCTCAAACACGCAGCAGCGCTCGGGTCGATGAACTTCCATCAAGACTTTTGGGGTTTGAGGACAACTCCTAATCGGTCGACCGGACGAACTCCTTTCTTTTTGGTCTATGGAGCCGAAGCGGTTCTGCCGAGTGACTTGCTCCACAACGCACCCCGAGTTGAGCTCTTCTCTGAAGAGGAAGCAGAACAGGCCCGGCAGGATTCAGTCGATTTCTTAGAGGAGGAAAGAGAGATGGCCTTGATCCGGTCGACCATTTATCAACAAGACTTGCGTCGATTCCACGCCAGAAACGTGAAGGGTCGAGCCTTTCAAGAGGGAGACCTGGTTCTTCGAGTGGATCAACAGAAGCCACACAAGCTCGCTCCTGCTTGGGAAGGCCCCTTCATTATCACCAGAGTTCTCCACAACGGAGCATACCATCTTTACAATGTCGAACATCAGAAAGGCGAGCCACGAGCTTGGAACGCGGATCTGCTCCGCCCCTTTTATACTTAAGTACTCACTCGGATGAGATGTAATAAGAAATACCTCTGTAGTTTATTTATCAAAGACCAGAATGTTATAATTTTCCCAATTGTCGTTGCTTTTGTTTACATGAGAAATCCCCCAGTGGGTGACTTAGCTGCGAATTAGTTTCGCCTAAGTTTGTAAAAAAAATCCTACCGAGTGACGAGCAAACCTCTCACTCGGAGGCTTAGCTGCGAATCCGTTTCGCCTAAGTTTGAAAAATCCCACCGAGTGGAGAGCAATCCTCTCACTCGGAGGCTTAGCTGCGAATCCGTTTTGCCTAAGTTTGAAAAATCCCACCAAGTGGAGAGCAATCCTCCCACTCGGGGGCTTAGCTGCAGTCCAAGTACTCGCCTAAGTTTGAAAAATCCTACCGAGTGGAGAGCAAGCCTCCCACTCGGGGGCTTAGCTGCAGTCCAAGTACTCGCCTAAGTTTGAAAAATCCCACCGAGTGGAGAGCAATCCTCCCACTCGGGGGCTTAGCTGCAGCCCAGTACTCGCCTAAGTTTGGAAAATCCTACCGAGTGGAGAGCAAGCCTCCCACTCGGGGGCTTAGCTGTAGTCCAAGTACTCGCCTAAGTTTGAAAAATCCCACCGAGTGGAGAGCAATCCTCCCACTCGGGGGCTTAGCTGCAGTCCAAGTACTCGCCTAAGTTTGAAAAATCCCACCGAGTGGAGAGCAGTCCTCCCACTCGGGGGCTTAGCTGCAGTCGATGCTCGCCTAAGTTTGAAAATCCCCCCGAGTGGATATCAATCCTCCCACTCGGGGGCCTAGCCTCAGTCCAAGTACTAGCCTAAGTTTGAAAAATCCCACCGAGTGGAGAGCAATCCTCCCACTCGGGGGCTTAGCTGCAGTCCAAGTACTCGCCTAAGTTTGAAAAATCCCACCGAGTGGAGAGCAATCCTCCCACTCGGGGGCTTAGCTGCAGTCCAAGTACTCGCCTAAGTTTGAAAAATCCCACCGAGTGGAGAGCAATCCTCCCACTCGGGGGCTTAGTTGCAGTCCAAGTACTCGCCTAAGTTTTGAAAAATCCTACCGAGTGGAGAGCAACCCTCCCACTCGGGGGCTTAGCTACAGTCCAAGTACTCGCCTAAGTTTGAAAAATCCCACCGAGTGGAGAGAGATCCTCCCACTCGGGGGCTTAGCTACAGTCCAAGTATTCGCCTAAGTTTTGAAAAATCCTACCGAGTGGAGAGCAACCCTCCCACTCAGAGGCTTAGCTGCAGTCCAGTACTCGCCTAAGTATGAAATCCATCCCGATCCGCAAGGACGACGAGGTGCAGGTCGATTGCTACCTTCTCCTTCGGAGCTACGCCACAAGTACAACATGCGCTCCATCCCGATCCGCAAGGACGACGAGGTGCAGGTCGACTGCTACCTTCTCCTTCGGAGCTATGCCACAAGTACAACGTGCGCTCCATCCCGGTCCGCAAGGACGACGAGGTGCAGGTCGATTGCTACCTTCTCCTTCGGAGCTACTCCACAAGTACAATGTGCGCTCCATTCCGATCCGCAAGGACGACGAGGTGCAGGTCAACTGTTACCTTCTGCTTCGCAGCTACGCCACAAGTAGAACGTGCGCTCCATCCCGATCCGCAAAGACGACGAGATGCAGGTCGACTGCAATGTGTGCTCCATCCCTACCTGCAAGAATGATGAAGTGCAGGTCGACTGGATTTACCACCTCAGAGCTGCATCTCAAGCACAAAGTATATTCCGAGTGAAGAACAAAGTTCGCTCGAAGGCAAATGCAAGCATATTCGGAAATAAATCAAGTTCAGATAAATCTTAAAGGTCCCAGACAGTAGATCGAAGTACTCGGGCATCCAACCCGAAAGAGTTTAACGGTTACAAAATCCACTCGGCATTGCGAGGCAAATTTAAGATGTAGCATAAAGAGTTTGTTCACTCCGCGGGAGGAGGACTGGCAGGCTCGACAAACTCGTCCAGGTCGACACCATCGGCGATCCGAGTGGCGGCATCAATGAAAGTCTCCATAAAAGATCGGAAATCATGCTTCTTGGTGTTGGCGACCTTGATCGCTGCCAGCTTATCTTCTCGCGCTTCTTTGCAATGGACACGAACCAAAGACAGAGCCACATCAGCACCGCACCGGGCAGAAGACTTCTTCCACTCCTGCACTCGACCGGGGATCTCGTTAAGTCGAGTCATCAGAGACTCGAGGTCATTCTGGAGCGTTGCCCTTGGCCAGAGTGTTGTGTCGATCCGTGACGTGGCGACCTTCAGTCGAGCCAAGTAGTCAACAACGTCGTCGATGCGGGATTCCAGTCGGAACAGGTTCGTAGCAGTTTCATCTTTCACGGGAGAGTTGATGGGGTCCAAGCTTGGTTCAATACGCCCGGTATCCTCCTCGATGTCTTGGCAAAACTCTACATACACGATCCAAGGATGAGTCAATGTTCATATGCCGAGTCGACGAAGATAAACCAGTCGGAACAGAGTATATACCTTCAAGCTTGATGAACAACTTCTTGGCAAGGCTCCTCAGATAGCTTTCCAGATCATCCCTCCTGCGAGCAATGCCTTCCATCTTCTCGTTCAGATTGACGTTGTCCTTCTTCAAGCGTGTTACCTCCTTGTTGGCTTTGTCGATGGCAGATTTTATCTTGGCGTTCTCTTCCTCCAATTGGCCGACTGAAGCCAGCTTCTGTTTAGCCAGAGCAGTTTTGTCGTCAGCCTTCTTCTGTGCAGCAGCCAGATCTTGATCCTTCTTCTCCAGTGCCTGGTTCAGTTTTTCTGAAAAGAAATGATGCTTGGTTCAGAAAGAGCAGAATGAAATCCAGGCTAAGACAAACCAGTCGACAAATCTGTCTTAGCATTGGTGTCATCCTTGGCTTTCTGCAGTTCTGTCTTGGCCAATTCCAAGTCAAGGTTGAGTTGAATCTGCTGTTTCTCTAAGTCAGCAAAGCGAGCTCCAAGATCACAAGATTTCTGCAACCAAGGAATGGGTCAGTCGATTGGACAAAAGATGGATTATTTCAGGCAATGAATACTAAGACTACTGTCGAATCAAACATCCAACAATAGTCTCGGGGACTACACCCGGTGGGTGCACTTAGCGTGCCCCCACTGGTTCAGTTTACACTCGACGAGACCTCTTCGGCGTGAGTGCCAAAAAAAGAGACAACAACAAACAAGCTCTTCAGACCATAGTCGACTGCCAGCAGTCGACCACGGTCTCGGGGACTACACCCAGTGGGTGCACTTAGCGTGCCCCCACTGGTTCAGTTTACACTCGACATGGCCAGACCAGACCGAGTGAAGGAGTTCAAAATTCAAGACTACAGTCGACTGCCCGCAGTCCACCATAGTCTCGGGGACTACACCCAGTGGGTGCACTCAGCGTGCCCCCACTAGTCCAGAAATTCAATAACAAAAAATTCAGCTCAAAGTATGAATTTGCTCAGTGATAAATCGAAACACCCAGTGGGTGTACAGATGCAAAGATCCTTGGAAAGAGAGTTTTCAGGTAGCATATCCTAAAATAGAATAAGCCAAGAGAATCAGTCGATGTTCTGCTAACCTGGACATTGCTCTGGAGAGCCGAGCTGGCATCATAAGCGGCCTGACTGGCATCCCGCACCATCTTCATCTTCTCCATCATAATACCCGCTTGGCGTATAGCTTCTTTGGCAGCATTCACTTCGTCCTCAGGGACGTGATGGGTGGCAAAAACTGAAGGTGGATCAACAGGAGCTTGGGCAGTTGACGCAGAGGGTAGAGCACTCGACAGCGACATGGCGAAGGAAACAGAAGTCCGGTTGGCTTCACCAGCGTCCTGAACGACTGGCTCCACCACCGGCATCGACTGTGGCGTCTTGCCAGCAGACGTTTTCCTATTCTTCCTCGCCAAAGGCCTCTCTGGCTCGTCATCATCATCGTCGGGGAGGTCAATGACGTTGGGAACTGTTCAAGAATCAGTCGCCAAAATTACATCACCCGATTGTATATATTACAGTTCAATCGACCAAATGAAGACATAATGACGAAGATTGTACCCAGATTGGAGGTGACCGCATCTTCCATTGTCTCATCCTCATCCTTATAAGCTAAAGAACCAGAGGTAGCAGCACTGCCAGTTTCAAGATTCTTCTGGTCCAATCAAAGGAAAAATAAACAGCACAGAGCGTCGAGGGAATATGAAGGAAAAACACTCACGCAGAAGCGACAGGAATATCAATCTTAATCTTCGGCAACGCCTTTCGAGGCTTCTGCACTACGACCCTGGGTTGCTTTGAAGCTTTTTCAGTCGGTGCCGGAGAGGACGTCCGAGTGCGCTTTGAAGACTGGCCAGTTTGAGCAATCGCCTTTTCACGGGCACTCGCCCGGTCTTGGTCGAGCTTAGATCGCCTCTCCCTGCGAGGAGGTGACTCGACTTCTTCTTCGTCACTTGAGTCGTCGCTCTCCATGTCCCCCTCTCCGTCAGAATGCCAGTCGCCACTGTCGCCGCCACTTGCCTCCTCCTCCGGGTCCTGCTCTTGCTCTCCATTGGGCATTGAGTACATTTTGATAAGGGCCTGGAAGAAAATAAGCAGAACAAAAGTCACTCGACGAAGCATAAACAGCTGCATGAGTAATTTAGACCCTAGTCAGAAGTTCAGAATCGGACCTTGTCTGGTTCGTGGGACTGGTCGAGTGGAGGAACTCTCCTGGCCCCCCTAGGGTTGTCTCTGTTTCCATTGATGCTCGTCTGCCACCCCTCCAACATGGACTCCTCGACCTCCTCCGGGTGGATCCGAGTGGTGTCCTCAGTACCCGAATACATCCACATCAGATGGTCTCGAGCCTGAAGTGGTTGGATGCGTCGCCGGAGGAAGACCTCCAACAAATCCATACCAGTCACTCCGTCGTGGATAAGCTGAACTACCCGTTCGACCAGGACCTTAACCTGTGCTTTCTCCTCCGGGATCACCTTCAAAGAGGAGGGCTTCCTCACCCGGTCCAAGGAAAAAGGAGGAAGCCCAGTCGACTGTCCTGGGGTCGGCTGGTCCTTGCAGTAGAACCAAGTCGACTGCCACCCACGGACTGAGTCGGGAAGGATCATGGATGGAAAGGAACTTTTACCTCTCATCTGAATCCCAAGACCCCCGCACATCTAGATCACTTGTGTCCTCTCATCACTCGGATTGGCCTTTTTTACCGTCTGAGAGCGACAGGTGAAAATGTGCTTGAAAAGACCCCAATGGGGACGACAACCCAAGAAATTGTCGCACAAAGACACAAAGGCAGCAAGATACACGATTGTGTTGGGAGTGAAGTGGTGGAGTTGCGCCCCAAATAAATTCAAGAATCCCCGAAAGAAAGGGTGGGGAGGCAAAGAAAACCCACGGTCAACATGGGTGGCGAGTAGAACACGCTCACCCTCCCGAGGTTGTGGCTCGGTCTCCTTCCCCGGAAGCCGCGCCGATCCATGGGGAATCAGCCCTCCGTCAGCCAAGTCGTCGATGTCCTCCTGACTAATCGCCGAGCGGATCCATTCGCCCTGGATCCAGCCCTGCGGCAGGCCGGCCCTCGAGGAAGATCCGCCCCGGCTGGACTTCTTCCCCTTCGCCTTCGCCGTCGCCTTCTTCGCCCGCTCCAGAGCCACCGTCTTCTCTTTCCCCATCGTTGCAGGAGCGATGCGCACGGAGTAGCAGCACCGGGACGAGAATGAGCGCGGCGGAGAAGTCTGAGGAGGAGAGGAGGAAATGGAAATGCACGGTTCAAAAACCCCGGCCAGGTGCCTTATATGAGGTTACTTCCAAGTGACTGACTTGTAGGCCCGGGCGTTCCTATCAAATCCAGCAACAGTCGCGCGCACAATACGTGGCAAAAAAGGTGGCGCAGAAATCGAGGCGGCCCTGCCCTATCCCATCCGATTACTGCGGCCTCCTCTGCCCCGAGAGCTTCCCGAAATTCGAATCCCGCGAAATCCGCGGACAGCAGAACAACTTGTCAGACGGAAGATCTCCTCCACACCGTCATTCGGAGCCCTCCAAGTAAAGAAACTCACTTGACAAAAACAAAGAATGGATCAGGGCGACTGAAAAAGAAGTTGGTGTCGTCACCTCGGTTCGTCAATCCAGAACAAAGCATGCACATAGCACGAGAAATGGGTCAGAAGTGTTCTCAACTCCTTCCCCACTCAAACCTCGCTTCATTCGGGGGCTAATGATGAAGTTATGCACCTAGGGTAGGGTCATGGACCTGTCCAAGATACCCTTCCCAAGGACATCTCTAAAAGAACCAGAAACATTTGAAGAAGAAGCATCATCCACTCGACCATGAAGCAATGTTCCACTCGACAGCCTTGAAGACACTCGACCGCGCAAACAATCACTCGACCACCGGGAGGTCTAAAGCCACTCTGCTCTGCAACTGTCGAGAATTAAGTCATAGCCTTAATGGTCATTATGTATCTTTATTATTGGCGTTACCAGTAACGCCCCTCTCTTAATGTGCATTGAACCTTGTGTAACGGAGGGGAGCTGGGGTTCTGGCGCACTCTATATAAGCCACCCCCTCCTCTGGGACAAGGGTTGGCACCCCCTGTAACTCACACGCACATAATCCAGTCGACCGCCTCCGGGCTCCGAGACGTAGGGCTGTTACTTCCTCCGAGAAGGGCCTGAACTCGTAAACCTTGCGTGTACAACTCCTCCATAGCTGAGATCTTGCCTCTACATTCCTACCCCCCTATTCTACTGTCAGACTTAGAACCACGACAGGCGAAGCTCTGGAACAGGCCCCAAGATGGGATCTCGTGGGTACAGAAGGTTGCGGCGGTGGAATTAGGTTTTTGGCTCAGATGTCGATCGTTTGGGGAGTGCGAGGTATATATAGGAGGAAGGAGTACGTCGGTGGAGCAAAGGGGGGCCCACGAGGTAGGGGGCGCGCCCTCCACCCTCGTGGCTGCCTTCCTTCTTTCTTGACTTGGGGTCAAGTCTCTTGGATCATATTCTGTGAGAAAATCACGTTCCCAAAGGTTTCATTCCGTTTGGACTCCATTTGATATTCCGTTTCTTTAAAACACTGAAATAGGCAAAAAACAGCAATTCTGGGCTGGGCCTCCGGTTAATAGGTTAGTCCTAAAAGTAATATAAAAGTGGAAAATATGACATGATGTGTACCAGACCTGTCGTATGCCTTGCCATGAGTTTGGCAAAGGGGGTTGGTACCTCTCCAACGTATCTATAATTTTTGATTGTTCCATGCTATATTATATTCTGTTTTGGATGTTTAATGAGCTTTATTATACAGTTTTATATTATTTTTGGGACTAACCTATTAACCGGAGGCCTAGCCCAAATTGCTGTTTTTTTGCCTATTTTAGTGTTTTGAAGGAAAAGGATATCAAACAGAGTCCAAACAGAATGAAACCTTCGGGAACGTGATTTTTGGAACAAACGTGATCCGGAGGACTTGGAGTCTACGTAAAGCAATCAACGAGGAAGGCACGAGGCAGGGGGCGCGCCCACCTCCCCTAGGCGCGCCCTCCACCGTCGTGGGCCCCTCGTTGCTCCACCGACGTACTTCTTCCTCCTATATATACACATATACCCTGGAAACATCAGATACAGAGCCAAAACCCTATTTCCACCGCCGCAACCTTCTGTACCCGTGAGATCCCATCTTGGGCTTTTTTCAAAGGCCCACCGGAGGGGGCATTGATCATGGAGGGCTTCTACATCAACACCATAGCCTCTGCGATGATGTGTGAGTAGTTTACCTCAGACCTTCGGGTCCATAGTTATTAGCTATATGGCTTCTTCTCTCTCTTTGGATCTCAATACAAAGTTCTCCTCGATCTTCTTGGAGATCTATTCAATGTAATCTTATTTTGCGGTGTGTTTGTCGAGATCCGATGAATTGTAGTTTTATGATCAAGTTTATCTATGAACAATATTTGAATCTTCTCTGAATTCTTTTATGTATGATTGGTTATCTTTGCAAGTCTCTTTGAATTATCAGTTTGGTTTGGCCTACTAGACTGATCTTTCTTGCAATGGGAGAAGTGCTTAGCTTTGGGTTCAATCTTGCGGTGTCCTTTCCCAGTGATAGCAGGGGCAGCAAGGCACGTATTGTATTGTTGCCATCGAGGATAAAAAGATGGGGTTTATATCATATTGCATGAGTTTATCCCTCTACACCATGTCATTTTACTTAAAGCATTACTCTGTTCTTATGAACTTAATACTCTAGATGCATGATGGATAGCGGTCGATGTGTGGAGTAATAGTAGTAGATGCAGAATCGTTTCGGTCTACTTATCACAGACGTGATGCCTATATACATGATCATACCTAGATATTCTCATAACTATGCTCAATTCTATCAATTGCTCGACAATAATTCGTTTACCCATCGTAATACTTATGTTCTTGAGAGAAGCCACTAGTGAAACCTATGGCCCCCTGGTCTATCTTACATCATATTAATCTTCCAACACTTAGCTATTTTTAGTGCCGTTTATTTTACTTCGCATCTTTATTTCTCTTTATCATAAAAACACCAAAAATATTATCTTATCATATCTATCAGATCTCACTCTCGTAAGTGACCGTGAAGGGATTGACAACCCCTTTATTGCGTTGGTTGCGAGGTTCTTATCTGTTTGTGTAGGTGTGTGGGACTCGAGCGTGATCTCCTCTTTGGATTGATACCTTGGTTCTAAAAAACTGAGGGAAATACTTACGCTACTTTACTGCATCACCCTTTCCTCTTCAAGGGAAAACCAACGCAGTGCTCAAGAGGTAGCAAGAAGGATTTCTGGCGCTGTTGCCGGGGAGATTTGCGCCAAGTCAAGACATACCAAGTACCCATCACAAACTCTTATCTCTCGCATTACATTATTTGCCATTTGCCTCTCGTTTTCCTCTCCCCCACTTCACCCTTGTCGTTTTATTCGCCCTCTCTTTTCCATTTGCCTCTTTTTCGCTTGCTTCTTGTTTGCTCATGTGTTGGATTGCTTGCTTGTCACGATGGCTCAAGATAATACTAAATTGTGTGACTTTACCAATACCGACAACAATGATTTTCTTAGCACTCCGATTGCTCCTCTTACCGATGCTGAATCTTGTGAAATTAATGCTGCGTTGTTGAATCTTGTCATGAAAGATCAATTCGCTGGCCTTCCTAGTGAAGATGCCGCTACCCATCTAAATAGCTTCGTTGATTTGTGTGATATGCAAAAGAAGAAAGATGTGGACAATGATATTGTTAAATTGAAGCTATTTCCTTTTTCACTTAGAGATCGTGCTAAAGCTTGGTTTTCGTCTTTGCCTAAAAATAGTATTGATTCATGGAATAAGTGCAAAGATGCTTTTATCTCTAAGTATTTTCCTCCTGCTAAAATCATCTCTCTTAGAAACGATATCATGAATTTTAAGCAACTTGATCATGAACATGTTGCACAAGCTTGGGAGATGATGAAATTAATGATACATAATTGCCCTACACATGGTTTGAATCTTTGGATGATTATACAAAATTTTTAGGGCCAATTCCAGTTTTGCCGCTAACTCGAACCCACTACTCAGTTTTGCCCCTAATTTTTAGGTATGCTCAGTTTTGCCCCTCCGCCGTTAGTGTCACTTATAGAAATGCCCTTTTGCGCCGTTGCAAATGCGGTAAAGGACTTTGACCACCAGAAAAAATAGCAAAAAATCAAAAAATCTAAAATTTTGTGGGATCAAAGATAGTCATGTCCATAAAGTAGCGTGCAAATTGTGTGCCGTTCGGACACCACAGGAGCTAAATGGCAAAGGAAATCATAAATTTTATGCATGCACGAACAGTAAATTCGAAAAAATAGAAAAAAACCAAAAAAATATGAAATTTTGGGGAACTGAAGATACTTAGGTGCACAAAATGTGTGCACATTTTTGTTGTGTTTGGACATCGTAGGAGCCCGTAGGAGCTAAACTTTATTTTTTTCTCCGCGAGCTCCTATGATGTCCAAACACAACAAAAATGTGCACACATCTTGTGCACCTAAGTATCTTTAGTCCCACAAAATCTCATATTTTTTGATTTTTTTCTATTTTTTCGAATTTACTGTTCACATGCGCATAAAATTTATGATTTCTTGCCACAAGTTTCCTGTGGTGTCCGAACGGCACACAATTTGCACGCTACTATGGGACATGACTATCTTCGATCCCACAAAATTTCAGATTTTTTTGATTTTTTTGCTATTTTTTTCTGGGTGGTCAAAGTCCTTTGACCAGACGATAACGGTGCAAAAGAGCATTTCTATAAGTGACACTAACGGCGGAGGGGAAAAACTGAGCATACCTAAAAATTAGGGGCAAAACTGAGTAGTGGGTTCGAGTTAAGGGCATAGATGTAAATATCCCAAATTTTTATGCCGGATTGAATTTTGCTTCTAGAAATCTTTTAGATTCGGCCATGGAAGGCACTTTTATGGAAATCACTTTAGGAGAAGCTACTAAACTCCTAGATAATATTATGGTTAATTATTCTCAATGGCACACCGAAAGATCTACTAATAAAAAGGTGCATGCGATAGAAGAAATTAATGTTTTGAGTGGAAAGATGGATGAACTTATGAAATTATTTGCTACTAAAAGTGTTTCTTCTGATCCTAATGATGTGCCTTTGTCTACCTTGATTGAGAATAATAATGAATTTATGGATGTAAATTTTGTTGGTAGGAATAATTTCGATAACAACGCGCATAGAGGAAACTTTAATCCTAGGCCGTTCCCTAGTAATTCCTCTAATAATTATGGTAATTCCTACAACAATTCTTATGGATTTTTTAATAAGATGCCCTCTGAATTTGAGACTAGTGTTAAGCAGTTTATGAATTCGCAAAAGAATTTCAATGCTTTGCTTGAAGAAAAATTTCTTAAGGTTGATGAGTTGGCTAGGAATGTTGATAGAATTTCTCTTGATGTTGATTCTTTGAAAATTAGATCTATTCCACCTAAGCATGATATCAATGAGTCTCTCAAAGCCATGAGAATTTCCATTGATGAGTGCAAAGAAAGAACCGCTAGGATGCGTGCTAAGAAAGATTGCTTTGTGAAAGCATGTTCTTCTAGTTTCTATGAAAATAAAGATGAAGATCTAAAAGTTATTGATGTGTCTCCTATTGAATCTTGATAATGATGGGACTAGAGATGAGTCACCTTTACCTGGAAGGCATCCCAAAAATTCGGAGTTTTTAGATCTTGATGCAAAAATTGGTAAAAGTGGGATTGAAGAGATCAAAACTTTAGATATTAATGAACCCACTATTTTGGATTTGAAGGAATTTAATTATGATAATTGCTCTTTGATAGATTGTATTTCCTTGTTGCAATCCGTGCTAAATTCTCCCCATGCTTATAGTCAAAATAAAGCTTTTACTAAACATATCGTTGATGCTTTAGTGCAATCTTATGAAGAAAAACTTGAGTTGGAAGTTTCTATCCCTAGAAAACTTTATGATGATGGGAACCTATTATTAAAATTAGAATTAAAGATCATGAATTCTATTCTTTGTGTGATTTGGGTGCTAGTGTTTCCACGATTCCAAAAACCTTGTGTGATTTGCTAGGATTCCGTGAATTTGATGATTGTTCTTTAAACTTGCACCTTGCGGGTTCCACTATTAAGAAAACTATGCGAAGAATTAATGATGTTATTATTGTTGCAAATAGTAACTATGTGCCCGTAGATTTCATTGTTCTTGACATAGATTGCAATCCTTCATGTCCTATTATTCTTGGTAGACCTTTCCTTAGAACGACTGGTGCAATTATTGATATGAAGGTAGGGAATATTAGATTCCAATTTCCATTAAGGAAAGGTATGAAACACTTTCCTAGAAATAAAATAAAATTACCATATGAATCTATTATTAGAGCTACTTATGGATTGCCTACCAAAGATGGCAATACCTAGATCTATCCTTGTTTTTATGCCTAGCTAGGGGCGTTAAACGATAGCGCTTGTTGGGAGGCATCCCAATTTTATTTTTGTTTTTTTGTTTTTTTGCTTCTGTTTAGGAATAAATATTTGATCTAGCCTCTGGTAATATTTGTTTTTATGTTTTAATTAGTGTTTGTGCCAAGTGAAACCTATAGGATCTTCTTGGATGATAGTTATTTGATCTTGCTGAAAATTCCAGAAACTTTCTGTTCACGCAAACAATTGTTTAAAATCACCAGAACGTGATTAAATATTGATTCCAATTGCAGCAGATTAGATAAACAAATTTTCTAGGTCGTCCTATTTGGTAGAATTTTTTGAGTTCCAGAAGTTTGCGTTAGTTACAGATTACTACAGACTGTTCTGTTTTTCGTGTGTTGTTTGCTTATTTTGATGAATCTATGGCTAGTAAAAGAGTTTATAAACCATAGAGAAGTTAGAATACAGTAGGTTTAACACCAATATAAATAAATAATGAGTTAAATACAGTACCTTGAAGTGGTGTTTTGTTTTCTTTCGCTAACGGAGCTCACGAGATTTTCTATTGAGTTTTGTGTTGTGAAGTTTTCAAGTTTTGGGTAAAGATTTGATGGATTATGGAAGAAGGAGTGGCAAGAGCCTAATCTTGGGGATTCCCATGGAACCCCAAGGTAATCTAAGGACACCAAAAAGCCAAAGCTTGGGGATGCCCCGGAAGGCATCCCCTCTTTAAATCTTAATCCATCGGTAACTTTACTTGGAGCTATATTTTTATTCACCACATGATATGTGTTTTGCTTGGAGCGTCTTGTATGATTTGATTCTTTGCTTTTTAGTTTATCACAATCATCCTTCCTGTACACACCTTTTGTCGGGGCGGCTGATCGTACCCACGGACACCTATGGGGCCCGGCGGAGCGGGTCCCTTTGTGGTTCGGAGGGGGGCGGAGGTCGCCTGAAAAAGCGGATCGAGGCGATGTACAGGCGGTTTACCCGGACGGAGCTCTCCAGGAGATAAAACTCCTACTGCTGCCTGTTTGATCTATTGTGTTCTTGCTAGGGAGCAATGCCTGCTACAAAACCTAGCGTGAGTGTATCTAGTCTATGGCCAGTCGAATGAACTGAACCTTGCGAAAGACGCGAATCGAACTCTGGCCAACCGCGGAACCCCCTCTACGTTGCACTCGGGCCTCCTTTTATATGCTCAAGGGGTCTCCGACAGGTGGCAACGTAGGCGGGGGGTACAAACGTAAAAACAGGGGTTGGTACACCTACTTGAGCGATTATGCAGGTGTGAAAATACCTAACTCTGACGGCAAGGGACAAAAGCAATAAATGCCTGTCATTGTCGCCCAAACAGTGTAACAGAGACCGTCAGGTGCGCCTCCGCTCGCCACGATGGCGAGCCTGCCAGCGCCGCTCATCGCTGCTCTCCGCTGGCTGCACAGCTGCTCGACACGCGCCCATGGGACGGTCCCGTGGCGACACGTCGCTGGGTGAGCTGGAGCGGAGACGGAGAGGAGCTGCATGCTGCGGCAAGCGCCTTGTCGCGGCCGGATCCTTGTCGCGCCCGGGGGACTTGTCGCGCTGGGCCTTCCCGGCAAGCTCCTCTTGCCGGGCCTTGTCTTCTGCGTGCACAGGTGGTTTTCCCGACAAGCTCCTCTTGTCGGGCCTTATCTGCCTAGAGAGGCCTTCCGGACAAGCTCCTCTTGTCGGGTCTTGCCTTGAGAATGGCTGCGGAGGGTCTTGGCGGGCCTTGCGGCAAGGCTTGCAGCGAGGATCTTTGCGACTGCCCGTGCACAAGTTCGGGTACTAAGGTACCCCTACTTTAGTACACCGACAGAGCCCCGGTGCAGGCCATGCACGGTGCCTGCGCTGTTGGGCCAGGGCCCAAAATAGGCACGGCGAACGCCTTGGCCCGGGTCCAAACCAAACCCACTCAGATCCGCCATGCGTCCCTCAGAACGGCAGACGTCGATTGTGGCGTCGTGGGGAAGTGGGCGGCGTGGGGGTCGCTCCACCCGTCGCCCAGCTCTGCCTCCCGCCACGTGGTTCCCATGCTCTTGGGGTCACAGACGGTGGTAGTGGGAACTGGGGCCGTCTTGGGCGGAGGCAGCAGGTCGGCCACGATTCCCTGCTTCTTCCTATGCCCTGATTCGTCGGCGGGCGGTTGAGCCCCACCTTGCTTCCTTAAAAAGAGGCGGAAGGGGAGCGCAGAAGGCCGCACTCTCCCATCTCCTCCTTTCTTGATTTCTACTTCCCTTTCTCTCATTCGCCATGGAGAAAAAGAGCCTTGGTTCTTCATCGGTGGCGGCGAGGGTCGCCATAGACAGCCGCTCCCTCCCAACCCCTCGCCCGGGCGGCAGAGCCAGCCCCAAGAGGAAGAGGGAGGCGAGGTCGAGGACGAGGTCGAGGAAGAGGCGGGGCCAGGCGGCGCGCCGTCTCCGCCTCCGCCGGTTCCCCTCCTGCGGCGAGTCCATACCGGGGACGACCCTTGCGAGTTCTTCGTCTGGCTGCGCCGGGCGCCTCGTCGTCGCCTCCGGCTTCCAGCTCCGTTTGCGAGCGCAATGGAGTCGGATCCGCCCGAGACACTGAGATTGCACATGAGGGGCTGTGGAATCAGCGGCATGCGAGTCCGTGTTGTATTCCCAGCCCCTAATGTGATGTATCTCGACCGCGGGTGGAAGTCGTTCACCGCATCCACAGCTTGAGGCGGGGTTTACCCTCCATTTTAAGTTAATGGAGGTTGATCTCCTCTCCGTCAAGGTCTTCGGGGATCTTGGCACTCGGGCAAAGTGCTGCGTGAGCAGCTCTTCCGACAAATAAGATTCCCCTCGAGCGAGAGTGGCGAGGAGGGAGGCGGCAGCGACAGCGAGGTTGGCGGGCCCGATTGGTTGCTCGGGCGCCGCTCCGTCGTCACCGGTGACCCCATCATCCGTGTCGCCGGCTCCTGAACTCCCGGGTCGTCTCCTTGGGCGTGGGCGTAGGGAGGCTGCGGAAGGGAAGAGGGATGACGACAAGGCCGTCAGAGTCGGAATACTGAGGCGTAGTGCCCTCGACAGCGCAGGCCGACGCCTGCCGCCCTCTTGAACCCGCTTCCGGCGCCGCCATCTCCGCCAAGCCCTCGGGAGCTCCGGGATGTTCTCTTGGTGTCTTCGGCACCCGTGGCTCGTCTAGGCGTTTCTTTTGCCCTCCTGCCTCCTTGACCTACCTCACGGAAAGAGGGACAGGAAAAGGATTACTGAGCATCTTATCTTTTTAATTTGTAAGCCTTTGGGCCTTATCCGCATTTAAAGCTTGTAATCCTCTCTTTCATGTTTTTCATTCCCCACGGACTGTATCCGAGTAGAATGTTTTTAATGAAAAAGGGATGTTTGAAAAAGGACGAAAGGCTCATCTGATATCTCAGCTCCCGACAACTCTGGCTTGCCGCGGCCCCGGCACAACTACCCGCCGCCCCGGCAACTCACGGCTTGCCGTAGCCCCGGCAACTCGGCTTGCCGCAACTCCGGCAACTCGGCTTGCGGGGCTTGGGTCTGTGCGCCCTTCTTCTCCTCTCTTGCTGTTATTTCAGTTCGAGGAAAGATTTAGCCAGCCGCAATAAGTTATCTTTGTAATATAACTTTATTACGGGCAACGTCTGCTACGTTACTTCCTTTACTCGACCCTTGGCTTTGTATGTTATTGCCCTACGCTTTTCAGGGAAACTTGTCGGTGCCGGCACCCTTGCCGCGAGCGCCGAGTGCGGAACTTCAGCAGCCTGCTGGCGTGGTCACTACCGACAAGCAACCTTGTCGCGGACTAGCCGCAACTCGCTTAAGTTGTTGAGCAGACTCGAAACAAAGTAAGGGCGCGACCAGTCACGATTTGGTTCCTCCGCGCACGGGTGTCTCATACAAAGCGCGGTCGTTCAAGGAAGATAACTTTACAAATTTATTACTGATCTGAATCGATCGATGCAATGTTATTTCCTCTACTTGATTTCTTCCTTTATGCGTTTACGCCTGCGCATTTAGGGAAACTTGCGGTGCGAGCACCCTTGCCATGGCGCCGAGTGCGGAACTTCAGCAGCTTCTTTGGTGGGGTCGCTTCCGACAAGAAACCTTGTCGCTGTCTAGCCGCAGCTCACTTAAGTTGTTGAGCGTACTCGAAACTAAGTAAGGAAGCGCGACCGATCACGGTTTGGTTCCTCTGCGCACAGGTTTTCCATACAAAGTACTATCGTTCGAGGAAGATAACGAAAATTTAAAAATTGATTGCTCAAACTTTGGCAAATTAGCTTTTCTTGTTTCTTGCTTCCCGATGAGAAACTTCCTCGAGCGGTTCCTGGTCCATAGTATTATCTCCTCCTCCCCGGTTAACTTGTGCGCGAGGGAGCCTCCCTTTCTTTGCGACAAGAGAAAGAAGAGGAAATAACGTTATAGAGCCCGGTGGCTCGATTACGCTTACGGTGTGGTTCTTTGCACAAAGTGTTAGCCAAAACATGCAATAACTTGATGAAATCATGAACTTGATGGGTTATGCGCAACACATGGGCTTTCTTGATGCTGTGTCTGCGCCCGGCTTTGTCTGAAGGATTACATGCAACAGCGGCAAGACTTGTACAAAAGGTGGTTGCCGAACGAGTTCGACAACCGCGCCTATATGGGTAAAACTTACGAAGATGCTCAATGTTCCGTGAGTTGCTCACGGAATGCCATCTTCGGTCTCAAAGCGACAGCGCCAAGCCTAGTGACTTCGTTTCACCCGATAAGGGTCTTCCCACTTGGCGTCAACTTGTTTGAATTCTTGGCGGATTGAGCAGCGCCGAAGAACGGTCGCCTTCCTCGAGACTTCGGCATTAACCCTGCGGCCATGGTAGCGACGCGAGGGCCTGCTTGGTAGCGGCGGCTCGCCGAAACAAGACGATCCTCCTCAAGGAGCAGCGCGTCATCTTGTCGCGGCTGCTCTTGCTCGAGCTCATCTGGCGAGCACTCGAGGCGACCCGTATCACGAGTTCCGTGGGGAGAACTGCCTCTGCTCCATAGACTAGAGCAAAGGGTGCACGCCGGTGGCTCGATTTGGCGTCGTTACGATCGACCAAAGAACCACCGGCAGCTCCTCGATCCGGTTTCTTCCGCACTTGTGCAGCCTGCCGAAAGTTACGGTCTTGAGTCGCGCAGCACTTCAGCGTTGCCCTTTACGCTTGACCGTTGCTTCTCGGGTGAGCAGCAGGCGAAAGAACCTTGGCGCCAAGGTCTTGGATGTACCGCATGAAGGTGCGACTGCGTGAATTGTGTGCCGTTGTTGGTGATGATCCTGTTAGGGATTCGAAGCGGCAAACAATCGACCAAGAACTTATCAGCTGTTTGTCTTTGTCACCTTCCTCCTTTGCTTCCACTTCCGCCACTTTGTGAACTTGTCGATGGCGGCGTACAAGTACTCAAAGCCCCGACAGCTTCGGGGAAGGGGCCGAGGATGTCGAGCCCAGGACCGAAAATGGCCAGGATAAAGGGATCGTCTGGAGAGCTTGAGGCGGTGTATCTGTTTGGAATGGAACTAGCACGCTTCACACTTGGTTACTTGTGCGGTTGCATCACGGAGGGCTGTCGGCGGAAGAAACCTTCTTGGGAAAGCTTTGCGGCAAGTGCTCTTCTTGCGCCAATGTGGTGACCACATATGCCTCCATGTATCTCTGCCAGCGACTTACATCCATCTTCCACAGGGAATACACTTCAATTTCACACCGTTGAGTCTTCTTCTGTACAGTATGTTGTCGACAAACTGGTACATACTTGACTGCCGGGCTACTCTTTCCGCTTCTTCCTGCTCTTCGGGAAGTTCTCCTGTCTGAAGGAATTGGACAATCCGCTGCGCCCATGTTGGAGCTTGTGGCTCGACAACAAGGACTAAAGGCTCATACGCTCTGCGGGAACATCGGCTTCTCACGGCAAGAGCCGGTGGCTCTGCCGGAGCTAGATGCTCCCGACAAGCTTGCGGAGCAAGACTTGTCGGGAGCGTTCTTCAACGAAACAAACCACAGGGTGCAGCCGGGCAGATGCTCCTCGGCCTGCTTGTTGGTGTTGATCTTGGGGACCTTTGCAACGGCGGCTTGGAAGCTCTGCCGGAAAAGTAGTCACCAGAGGCCAACTTCCTCTTCCTGCTTTGTCCGGCCGATGGTGTTACGGTTGGCTGAGTCAGCTTGAGCACGAAAGTCCTGGTTCCACAGGTAGCTTAAGCGCAGCGCACTTTGACAGGGCGTCAGCAATATCATTCTGAGCTCTTGGAACATGTTCCATTTGCGAGCCGTCAAAGTGCTCTTCTAGCTTCCTCACTTCATCAACGAGGCTTCCATCAGCGGACTCTGGTAATCTTTGTTGACTTGGCGGACTGACGAGTTGCGAGTCACCCGACAATAAGCTTCTTGATCCCAAGGTCCACGGCGATCCACGAGACCGGCAAGCAAACCTTCATACTCTGCGGTATTGTTTGTCGCTTGCTCCTTGGGAAAGTGCATCAGACTGACGTGCTTGAGGTGCTCTCCGGTGGGTGTGCGATAAGCGACGCCGCACACCGGCGCCTTGCGGCCGAGAAGGCACCATCAAAGTACATCAGCCACTCTTTGCTTGCTTCTTTGGCGGGAATGCTCGTCTCAGGAATCTCTTCATCTGGGCGTTGGAGTCCATTACGCTATGAACTACGCCAAGGCTCTGCTTTGGATAGTTGATGTGCTTTCAAACTTAAGACCAAAGCTTGATAGCTCCGATTGCCCACTCGACAATCCTGCCACGGATTCTGCGATTATCCTCTTGAGGGAAAGCGGTGACAACTGTGATCTCATGTGCTTGGAAGTAATGGCGCAGCTTTCTCGAGGCCATGAGGAGGGCGAAAAGCAGTTTTTGCACACAAGAGTACCTTGACCTAGCCCCTGCGAGGAGGGCCGACAAAAGTAAGCTGGCTGCACCATCCTTTTCGCATCTGCTCATGCGTCTTCGCGGACTTCGTCCTTGTAGGGACCAGAGCTTGTCGTGAAGCCCCCGCTTGTCATTGGATGTGCTTGCCGCGGTTCTTTGGCTCGTCATCTGCCTCCCTCTCCGCCACTAACATGGCGCTAACCACTTGATTGGTTGCCGCTATATATAGCAACAACTTCTCTTGTAGCCTAGGTGCGACAAGTGTTGGAGTAGAGGACAGTATCTCTTTAAGTCTGCAGCGCAGCCTCCGCCGAGGAGTCCATTTCTTTGGACCCGCCTTTTTCAAAATCTTGAAAAATGGCGGGCGCCTTCAGCAGACCTAGAAATAAACCTCTTTGAGAGCAGCCACGCGAACCGCGAGTCTTCGTACATCCTTGGCGCTTTGGTGCTTCAATCTGCTCGATGGCCTTGATCTTGTCGGGATTTGCCTCAATCCCTCGGTTGAGACCACGAAGAACCCGAGAAGCTTGCGGAAGGGACTCCAAACACGCACTTCTCGGGGTTGAGCTTGAGGTTTATCTTGCGCAGATTTGCAAAGGTCTCGCCGGATCTTGAACCAAAGTTGCTTTGTCCTCGCTCTTGACCACTATGTCATCCATGTAGGCTTCTACATTTACGTGCATTTGCGGCTCAAAAGCGTCATGGACTACCCTTGCAAATGTTGAACCAGCATTCTTCAAACCGAAAGGCATCCGTATGAAACAGTATGTGCCACATGGTGTGATGAATGCGGTCTTCTCCTCATCTTCTTCACCATGAAGATCTGATGGTATCTGAGTAGGCATCAAGAAGCGAGAGCAAATCACATCCGGCCGTGGAGTCAACAATCTGGTCAATGCGCGGCAAGGGAAATGGATCTTTGGGACAAGCTTTATTAAAATCCGTGAAGTCAATACAAAGCCTCCATTTCCCATTTGCTTATGCGACGACTACAGGATTGGCCAACCACGTGGGATGGAGTACTCCTACGATAAGGCCTGCTGCTTCCGGTTTCTTGATCTCTTGACTATGAATTCTTGGCGCTCCACTGCTTGCTTCCTGACTCTTTGCTTGACGGGCCGCGCATGAGGACAAACGGCCAGGCGGTGCTCAATCACTTTCCTGGGAACACCGGGGATATCGGACGGTTGCCATGCAAACACGTCGACATTCGCCCGCAGGAAAGCGACGAGCGCGCCTTCCTATTTGGGGTCGAGAGAGGCATTGATGGTGAAGGTACCACCAGCGTCGTCCTCCTTAGCGGGCACCTTCTTGGTCTTCGGCGGAGCCACCATCTTCTTGCACTTGTCGGTGGAGCTCGATGGTGCGTCCTCGTGGTAGCGCAGCACTCCGAAGAGGTGCGCTTGCGGAGTGAGCATCGAGCCCTTGCCGGACTTGGACTTGGTCTTCTTCCCCGGAGCTTCGGCGGCAAGTGTCACGGCAATCTATTGCGGCTGCCGCGTCCCGGAAGATCTTGTCGGTACAGATAAGGGCATCCTTCTTGTCGCCATGGACAGAGATGGCGCTTATCGGGCCTGGCATCTTGAGAAGGTTGTAGGCGTAGTGAGAGGCCGCCATGAACTTGGCGAGTGCCGGACGTAAGTATCCCATTGTAAGGCAATGGGAAATCGGCAACGTCAAATGTAACCCTCTCGATCCTGAAGTTTAGCTTCGGCTGCCAAGCGTGACCGATAACGTAATCTTCCCTTCGGCTTGCTCCTTCCCGGATTGATTCCTTGGAAGGTTCCGGTCTCTTCGAGCTTCATTGTCGAGGATTTGAAGCTTACGGAGCACCGCGGAGGAGATCAGATTCAAGCCGGCCCCGCCGTCAACTAACATTTTTGTGACCTTGAGGTTGCGGATGGTTGGAGAGCCCAACATCGGCAAGCACCCGACCGCAGTTATGCAATCAGGGTGGTCCTCAATATAAAAAATGATAGGCGTGCTGGACCACTTCAGAGGCCTGCGTGACTCTATGGATGGTTCCGCTGCATTGACCTCCCGCATCCATTGCTTGAGTTGGCGGTGGGAGGTATGCAGGGAAGCACCTCCGTCAATGCAGAGAACCTCTGTGGCTTTCTGAAACTCCTGCTCATCGGCGTCGTCGTCCTCCATATCTTCGTCGTCGTCATCATCTTCATCCTTGTCGCGGCCGCGGGGAGGCCGATCTCCTTGTCGCTGCTTGACTTTGCCGCGGCGTCCTCCCCGGCCGGGACGTTTCTTGCTCGCTCCCCGGCACCTTCACGGGCCTTCTCCTTTTCGCGCCGCTCGTACTCAGCTCTCGCTGCTCGACAAGCTGCTCAACCTTCTTGCAGCTCACGGAGATCGTGACCCTTGGTGCGGTGGATCTTGCGATCTTGCTTGCCGGAGCTGTCACCTTGTCGGCGGCCGCCACCGGCCAGTGGTTGGCGTCGGTGACAACCTCCTTGCGGAGCCAACAGCCTTGGCGTTGTTGTCGCCCGCCTCCGTTGCGGACTGCTCGACAGCTAGCACTTCTACGCTTTTCTTCTTCCTGTTGCCTCGCCGCCCGGCCCTTCTTCGCCGGGCGGTGTCATCCTTGTCGAGATCCACGCTACGCATCCTCTCACGAGTCTCCTCCCTTCCTCGGTACAGTGCACACTTGTCAGCCAAGGCATACAGACTCGCAGCGTCCTTGACTTTGCTCATCGCCATCTCCTCCCTCATCCTGCGGTTCCGCACATTACGATGAAATGCGCTGATCACCGTGGCAGGGTGGGCGTCAGGATGTTGTAGTGCACACGGCTGAATCTCACGAATGAACTTCGCGAGGGACTCTCCTTCCTTACGGGCGAGCAAGTGAAGGTCACTCTCTTGGCCATGAGGTTTGTGGCCACTGTGAAGGCGCCAACAAGCCGATGGCACAGGTCTTCCCAAGAGGATATGGAGCTGTCGGGCAAGTGCATGAGCCAAGATCGGCGTTGGGCTTGAGCACGGCGGGAAGTAGTTGGCGAGGATCTTGTCGTCCGTCCCCGCAGCCTGCACCGCGATGGTGTAGATGCTAAGGAACTCCGATGGATGCGTCCCGCCGTCGTACTTCTCCGGCACGTCTGGTTTGAAGTTTTTCTGGCTGGGCCACTGGACTTGCCGCAGCTCACGAGTGAACGCAGGGCAACCTACCACGTACGGCAAGTCGCCTGGCCCCTCCGGCGTGCATGTCAGCGAAGGCCCAGCGGCGCTTGTCGGATTGACGTCGCGCTTCTCTTCGGCGCTCGATGCGAGTTCGGCGTCCTCTTCTTGTCGCTCATGAAGAACTTGGCGCTGATCGCGGCGGGTTCGCGGATCCGACGACGCGGTGGAGTCGCTGTCGAGGTGGATCCGGTGAGTCGGCGATCTTGGTCTTCTTGGCAGAGAATGCACGGTGGTTGCACCTCCGATAGTGTCGTCGCCACCGGCTCGTGCCTTGTCGCCTCGCCGCGGCAACGATGGCATTGGTTGTCGCGGAGCGTCGTCGTTGGCAAAGCCGATGAGGCTCTGGATAGTGGCCCTCCACTCGTCGACCTTGTCGGCCGTTGGAGGGTAGTCCAGGAGCGATTGAGCTCTCGCGAGCTTACGCTGGAAGTAGTAGGTGGCATTGGAGAGCAGTGCGAGGCGGGGCGGCGCTCGGACTTCTAACCTCGTTAGAAGGAGCGGCGCCCGTCCGGGCGGCCGTATCTCACTCGTGCCAACATGTTGGCGCGTATGCTGGTCTTGAGGGTCTCGATCCAACGAACGTATGGCGTTGTGAACTCCATGATGTTGTTGGTCCCGCGTCTCCTGAGATGGGCGCGGGGGATCTTGTGAACGCCGAGGTTTGCGGTGCCTTGTCCTTGGACTTGGCAACGTCGCGAGCACCTTCGTCGACGCCCGTTCCTCCGCCAGCGTCTGCACCGCCACCCGTTTTCTGCGGTGAGGGTGGGTATGACGCGGACGGCTCTACTGCCGCCGAAGCCTTCTTCTTCGGTGGCATGTTGAGGAAGATGTTGATGACGCTGCCCGCGTGAACGCCGGAATCGGGTTCACACGGCCTCGACGTCCCTACAGGCGCGCGCCAGAAGATGTCGGGCGGCTGATCGTACCCACGGACACCTATGGGGCCCGGCGGAGCGGAGTCCCTTTGTGGTTCGGAGGGGGCGGAGGTCGCCTGAAGAGCGGATCGGCGATGCACACGGGCGGTTTACCCAGCCGGAGCTCTCCGGACATCTGCTGCTGTTTGATATATTGTGTTCTTGCTAGGGAGCAATGCGCTACAAAACCTAGCGTGAGTGTATCTAGTCTATGGCCAGTCGAATGAACTGAACCTTGCGAAAGACGCGAATCGAGCTCTGGCCAACCGCGGAACCCCCTCTACGTTGCACTCGGGCCTCCTTTTATATGCTCAAGGGGTCTCCGACAGGTGGCAACGTAGGCAGGGGGTACAAACGTAAAAATAGGGGTTGGTACACCTACTTGAACAGTGTACAGTGTGAAAATACCTAACTCTGACGGCAAGGGACAAAAGCAATAAATGCATGTCGTTGTCGCCCAAACAGTGTAACAGAGACCGTCAGGTGCGCCTCCGCCGCCACGATGGTGAGCTGCCAGCCGCCATCGCTGCTCTCCGGCTGGCTTGCACAACTGCTCGACACGCGCCCATGGGACGGTCCCGTGGCGACACGTCGCTGGGTGAGCTTGAGCGGAGACGGAGAGGAGCTGCATGCTGCGGCAAGCGCCTTGTCGCGGCCGGATCCTTGTCGCGCCCGGGAACTTGTCGCGCTCCGGGCCTTCCCGGCAAGCTCCTCTTGCCGGGGCCTTGTCTTCTGCGTGCCTGGAGTGGTTTTCCCGACAAGCTCCTCTTGCCGGGGCCTTATCTGCCTAGAGAGGCCTTCCCGACAAGCTCCTCTTGTTGGGGTCTTGCCTTCAGAATGGCTGCGGAGGGTCTTGGCGGGCCTTGCGGCAAGGCTTGCTTGAGGGACGCTACTGTTGCCAGTGCACAAGTTCGGGGTACTAAGGTACCCCTACTTTTGTACACCGACACCTTTTGAGAGAGACACACATGATTCAGAATTTATTAGAATAGTCTATGTGCTTCACTTATATCTTTTGAGCTATATAGTTTTTGCTCTAGTGCTTCACTTATATCTTTTAGAGCACGATGGTGGATTTGTTTTATAGAAACTATTGTTCTCTCATGCTTCACTTATATTATTTTGAGAGTCCTGCAAAACAGCATGGTAATTTTCTTTAATCATAAAAATTGGTCCTAATATGATAGTCATCCAAGATTAGTAAAAAAAAATTCTTATGAGTGTGTTGAATACTATGAGAAGTTTGATGCTTGATAGTTGTTTTGAGATATGAAGATGGTGATATTAGAGTCATGCTAGGTGAGTGGTTATGAATTTGAGAAATACTTGTGTTAAAGTTTGTGATTCCCGTAGCATGCACGTATGGTGAACCGTTATGTGATGAAGTCGGAGCATGATTTATTTATTAATTGTCTTCCTTATGAGTGGCGGTCCGGGACGAGCGATGGTCTTTTCCTACCAATCTATCCCCCTAGGAGCATGCGCTTAATACTTTTCTTTGATAACTTATAGATTTTTGCAACAAGTATATGAGTTCTTTATGACTAATGTTGAGTCCATGGATTATACGCACTCTCATCCTTCCACCATTTCTAGCCTCTCTAATACCTTTTACACTTTTCATGGGTATCATACACCCACCATATACCTTCCTCAAAACAGCCACCATACCTACCTATCATGGCATTTCCATAGCCATTCCGAGATATATTTCCATGCAACTTACCATCGTTCCGTTTACATGACACGCTCCTTCATTGTCATATTGCTTTGCATGATCATGTAGTTGACATCGTATTTGTGGCAAAGCCAACGTTCATAATTCTTTCATACATGTCACTCTTGATTCATTGCATATCCCGGTACACCGCCGGAGGCATTCACATAGAGTCATATTTTGTTCTAAGCATTGAGTTGCAATTCTTGAGTTGTAAGTAAATAAAAGTGTGATGATCATCATTATTAGAGCATTGTCCCAAGTGAGGAAAGGATGATGGAGACTATGATTCCCCCACAAGTCGGGATGAGACTCCGGACGAAAAGAAGAGGCCATAAAAAAAGAGAGAGAAGGCCCAAATAAAAAAAGAGAGAAAAAGAGAGAAGGGACAATGCTACTATCCTTTTTCCACACTTGTGCTTCAAAGTAGCACCATGATCTTCATGATAGAGAGTCTCCTATGATATCACTTTCATATACTAGTGGGAATTTTCATTATAGAACTTGGCTTGTATATTCCAATGGTGGGCTTCCTCAAAATGCCCTAGGTCTTCATGAGCAAGCGAGTTGGATGCACACCCACTTAGTTTCTTTTGTTGAGCTTTCATATACTTATTGCTCTAGTGCATCTGTTGCATGGCAATCCCTACTCACTCGCATTGATATCTATTAATGGGAATCTCCATAGCCCGTTGATACGCCTAGTTGATGTGAGACTATCTTCTCCTTTTTTGTCTTCTCCACAACCACCATTCTATTCCACATATATTGCTATGTCCATGGCTCACGCTCATGTATTGCGTGAAGATTGAAAAAGTTTGAGAACACCAAAAGTATGAAACAATTGCTTGGCTTGTCATCGGGGTTGTGCATGATTTAAATATTTTGTGTGGTGAAGATAGAGCATAGCCAGACTATATGATTTTGTAGGGATAATTTTCTTTGGCCATGTTATTTTGAGAAGACATAATTGCTTAGTTAGTATGCTTGACATATTATTATTTTTATGTCAATATTAAACTTTTATCTTGAATCTTTCGGATCTGAATATTCATACCACAAATAAGAGAATTACATTGAAAATTATGCTAAGTAGCATTCCACATCAAAAATTCTGTTTTTATCATTTACCTACTCGAGGACGAGCAGTAATTAGTGGTATAATAGTGATCCAGGAGTGGACCACTGGACAACGGTCAAAATTATCCTTAGGTACCTGAAAAGGACCGAGGAAATGTTTCTCGATTATGGAGGTGATAAAGATTTCATTGTAAAGGGATACATCGATGCAAGCTTTAACACCAAAGCACACGACTCTGAGTCTCAATCTGGATATGTACTGAACGTGGGAGCAATTAGCTAGAGTAGCTCCATGCAGAGCATTGTGGACATAGAAATTTGCAAAATACATACGGATCTGAATGTGGCAGACCCGTTGACTAGATCTCTCTCACAAGCAAAACATGACCACACCTTAGTACTCTTTGAGTGTTAATCACATGACGATGTGAACAGATTATTGGTGTGATGCCCAGATACTTAAGCTATAGTAATCCCAGGCTAATGGTGCCACGTCACCATGGTTACTGTTGTTAACCTTGCGATGATTCGAAACCGTTTCAAAATTCAAATTCAAATTAATGTCAATAATAAAAGTTTTCGAACATTAAAATAACAATGTTCGGTTTGTACTAAATATTACATAGATAATTATGGTGTAGAAGACACAGTTTTATAAAATGCATAATTATTTTAAATTGAATTAAAACAGAAGAGAAAATAAATAAAATAAAGAAAATACAAAAGGGGAAAAACAAACGGAAAAAAAGAGAAACCCCCCACTGGTCTCCGGCCCAGCAGGCCACAACCCTACTGGGCCAACCACCGGCCCAACCGGTCTCGCCCACTCTCCTTATTCCCCCACTCGGTGAGACCCCGACCCCCACCGACACCCACTCCCCCCACGAAAATATCTCCTCCCCCTCTCCCCCGATTGGATCGGATCGAGGAGGAGGTCGCCGCCCGAAGCCGCCTCGCCGCCTCGCCGTTGGACGTCGCCACGCCGGAGCTCCCCCGCCGGCCTGCTTCCTCCTCTTCGCCGGCCTGCATCCTCTCCGCCGCTCGTCCCCGTCGCCCTCCTCGTGCCCCGCTACCCTGACCCTACCCCTCCTCTGTGAGCTCCCAACCCCTCTCCTCGCACACCCTCGCCCCGCGACCATCGCCGCGCCCCGCGCGCTCCGGCCCCACGCTCGCCGTGGGCGGGCTGCGCCCTGGACACGGGCGGCACCGACCGGCCGTGCCCGTCGTCCCGCACCCTCTACCGCCCCGAGGCCACGGCCTCCTCCACGTGCTGGCCTCACCCCGCCATCGTCTGCGTGCGTGCCCGCTGTGGCCGCGTTCCGTCACCAGACCACACCGCCTCGCCTGCCCGTTGCCGTGCTCCGAAAGCCCCTACGCCCCTGCGGCCTTCGACTGCGCAGCGTCTGCGCTGCGCGGGCCCACGCCTCGGCCGCGCTCATCGCGACCCGCCTCGCCGTGCCCGCTGCGTCGCCGTCCTTGCGGCCCGCGGCCTTAGCCCCTGCCTCCCTGCATCGTCGGCGCCCCGTTCCCGCCGATCCCGCCCGTGGCCGGCGGTACTGCTCGGGTGCGCGCCGGCGCCCAGCGCAACCGCCCTGCGGTGGCCCTGTGTGCCACTGACTAGGGGGCCCCACCCCTCAGAACGAAAATTTAAAAAGGGAATTTATATTAAATATATATATATAATAATAATTAAAATAACAATTAATTATTTACTTAAATAATTAATTAACTTAATTAATCCTGTTAGTTAATCTAATTAAGCCTAATTAATTAACCTAATCACTTTAAATAATTTGACTAATCCTGTTTAGTTAACTGTGTCAATGATAGACGGGACCCACACATCAGTTTGACCCAGTCAACCCCTGTTGACTGCTGATGTCATGCTGACATCATGATGACGTCAGCAAACACTATTCTGGATAATGTTAGTTTAAATTAATTAAATAAATTCTAAAAATGATTTAAAACTTTAGAAAATCATATAAAATAAATCGTAGCTCAGATGAAAATACTTTCTACATGAAAGTTGCTCAGAACGACGAGACGAATCCGGATACGGAGCCCGTTCGTCCGCCACACATCCCTAACCTATCGAACCAGCAACTTTTCACCTCCGGTTCATCTGTCTGAAAACATGAAACACTGGGAATACTTTCCCGGTTGTTTCCCCCTTTCGCCGGTATCACCTATCCCTGCGTTAGGTCACCCCTAGCACAATGTATTGCCGCATCTTGCTTTGTGTTACATTTGATTGCTCTGTTATTTATTGTGTTCCCCCTCCGTTACTTCTTTCCGGTAGACTCCGAGACCGCTGCCGATGTTCGTGTGTTCGACTACATCGAAGACGACCCCTCCTACTTGCCAGAACAACCAGGCAAGCCCCGCCCCTTGATCACCAGATATCGCCTACTCCTTCTCTATACTGCTTGCATTAGAGTAGTGTAGCATGTTATTGCTTTCGGTTAATCCTATTCTGATGCATAGCTTGTCGTTGTTGCTACAGTTGTTACCCTTACCTGCTTTCCTACTGCTTAGTATAGGATGCTAGTGTTCCATCAGTGGCCCTACACTCTTGTCCGTCTGCCATGCTATACTACTGAGCCGTGATCACTTGGGAGGTGATCACGGGCATACACTATATACTTTATACTGTTACATTAGTTATGATACTGTTCGGAGATGAGGGCTGAAGGGGCAGGTGGCTCCATCCCGGTAGAGGTGGGCCTGGGTTCCTGACGGCCCCCGACTATTACTTTGTGGTGGAGCGACAGGGCAGGTTGAGACCACCTAGGAGAGAGGTGGGCCTGGCCCTGGTCGGCATTCACGGATACTTAACACGCTTAACGAGATCTTGGTATTTGATGCGAGTGCGCCGGTTGGTCTATACGCACTAGCCATTCTATCGGGAACGATTATGGGCACTTTCGGCGCCGTGGTATCGGCCGAAGCCTTCGTGGACGTCACGATCGAGCGGCGCGGATTGGACTCGAACGCACGCTAGGCTAGCTCTGCTTCGGCCGCGTTACATAGCGTGCAGGTGTGCTAAGGCGATGGGCCCGGACCCACTGTGGCGCTTAGGTTTAGACCGGCGTCTTGACCTCTCTGTTGGCCTAGGTGGGGCTGCGACTTGTTGATCTTCCGAGGCGGGCATGACCCAGGAAAGTGTGTCCGCCAAATGGGATCAAGCGTGTTGGGTTATGTGGTGCACCCTGCAGTGAAGTTAATATATTGAATAGCCGTGATCTTGATAGCAGGGAAGACTTGGAGTTGTACCTTGACCTACAACTAGAACTGGATACTTAATAAAACACACCCTTCCAAGTGCGAGATCTGACCCGGTGGTCGGCTCTCTAGCAGAGACTACGAGGAGAGGATCGCGGGTAGGATTATGCTATGTGATGCTACTTGGAGGACTTGGTCTATTCTCTTCTATATCTTTGCAAGGCGGAGGATGCGAGCGTAGTCTTGACGAGGATTAGTTATCCCCCTCTTATTACGGCATTCTGCAGTTCGGTCCACCGATATGGCCCTTTACACATATACCCATGCATATGTAGTGTAGCTCCTTGCTTGCAGTACTTTGGATGAGTACTCACGGTTGCTTTTCTCCCCTTTTCCCCTTTCCCTTCTACGGTTGTTGTTGCAACGAGATCTTGGAAACCAGAAGCGGGCGCCACCGTCGGCGATGACTCCTACTACACGGAGGTGCCTACTACTACGTGCAGGCCCGGCGGCGACCATGAGTAGTTAGGAGGATCCCGAGGCGGGAGGCCTGCGCCTCTTCGATCTGTATCCCAGTTTGTGCTAGCCATCTTATGGCAACTTGTTTAACTTATGTACGTACTCGAGATCTGTTGCTTCCGCTGACTCGTCTATGATCGAGCACTTGTATTCGAGCCCTCGAGGCCCCTGGCTTGTATTATGATGCTTGTATGACTTATTTATGTTTTTAGAGTTGTGTTGTGATATCTTCCCGTGAGTCCCTGATCTTGATCGTACACATTTGCGTGCATGATTAGTGTACGATTGAATTGGGGGTGTCACAAGTTGGTATCAGAGCCGACTGCCTGTAGGAATCCCCCTTCCACATTCCTTGGCCGAAGTCGAGTCTAGACATTGCAAAACTTTTTACTAACATGGCTGTGCAGCCCATGGGCCCACGTCGCCATTGGGTGGTAGTAGGATCTTTTATTCCTCGTCTATACTCTGGGACTCTGATCTCTCTTCTATTCGGGTTAAAATGATTTTACTAACACTAATACTAGGATCTCGTGATCACATCCACCCGGAGAGCCCTTACTACGGATGATCGCCTACTGCACCAGAAGACCTTGAAGATACTCTCCGCTGTTAACCCGAGAACTTGTGTTCATTGCGTTTGCAATTCCCCTCCCACCGTCAACCCTTATGGATAACTACATGCAATTGTCATACTTACATTCATCCCAGTTGGTCTTGTTATTAGAAGATACCCCAAAATATTAAATGCGTTGTTTCGAGAATCCTTTGTGCCCTCTTGCTGAAAGTTCCTTGTCGCTGAATACTCCTACAAATTAATCCTCACACTTACGAGGATAGTTTTCCCCAGTTGTTCGGTGTTTCACAAATTCTTGAAATATTATCCGATCTTTCGAGAATCCTCTGCAGCCTATGGCTCTAGAAATTCTTGTCTGCTTGCATTATGGTTAAATCCAAATGCCTAGCTTTATTCATTGATATCCCTTGCACTATCGTTTTGAGACCGTTGATTCAATATGATGCGGATGTTCGCAATCATCAGTCGCAATTAGAATTCATCCTTCTGGCTCAGTCGTCATATTTGAACATGAGTTGGTTCTCGACTGAACAATTGCCGTCGGTTGTACCCCTAAGTCTATTCAGCTTATCCATCCTTAATCAGAGTGCTTGCTTTTGATCCCTTGAATTGGAAGATCTTAATTCCTTTACATTTGAGCTCTGAATTAGTCAGTTGTTGCTACAATCTGATCTCCTTGCATTCCTTCTTCTTCTGATTGAGTACCGATGCTCACATCGGATCCCTTGAGACCACCGAATCCTTTATTGGATTTTATCCGACATCGTCCTTCATATTCATTAACCTTGTGAGCCTTTCCTAGGGTAAATAATGCCTTTGGTAAACTGTATCCTTTGCTTTGTCAACCATGCCGCACTTTCAAGCTTGTATTATCTACTCCTGAAGTTGTGGTATATGTTTCTACGATGCCCCAATGGGTTGAACCTATGCCTTCCTTAATCTGTGTGAACCCGAAAGATTTCAGGGTCATACTTATCTGGTATTGCACTAGATAAATTTTTTCAACAACTAACGTCATTTTTGAAAAGCGTGAGGTGAATGGAAGGTTATACATTGAAGAAGTGGGAGTCGACCTTGAACTTGTGTTCATGCCCATGGACACGATGTAGATCCTACCATAGAAGCTTCTTGTAATAATAGCTATTTCGTTGATATAATATCATCTGGTATCTGTGAATTGACCCAATGCAATCATGGTTCCAACCATATTTTTCTCTTTGATCCCATTTCTCGGACAAGTTAAAGCACTTGTCTTTTGCAAGTCAATACACCAGTCCAACCTCTACCTTGATCTACCGTCGAGTATTAACCTCTGGTATCTCGAGAATATCCAAGAACTGTGTTGCATCTTATAAGTCTTCATCAGCTATTAGTCCTGTTAGTAATCTAATTAATCCTAATTAATTAACCTAATCACTTTAAATAAATTGACTAATCCTGTTTAGTTAACTGTGTCAATGACAGACGGGACCCACACATCAGTTTGACCCAGTCAACCCCCTGTTGACTGCTGACGTCATGCTGACATCATGATGACGTCAGCAAACACTATTCTGGATAATGTTAGTTTAAGTTAATTAAATAAATTCTAAAAATGATTTAAAACTTTAGAAAATCATATAAAATAAATCATAGCTCAGATGAAAATACTTTCTACATGAAAGTTGCTCAGAACGACGAGACGAATCCGGATACGGAGCCCGTTCGTCCGCCACGCATCCCTAACCTATCGAACCTGCAACTTTTCACCTCCGGTTCATTTGTCCGAAAACACGAAACATCGGGAATACTTTCCCGGTTGTTTCCCCCTTTCGCCGGTATCACCTATCCCTGCGTTAGGTCACCCCTAGCACAACGTATTGCCGCGTCTTGATTTGTGTTACATTTGATTGCTCTGTTATTTATTATGTTCCCCCTCCGTTACTTCTTTCCAGTAGACTCCGAGACCGCTGCCGATGTTCGTGTGTTCGACTACATCGAGGAAGACCCCTCCTACTTGCCAGAACAACCAGGCAAGCCGCCCCCTTGATCACCAGATATCGCCTACTCCTTCTCTACACTTCTTGCATTAGAGTAGTGTAGCATGCTATTGCTTTCGGTTAATCCTATTCTGATGCATAGCTTGTCGTTGTTGCTACAGTTGTTACCCTTACCTGCTATCCTACTGCTTAGTATAGGATGCTAGTGTTCCATCAGTGGCCCTACACTCTTGTCCATCTGCCATGCTATACTACTGGGCCGTGATCACTCGGGAGGTGATCACGGGCATACACTATATACTTTATACTGTTACATTACTCATGATACTGTTCGGAGATGGGGCTAAAGGGGCAGGTGGTTCCATCCCGGTAGAGGTGGGCCTGGTTCCCAACGGCCCCCAACTGTTACTTTGTGGCGGAGCGACAGGGCAGGTTGAGACCACCTTGGAGAGAGGTGGGCCTGGCCCTGGTCGGCGTTCGCGGATACTTAACACGCTTAACGAGATCTTGGTATTTGATTTGAGTCTGGCCAGTTGGTCTATACGCACTAACCAGCTACGCGGGAACAGTTATGGGCACTCGGCGTCGTGGTATCGGTAAAAGCCTTCGTGGCGTCGGTGACTAAGCGATGCGCGCCGGATTTGGGCACGCCGCTAGGCTAGGTCTGCTTTTGGCCGCGTTACATAGCGTGCGAGGTGTGCTAAGGGCGATGGGCCCCGGACCCTGTGCGCTTAGGTTTTAGACCGGCGTCTTGACCTCTCTGTTGGCCTAGGTGGGGCTGCGGCGTGTTGATCTTCGAGGCCGGGCATGACCGAGAAAGTGTGTCGGCCAAATGGGATCAAGCCTGTTGGGTTATGTGGTGCACCCTGCGGTGAAGTTAATCTATTCGAATAGCCATGATCTTGATAACAGGGCGACTTGGAGTTGTACCTTGACCTTATGACAACTAGAACCGGATACTTAATAAAACACACCCTTCCAAGTGCAGGATACAACCCGGTGGTCGCTCTCTAACAGGGGCTACGAGGAGAGGATCCCGGGTAGGATTATTCTATGTGATGCTACTTGGAGGACTTGATCTATTCTCTTCTACATCTTTGCAAGGCGGAGGATGCGAGCGTAGTCTTGACATGATTAGTTATCCTCTTATTACGGCATTCTGCGATTCGGTCCTTGATATGGCCCTTTACACATATACCCATGCATATTTAGTGTAGCTCCTTGCTTGCGAGTACTTTGGATGAGTACTCACGGTTGCTTTTCTCCCCCTTTCCCTTCGACCTGGTTGTCGCAACCAGATCTTTGGAGCCAGGCGAGGCGCCACCGTCGACGACGACTCCTACTACACCGGAGGTGCCTACTACTACGTGCAGCCCGCTGACGACGACCATGAGTAGTTAGGAGGATCCCAGGCAGGAGGCCTGCGCCTCTTATGGCAACTTGTTTAACTTATGTATGTACTCAGATACTGTTGCTTCCGCTGACTCGTCTATGATCGAGCACTTGTATTCGAGCCCTCGAGGCCCATGGCTTGTATTATGATGCTTGTATGACTTATTTATGTTTTTTAGAGTTGTGTTGTGATATCTCCCCGTGAGTCCCTGATCTTGATCGTACACATTTGCATGCATGATTAGTGTACGATTGAATTGGGGGCGTCACAATTGGCTCTAGTGAACTCTTTGGGTGTTAGTCACATGGTGATGTGAACTAGATTATTGACTCTAGTGCAAGTGTGGGACTGATGGAAATATGCCCTAGAGGCAATAATAAAATGGTTATTATTATATTTCCTTTATCATGATAAAGGTTTATTATTCATGATAGAATTGTATTGACCGGAAACTTAAATACATGTGTGGATACATAGACAAATACTGTGTCCCTAGTGAGCCTCTACTAGACTAGCTCGTTGATCAAAGATGGTCAAGGTTTCCTAACCATAGACATGAGTTGTTATTTGATAACCGGATCACATCATTAGGAGAATGATGTGATGGACAAGACCCATCCGTTATTTTAGCACATTGATCGTGCAGTTTATTGCTATTGCTTTCTTCATGCAAATACATATTCCTTCGACTATGAGATTATGCAACTCCCGGATACCGGAGGAATACCTTGTGTGCTATCATATGTCACAACGTAACTGGGTGATCATAAATATGCTCTACAGGTATCTTCAAAGGTGTTTGTTGAGTTGGCATAGATCGAGATTAGGATTTGTCACTCAGAGTATCGGAGAGGTATCTCTGAGCCCTCTCGGTAATACACATCATAAGAAGCCTTGCAAGCAAAGTTAATAATGAGTTATCTGCAGGATGATGTATTACAGAATGATTAAAGAGACTTGTCAGTAATGAAATTGAACTAGGTATGAAGATACCGATGATCGAATCTCGGGCAAGTAACATACCCATGGACACAGGGAATTACGTATGTTGTCATAACGGTTCGTCCGATAAAGATCTTCGTAGAATATGTAGGAGCCAATATGGGCATCTAGGTTCCGCTATTGGTTATTGACCGAAGAGGTGTCTCGGTAATGTCTACATAGTTCTCGAACCCGTAGGGTCCGCACGCTTAACGTTCGTTAACGATATAGTGTTATATGTAGTATATGATTTTGGTGACCGAATGTTGTTGTGTCCTGGATGTGATCACGAACATGACGAGGAGTCTCAAAATGGACAAGAGGTAAGGATTGATATATAGGACGATGGTATTCGGACAACGGAAGTGTTTCGGGGTGTACCGGGTGATCATCGGAGTACCGGAGGGGGGTACCCGATGTCTACTATGCAACTTTATTCTTGTAGACAAGTGTTGGGCCTCCAAGCGTAGAGTTTTGTAGGACAGTAGCAATTTTCCCTCAAGTGGATGACCTAAGGTTTATCAATCCGTGGGAGGCGTAGGATGAAGACTGTCTCTCTCGAACAACCCTACAACCAAATACAAGAAATCTCTTGTGTCCCCAACACACCCAATACAATGGCAAATTGTATAGGTGCACTAGTTCGGCGAAGAGATGGTGATAAAAGTGTAATATTTATGGTAGAAATATATTTTTATAATCTGAATAAATAAAAATAGCAAGGTAGCAAGTAGTAAACGGGCAGAAAAGCGGTGTTATAATGCTTAAAAATGAGGCCCAGGGTCCGTACTTTCGCTAGTGCAACCTCTCAACAATGCTAACATAGTTGGATCATATGATTATCCCTCAAAGTGCAATAAATAATCACTCCCAAGTTCCTATTGGCGGAGAACAAATGATAGGAATTGTTTGTAGGGCACGAAACTACCTCAAAACTATTCTTTCCGTTCGATCTATTCAAGAGTTCGTACTAAAATAACACAAAGCTATTTTTTCCGTTCGATCTACCTAGAGTTCCTACTAGAATAACACCAAAGCAAATTCATATTAATAATACTTAATCCACACAAAGAACCGTAAAGAGACCCCAAAGTTTCCGTCGGAGAAAAATGTGCATCAACCCCTATGCATAGATTACCCCAATATCACCACGGGAATCCGCGAGCTGAATGCCATAACACATATCAAGTGAATCAATAGGATACCTCATTGTCACCTCAAGTATTCATATTGCAAGACATATATAATGTGTTCTCATCTCTGAATATTCAATCCGACAAGACAAAACTTTGAAGGGTAAAGATTCAATTCATCATAACAAGAGTATAGAGGGGAGAAACATCATATGATCTGACTATATTAACAAAGCCCATGATATAGATCACGAGAGAGAGAGAGAGATCAAACACATAGCTACTGGTACAAACCCTCAGCCCCGAGGGTGGATTACTCCCTCCTCATCATGGTGGCCGCCGGGATGATGAAGATGACCTCCGGAGATGATTGCCCCCTCCGGCAGGGTGCCGAAACGGGTCAAGATTGGCTTTCGTGGATACAACGACATTGCGGTGGCGGAACTTCTGATCTAGGTTAACCCAAATGGGTTTCGGAATATTTGGGAATTTATAGTGCAAAGAAGGGGTGCGGGAGGCCACCGAGGTGGGCACAACTCGCCTGGGCGCGCCAGGGGGCCTGGCGTGCCCTGGTGGGTTGTGCCCCCCTCGGGGCACCCCCCAGGTGCAGCTCTGGCCCATTGGGTTCCTTCTGGTCCATCAAAAATCTCCGTGGAGTTTCGTTGCGTTTGGACTCCGTTTGGTATTAATTACCTGTGATGTAAAAAACAAGCAAAAAACAGTAACTGGCACTAGGCACCGGGTCAATAGGCTAGTCCCAAAAAATGATATAAAGTTGCTATGAAATGATTGTAAAACATCCAAGAATGATAATATATTGGCATGAATACTTCATAAATTATAGATACGTTGGAGACGTATTGGTACCGGACACCCCCGGGAGGTTAGTGGGCCTATTGGCCCATAAGAGGGGAGCACACCACACCACAAGGGGATGGCGTGCCCCCCAAGGCAGCTGCTCCTTATGGGTAAAGGAAGGGGGTTCGGCCTCCCTCTTCCTTCCTCTCCCCCCTTTCCTTCCCCCCTCCGACAAATATGGCAGGGGGGCGCAGCCATGGGCAGGAGCCCAAGTAGGATTCAGACCTACTTGGAGAGCCTCTTGGCCTCTCTCCTCTCCCTCCCACCTATATATATGTGGGGGACGCCTAGCACACCCAGACAATTGCCTAGCCCTGTGCGGCACCCCCTCCATTGTTTACACCCCCGGTCATATTTTAGTAGTGCTTAGGCGAAGCCTTGCGGAGATCACTTCACCATCACCATCACCATGCCGTCGTGCTGCTGGAACTCATCTACTACCTCGCCGTCTTGCTGGATCAAGAAGGCGGAGGACGTCACTGATACGTCCATTTTGCATCATGCTTTTATGTTCATATTTATTGCATTATGGGCTGTTATTACACATTATATCACAATATTTATGCCTTTTCTCTCTCTTATTCTATAAGGTTTACATGAGGAGGGAGAATGCCGGCAGCTGGAGTTCTGGACTGGAAAGGAGAAAATATTAGAGATCTGTTCTGCACAACTCCAAAAGTCCTAAAACATCACGGATAATTATTTTGGAATATATAAAAAATATTGGGCGAAGAAAGCACTAGATGGGGGCCACCAGCCATCCACAAGGGTGGGGGGCACGCCCTAGCCCCATGTGCGCGCCCCTTGCCTTGTGGGCCACCTGGCAGGCCCCCGATGCCCATCTTCTGCTATATGGTGTCTTTTGCCCTGAAAACAATCAGAAGAAAGGTTTCGGGACGAAGCACCACTGTCTTGAGGCAGAACCTAGGCAGAACCAATCTAGGGCTCCGGCGGAGCTGTTCTGCCGGGGAAACATCCCTCCCGGAGAGGGAAATCGAAGCCATCGTCATCACCAACGATCCTCTCACCGAGAGAGGGTCAATCTCCATCAACATCTTCACTAGCACCATGATACGTATCCATCGTATCTATAATTTTTTTATTTTTCCATGCCAATATTATACAACTTTCATATACCTTTGGCAACTTTTTATACTATTTTTGGGACTAACATATTGATCCGATTGCCCGGTGCAGTTCTGTTTGTTGCATGTTTTATGTTTCACAGAAAACCCATATCAACCGGAATCAAAGCGGAATAAAAACGGACGGAGAATATTTTTGGAATATTTGGGAAATATGGGAGGAAGAATCAACGCGAGACGGTGCCCGAGGTGGCCATGAGGCAGGGGGCGCGCCTCTGACCCTCGTGGGCCCCTCGTAAGGCGGTTGCTACTCTTCTTTGGCCGCAAGAAAGCTAATTTTCAGAAAAAATCTTGGCGAAGGTTTCAATCCAATCGGAGTTATGGATCTCCGGATATATAAGAAACGGCGAAAGGGAAGATTACCAGAACGTAAAAAACAGAGAGAGACAGAGAGACATATCAAATCTCGGAGGGGATCTCGCCCCTCCCATGCCATGGAGGCCAAGGACCAGAGGGGAAACCCTTCTCCCATCTAGGGAGGAGGTCAAGGAAGAAAAAGAAGAAGAAGGGGGCCCCTCTCCCCCTCTCTTACAGTGGCGATTAGGAATCCGCCGTGGCCACCATCATCATCACCATGATCTTCACCAACACCTCCACCATCTTCACCAACATCTCATCACCTTCCCCTCTATCTACAACGGTCCACTCTCCATAACCCGGCTGTACCCTCGACTTGAACATGGTGCTTTATGCTTCATATTATTATCCAATGATGTGTTGCCATCCTATGATGTCTGAGTAGATTTTCGTTGTCCTATTAGTGGTTGATGAATTGCTATGATTGATTTAATTTGCTTGTGGTTATGTTGTTGTCCTTTGGTGCCCATCATATGAGTGTGCGCATGGATCACACCATAGGGTTAGTTGTATGTCGATAGGACTATGTATTGGAGGGCAAGAGTGACAGAAGCTTCTACCTAGCATAGAAATTGATGCAGACAGGATTGAAGGGGGACCAATATATATTAATGCTATGGTTGGGTTTTACCTTAATGAATGTTAGTAGTTGCAGATGCTTGCTAATAGTTCCAATCATAAGTGCATAGAATTCCAAGTCAGGGATGACATGCTAGCAGTGGCCTCTCCCACATCAAACTTGCTATCGGTCTAGTAAAGTAGTCAATTGCTTAGGGACAATTTCGCAACTCCTACCACCACTTTTCCACACTCGCTATATTCACTTTATTACATATTTATCTAAACAGCCCCTGGTTTTTATTCACGCGCTCTTTATTACCTTGCAAACCTATCCAAAAATACCTACAAAGTACTTCTAGTTTCATACTTGTTCTAGGTAAAGTGAACGTCAAGCGTGCGTAGAGTTGTATTGGTGGTCGATAGAACTTGAGGGAATATTTGTTCTACCTTTAGCTCCTCGTTGGGTTCGACACTCTTACTTGTCGAAAGAGGCTACAATTGATCCCCTATACTTGTGGGTTATCAAGACCTTTTTCTGGCGCCGTTGCCGGGGAGTCATATTGTGGGGTGAATATTCTCGTGTGTGCTTGTTTGCTTTATCACTAAGTAGTTTTTATTTTGTGCTCTTGTTTTCTATCTTTAGTTATGGGTAGGAAATGCAAAATACCAGAAAAAATAGTTTTACCCACTGAACCAATGGTTGAAGAACCACTCAAAATCTATCACACTCCTGAAGCTTTTTGCTTGGATCATCTTGGATCCCTTTGTGCTCGTGCTGAAACCCCAACTAGCTTAGTTGAGGGCAAATATTTAGATGAGCATGCTTGTTATGTGCGACACCGCATATCTGGAAAAGGGAAACATTTACCGGATCAAATTCATCGTTTGCAATGTTATGCTTGGAATTTATGTGAAATATATGATTTTACTTGTTGTTCTGAAGACCCTAAGAAACACCTTCCCTACCAATGTTTGTTTAGTGATAATGGAATCGTATCTTCTTATGCTAAGGGTTTTTATAATTACTATGCTGTTTGATAACCCACAAGTATAGGGAATTGCAACAGTTTTCGAGGGTAGAGTATTCAACCCAAATTTATTGATTCGACACAAGGGGAGCCAAAGAATATTCTCAAGTATTAGCAGTTGAGTTGTCAATTCAACCACACCTGGATAACTTAGTATCTGCAGCAAAGTGTTTGGTAGCAAAGTAATATGGAAGTAATGGTAACGGTAGCAAAAGTAATATTTTTTGGTTTTGTAGTGATTGTAACAGTAGCAACCGAAAAGTAAATAAGCGAAGAACAATATGTGAAAAGCTCGTAGGCATTGGATCGGTGATGGAGAATTATCCTGGATGTAGTTCATCATGTAACAGTCATAACATAGGGTGACACAGAACTAGCCCCAATTCATCAATGTAATGTAGGCATGTATTCCGAATATAGTCATACGTGCTTATGGAAAAGAACTTGCATGACATCTTTTGTCCTACCCTCCCGTGGCAGCGGGGTCCTAGTGGAAACTAAGGGATATTAAGGCCTCCTTTTAATAGAGTACCAGACCAAAGCATTAACACATACTCCCTCTGTCCCATAATATAAGAACGTTTTTAACACTACACTAGTGTAAAAACGTTCTTATATTTTGGGACGGAGGGAGTAGTGAATACATGAACTCCTCATACTATGGTCATCACCGGGAGTGGTCCCGATTATTGTCACTTTGGGGTTGCCGGATCATAACACATAGTAGGTGACTATAGACTTGCAAGATAGGATCAAGAACTCACATATATTCATGAAAACATAATAGGTTCAGATCTGAAATCATGGCACTCGGGCTCGATTGTGAAATAGAGATAAATAATATTCTGAGCAGTATACTTTCATTGTCAACATAACAACCGAGAGATGGCGATATCTTCCATGCTACACACATTATATGCGGTTCCCAAACAGAATGGTAAAGTTTATACTCCCCCTCCACCAACAAGCATCAATTCATGGCTTGCTCGAAACAACGAGTGCCTCCAACTAACAAAAGTCCCGGGGGAGTTTTGTTTGCAATTATTTTGATTTGATTTGCATAAAGCACGGGACTGGGCATCCCGGTGACCAGCCACTCGTGAGTGAGGAGCGGAGTCCACTCCTCTTGAGAATAACCCGCCTAACATGGAAGATACGGACAGCCCTAGTTGATACATGAGCTATTCGAGCATACAAAGCATAATTTCATTTGAAGGTTTAGAGTTTGGCACATACAAATTTACTTGGAACGGCAGGTAGATACCGCATATAGGAAGGTATGGTGGACTCATATGGCATAACTTTGGGGTTTAAGGAATTGGATGCACAAGCAGTATTCCCGTTTAGTACAAGTGAAGGCTAGAAAAAACTGGGAAGCGACCAACTAGAGAGCGACAACAGTCATGAACATGCATTAAAATTAATGAACATTGAGTGCTAGCATGAGTAGGATATAATCCACCATGAACATAAATATCGTGAAGGCTATGTTGATTTGTTTCAACTACATGTGTGAACATGTGCCAAGTCAAGTCACTTGAATCATTCAAAGGAGGATACCACCCCATCATACCATATCACAACCATTTTAATAGCATGTTGGCACATAAGGTAAACCATTATAAGCTCCTAGCTAATTAAGCATGGCATAAGTAACTATAATCTCTAATTGTCATTGCAAACATGTTTATTCATAATAGGCTGAATCAGGAATGATGAACTAATCATATTTACAGAAACAAGAGAGGCCGAGTCCATACCAGCTTCTCTTATCTTAATCATTTCATCATATATCGTCATAATTGCCTTTCACTTGCACGACCGAACGATATGAATAATAATAATAGTGCACGTGCATTGGACTAAGCTGGAATCTGCAAGCATTCAGTAAACAGGAGAAGACAAGGCAATATGGGCTCTTGGTTAAATCAACAATAATGCATATAAGAGCCACGTCAACATTTTCATTATGGTCTTCTCCTATCGACCCCAAAGAAAAGAAAATAAATAAAACTATTTACACGGGAAAGCTCCCAACAAGCAAAAGAAGAACAGGAAATATTTTTGGGTTTTCTTTTTAATTACTACTACTACTACAGCAAGAAAGGTAAACTAGCTAAACGCTACAACTATTTTTTGGTTTTCTTAAGATTTTTCAAACACACAAAAAGAAAGTGAGAAAAATAAACTAGCATGGATATTACAGTGAAAAAGTATGAGCACCGGCAACTAGCAATGAGTGTGTGAACATAAATGTAATGTCGGTGAGAAATACGTACTCCCCCAAGCTTAGGCTTTTGGCCTAAGTTGGTCTATTGCCACGGTTGGCCTGGCGGATATCCGAAGTTATAATTGGGGTCGTACTGAGATGCAGCGGCTATTGCATCGTGGGCTGCAGCTTGGAGGTGAGCTGTCTCAGCCCTCCTCTCTTACTCGTTCGCCTCCTCCCTGGTTATGAAATATCTCCCCTTCGCCTAAAAGTCAAAGAAAGTAGGAGCAGGGAGAGCGACATGATAGGTGCGTCGTCTGTCAAAGATTAGTCGGTACTAGAGGAACTGATCGTTCCTCTCAACAAAACGATGACGAACCATAGCCGCATAATCTAAATAAACAGGAGGCAACTCAATATCATACTCATGTATGGGTATATTAAGAAAATTAGCTAAACAGGTTGCATAAATTCCACCAAAGAAATCTCCATTAAATCTATTAGTATGCAACCTACGTGCAAAAATGGCTCCCAAATTATAATGTTTATCTCCTAATACAGCACTCCTGGGAACACTGAGGTCGGGGACACACATGTGACATGCTTCATCCTTACCATTTATGCACCTACCTATGAAGAGAGCAAAATAATGTATAGCAGGAAAATGAATGCTCCCTATGGTAGCTTGTGCTATGTCTCTAGATCCCCCCCCCCACAGTTATACTAGCACGAATATCTCTAAATTCAGATGTGCAAGGTTCACTAGGACTACCCCATTGTGGAAGTTTACAAGCAGTATTAAAATCCTCTAAGTCCATAGTATAAGAATTTTCATAAAGATCAAACAAGACAATTTTAGAATTGCGTGACGATGAAAATTCAAACCTCCTCACAAAGGAATCAGTGAGATAGTGGTACTGACGGCACTTATCTGCCTCGAAGCTCACAAGATTAGCGTTAAGCACATATGCGTTAAATTCTTCCTTGATTCCTGCTCAATCAATGAAGTCCTCTGAAGGCCATTCACAAGCCCGCACTTGAGCGTCCCTTGGTGGTTCATCGTCGGCATCGCGCATTGCGAGCCTAAGTCCTTGCTTCCTTGAAGGGCCACCTTGGTACATTTTCCAAACATATTTCTTCATCTGAAAAATTTCTGAAAATTTAGTAACTTCAAATAAAAGTGAACCAAGCTCAACAAAATTGATAGCAACTACTCCCACAAGTGCCTAGAGACTATATCCTGCATTAGAACTACTTGGAACCATATAAATTTGACATGCAAGCTCAAGAACATGGTCACCTAGGCAGTACAAATTTGCAATGAATAAAGCACTAGAACAAAAACTAATTGGACCATTGGAGGAGTCACATACCAAGGAACAGTCCCCCAAAGCAGTTTTGTGAGAGGTGCTTTGAGCAAGGGGATCGAAAATCGCAGCAAAATGAGCTAGTACTCGTGCTTGAGCTGGTTGATGATTTTTTTGGGAGGAAGGAGTGTGTGGGTGCAGGAATAAGTGGAGGGGAGCCATCATGGGCCCACGAGGTAGGGGGTGCGCCCAGGGAGGTGGGCGCGCCCTGGACCCTCATGGCCAGGTGCTTGCTCCCCCTGATGTGTTCTCAGTGCCAGATATTCTCAAATATTCCAGAAAAATCATATTTCAATTTCGGGGCATTTGGAGAACTTTTATTTTTGGGGTATTTTTTATTGCACGGATAATTTAGAAAACTGACAGAAAATACTATTTCTTCTTTATTTCAACTAAATAACAGAAAGTAAAAGGAGGGTACAGAAGGTTGTGCCTTCTAACTTCATCCATCTCATGCTCATCAAAAGGAATCCACTAACAAGGTTGATCAGGTCTTGTTAACAAACTCATTTCGAGTAACATGAAACCAGAGAAATTTCGAATAACACTATGTTACCTCAACGGGGATATGCACATCCCCAATAATAAGAATATCATATTTCTTCTTGACAGTAGGTAGAGGAAATTCAAAACCTCCAACAATGGAATTTTTCCAATAGAGTTGATACTATGAACTTGAGGTTGTTTCCTCGGAAAGTGTACCGTATGCTCATTGCCATTAACATGAAAAGTGACATTGCCTTTGTTGCAATCAATAACAGGCCCTGCAGTATTCAAAAAGGGTCTTCCAAGAATAAAAGACATACTATCGTCCTCGAGAATATCAAGAATATCAAAGTCTGTTAAAATAGTAACATTTGCAACCACAACAGGCACATCCTCGCAAATACCGACAGGTATAGCAGTTGATTTATCAACCATTTGCAAAGATATTTCAGTAGGTGTCAACTTATTCAAGTCAAGTCTATGATATAAAGAGAGAGGCACAACACTAACACCGGCTCCAAGATCACATAAAGCAGTTTTAACATAGTTTCTTTTAATGAAGCATGGTATAGTTGGTACTCCTGGATCTCCTAGTTTCTTAGGTATTCCACCCTTGAAAGTGTAATTAGAAAGCATGGTGGAAATTTCAGCTTCCGGTATCTTTCTTTTATTAGTAAAAATTTCTTTCATATACTTAGCATAAGGATTCATTTTGAGCATATCAGTCAAACACATACGCAAGAAGATAGGTCTAATCATTTCAGCAAAGCGCTCAAAATCCTCATCATCCCTTTTCTTGGATGGTTTAGGAGGAAAGGGCATGGGTTTCTGAACCCAAGGTTCTCTTTCCTTACCGTGTTTCCTAGCAACAAAGTCTCTCTTATCATAACGTTGATTCTTTGATTGTGGGTTATCAAGATCAACAGCAGGTTCAACTTCTACATCATTACCATTGCTAGGTTGAGCATCAAGAACATTATCATTAACATTATCACTAGGTTCATGTTCATTACCAGATTGTGTTTCAGCATCAGAGATAGAAATATCATTGGGATTCTCAGGTGTGTCAGCAACAGGTTCACTAGAAGCATGCAAAGTCCTATCATTTTTCTTTTTCTTCTTTTTAGAAGGACTAGGTGCATCAATATTATTTCTCTGAGAGTCCTGCTCAATTCTCTTAGGGTGGCCTTCAGGATCTGAGAGGTTCTGAGTCATTTTACCAGTTCTAGTAGCCACTCTAACAGCAAAATCATTATTCTTACTATTCAATTCATTGAGAAAATCATTCTGAGCCTTAAGTACTTGTTCTACTTGAGTAGTAACCATAGAATCATGCTTACTAATGAGTTTAAGTTCACCTTTAACTCTAGACATATAATCACCCAAGTGTTCAATCATATAAGCATTGTGTTTTAATTCTCTACCAAAATAAGCATTGAAGTTTTCTTGTTTGACAATAAAATTATCAAACTCATCTAAGCATTGGCTAGGAGACTTATAACAAGGAATATCACCTTCATCAAATCTATAGAGAGAATTTACCTTTACTACCTGTGACGGGTTATCAAGACCATGTGTTTCTTCAATAGGTGATGGACTAAAATCATGTATTTCTTCAACGGGCGGTAAATTAAAACCATGTATTTCTTCAACAGGAGTAAATTCTTAACATCTTCATCTTTTATACCTTTTTCTTTCATAGATTTCTTTGCCTCTTGCATATCTTGAGGACTAAGAAATAGAACACCCTTTTTTTGGAGTTGGTTTAAGAATAGGCTCAGGAGTTGGCTTAGGAAGTGTCCAATTATTTTCATTAGCCAACATATTATTCAATAGAATTTTAGCTTCATCTGGTGTTCTTTCCCTGAAAACAGAACCAACACAACTATCCAGGTGGTCTCTGGAAGCATCAGTTAGTCCATTATAAAAGATATCAAGTATTTCATATTTCTGAAGAGGATGATCAGGCAAAGCATTAAGTAATTGGAGAAGCCTCCCCCAAGCTTGTGGGAGACTCTCTTCTTCAATTTGCACAAAATTATAGATTTCCCTTAAAGCAACTTGTTTCTTATGAGCAGGGAAATATTTAGCAGAGAAGTAATAAATCATATCCTGGGGACTACACACATATCCATGATCAAGATAATTAAACCATATCTTAGCATCACCCTTTAATGAGAACGAAAATATTTTAAGGATATAGTAATAGCGAGTTTTCTCATCATTAGTGAACAGGGTGGCTATATCATTTAATTTAGTAAGATGTGCCACAGCAGTTTCAGATTCATAGCCATAGAAAGGATCAGATTCGACCAAAGTAATTATATCAGGGTCGATAGAGAATTCATAATCCTTATCAGTAACAAAGATAGGTGAAGTAGGATAAGCTGGATCATATTTCATTCTAGCATTCAGAGTTTTTTGTTTCAGATTAGCTAATAATTTCTTAAGATCACTTCTATCATTGCAAGCAAGAAAGTCTCTAGCATTTTCTTCATCCATAACATAGCCCTCAGGCATGACATGCAATTCATATCTAGGGGGAGAATCTTCATAATCACTTTCATCAATATTAGTAGGTTCAATAATTTCATTCTCTCTAGCCCTAGCAAGTTGTTCATCAAGAAATTCACCAAGTGGCACAATAGTATCAAGCATAGAAGTAGTTTCATCATAAGTATCATGCATAGCAGAAGTGGCATCATCAATAACATGCGACATATCAGAACTAATAGCAGAAGCAAGTTTAGGTGTCGCAAGCTTACTCAAAATGTTAGGTGAATCAAGTGCAGAGCTAGATGGCAGTTCCTTACCTCCCCTCGTAGTTGAGGGATAAATTTTTGTTTTCGCGTCTTTCAAATTCTTCATAGTGACCAGCAGATATAAATCCCAAGTGACTCAAATAATAGAGCTATGCTCCCGACAGCGCCTTGAAAATAGTCTTGATAACCCACAAGTATAGGGAATACATAGCAGTTTTCGAGGGTAGAGTATTCAACCCAAATTTATTGATTCAATACAAGGGGAGCCAAAGAATATTCTCAAGTATTAGCAGTTGAGTTGTCAATTCAACCACACCTGGATAACTTAGTATCTGCAGCAAAATGTTTAGTAGCAAAGTAATATGTAAGTAACGTTAACGGTAGCAAAAGTAATATTTTTGGGTTTTGTAGTGATTGTAACAGTAGCAACGGAAAAGTAAATAAGCGAAGAACAATATGTGAAAAGCTCGGAGGCATTGGATCGGTGATGGAGAATTATGCCGGATGTGGTTCATCATGTAACATTCATAACATAGGGTGACACAGAACTAGCTCCAATTCATCAATGTAATGTAGGCATGTATTCCGAATATAGTCATACGTGCTTATGGAAAAGAACTTGCATGACATCTTTTGTCCTACCCTCTCGTGGCAGCGGGGTCCTAGCGGAAACTAAGGGATATTAAGGCCTCCTTTTAATAGAGTACCAGACCAAATCATTAACACATAGTGAATACATGAACTCCTCAAACTATGGTCATCACCGGGAGTGGTCCCGATTATTTTCACTTCGGGGTTGCCGGATCATAACACATAGTAGGGGGATCAAGAACTCACATATATTCATGAAAACATAATAGGTTCAGATCTGAAATCATGGCACTCGGGCCCTAATGACAAGCATTAAGCATAGCAAAGTCATAGCAACATCAATCTCGAACATAGTGGATACTAGGGATCAAACCCTAACAAAACTAACTCGATTACATGATAAATCTCATCCAACCCATCACCGTCCAGCAAGCCTACGATGGAATTACTCACGCACGGTGGTGAGCATCATGAAATTGGTGATGGAGGATGGTTGATGATGACGACAGCGGCGGATTCCCCTCCCCGGAGCCCCGAACGGACTCCAGATCAGCCCTCCCGAGAGAGTTTAGGGCTTGGCGGCAGCTCCGTATCGTAAAACGCGATGAATCTTTCTCTATGATTTTTTCTCTCCAAACACGAATATAGGGAGATGGAGTTGAGGTCGGTGGAGCTCCAGGGGACCCACGAGGCAGGGGCGTGCCCCCCGCCCTCGTGGAAAGGGTGTGGGCCCCCTGGCCTTGATTCTTTCACCAGTATTTTTAATTATTTCCAAAAATAATCTCCGTGAAGTTTCAGGTCTTTCCGAGAGCTTTTGTTTCTGCACAAAGATAACACCATGGCAATTCTGCTGAAAACAGCATCAGTCCGGGTTAGTTCCATTCAAATCATGCAAGTTAGAGTCCAAAACAAGGGCAAAAGTGTTTGGAAAAGTAGATACGACGAAGACGTATCAATGTTCAAATTGAAGAATTTGTTGCTTTTAAGGGTGCTTATGAAATTGCTTCTTTGATTGAAAAGTATGATGCTACTCTTTACAAGTCTGAAAATTTTGCCATACTTGAATATTGTTATGATAATTATGCTTCTAATGCCTATGTTAAACCATATATTGAGGACTCCTCCGCTGTCCAAGAAGAGACTAATATTTTGCAGGAGTCTATGGAAGAAGAAATTGATGAAACTATGAGATCATTGGATGAAAAAGATGAGGAGGAGAGCGAAGAACAAAAGGAGGAAGAGCGGATTAGCTACCCGTGCCCACCTTCTAATGAGAGTAACTCTTCAACTCATACATTGTTTAATTTCCCTTCGTGCTTACCGAAGGTTGATTGCTATGATGACTGCTATAATCCCGTTGATTCTCTTGAAATATCCCTTTTTGATGATGCTTGCTCTGCTTGTGGCCAAGATGCCAATATGAATTATGCTTATGGAGATGAACTTGCTATAGTTCCTTATGTTAAACATGAAATTGTTGCTATTGCACCCACGCATGATAGTCCTATTATCTTTTTGAATTCTCCAAACTACACTATATCAGAGAAGTTTGTGCTTATTAAGGATTATATTGATGGGTTGCGTTTTACTACTACACATGATGATTTTGATAGATATAATATGCATGTGCCTGCTGCTCCTACTTGCAATTATTATGAGAGAGGAACTATACCTCCACCTCTCTATATTTCCAACACGAAAAATTGCAAGAAACTGTTTATACTATGCATTGGCCTTTACTATGTGTGCATGAATTGTTCTTTTATGACATGCCGATGCATAGGAAGAGAGTTAGACTTCGTCATTACATGATATATGTTACTTTGTGCTCACTACTAAATTAAAAATCATTGTTAATTAAAATTGGCTTTGATATACCTTGGGATCTGGGTGGATCCATTACTTGAGCACTAGATGCCTAGCTTAACGGCTTTAAAGAAAGCGCTGCCAGGGAGACAACCCGGAAGTTTTAGAGAGTCATTTATTTCTGTTGAGTTCTTTTATATAGTTTAAAAACAAAATAAAATAAAGAGGGGAATCTAAATCTTTTTCAAAAAGAAAAGTGAAAGTGAGAGAGACAAGCATTGTTGTAGTGGGAGCTAGCCTTGAACTTTGTTCATGCTAACGGAAACTTTGTGAATCTTGATTACAGGAACTTTTCAACAAAAATAATTATCCCCTTTCACAATTCCATTGTATTATAAAAATAATGTGCCAAGGTTTGCCTTTAGGATGTTTACAATGCTTGTTGGTTTGTGCGGTGCAGGACAGAAACTTTGGCTGTAGTGCGCGATTTGTAATTTTTTACTAGAACATCAAACGGTTCTGATTCTTTCTGAAATGTCTTTATATAAAAATTGTTTATTTTTCCAAATTTTTGCAGAATTTTTCAAGTATCATAAGTATGGTGAATGTTCAGATTATTAAAGACTGTTCTGTTTTTGACAGATTCTGTTTTTGATGCATAGTTTGCTTGTTTTGATGAAACTATCGATTTCTATCAGTGGATTAAGCCATGAAAAAGTTATATTAGAGTATACATAATGCAAAAACAAAATATTAATTAGTTTGCAACAGTACTTAGAGTAGTGATTTGCCTTATTATACTAACGGATCTTACCGAGTTTTCTGTTGAAGTTTTGTGTGGATGAAGTGTTCGATGATCGAGGATGTGTCAATGTGAGGAGAAGAAGGAGAGGCAAGAGATCAAGCTTGGGTATGCCCAAGGCACCCCAAGTAAATATTCAAGGAGACTCAAGCGTCTAAGCTTGGGGATGCCCCTGAAGGCATCCCATCTTTCTTCAACAAGTATCGGTATGTTTTCGGATTCGTTTCGTTCATGCGATATGTGCAAATCTTGGAGCGTCTTTTGCATTTAGTTTTTGCCTTTTCTTTTATGCACCATGCTGGTATGAGATAGTCCTTGGTTGATTTATAGAATGCTCTTTGCACTTCACTTAAATCTTTTGAGTATGGCTTTATAGAATGCTTCTTGTGCTTCACTTATATCATTTGAAGTTTGGATTGCCTGTTTCTCTTCACATAGAAAACCACCATTTGTAGAATGCTCTTTTGCTTCACTTATATTTGTTAGATCGTGGGCATATATTTTTAGAAATAATTAAACTCTCTTGCTTCACTTATATCTATTTAGAGAGATGACAGGAATTGGTCATTCACATGGTTAGTCATAAAATCCTACATAAAACTTGTAGATCACTGAATATGATATGTTTGATTCCTTGCAATTGTTTTGCGATATAAACATGGTGATATTAGAGTCATGCTAGTGGGTAGTTGTGGATTAGTAGAAATACTTGTGTTGAGGTTTGTGATTCCCGTAGCATGGACGCATGGTGAACCGTTATGTAACGGAGTCGGAGCATGATTTATTTATTGATTGTCTTCCTTATGAGTGGCGGTCGGGGGCGAGCGATGATCTTTTCCTACCAATCTATCCCCCTAGGAGCATGCTCGTAGTACTTTGTTTCGATAGCTAATAGACTTTTGCAATAAGTATGTGAGTTCTTTATGACTAATGTTGAGTCCATGGATTATACGCACTCTCACCCTTCCATCATTGCTAGCCTCTTCGCTACCGTGCATTCCCCTTTCTCACCTTGAGAGTTGGTGCAAACTTCGCCCTGTGGTACGATACGCTCTATCACAGATAAACCTCCTTATATCTTCCTCAAAACAGCCACCATACCTACCTATTATGGCATTTCCATAGCCATTCCGAGATATATTGCCATGCAACTTCCATCATCATCATATACATGACTTGAGCATTCATTGGCATATTGCTTTGCATGATCGTAAGACAGCTAGCATGATAATTTCATGGCTTGTCTGCTTTTTATATCTTTGCTATGCTAGATCATTGCACATCCTGGTACACTGCCAGAGGCATTCATATAGAGTCATACTTTGTTCTAGACATTGAGTTGTAATATTGAGTTGTAAGTAAATAAAAGTGTGATGATCATCATTATTAGAGCATTGCCCCAGTGAGGAAAGGACGATGGAGACTATAATTCCACCACAAGTCGGGATGAGACTCCGGACTTTACAAAAAAAAGAGGCCAAAGAAGCCCACCAAAAAAAGAGAATAAAAAAATGAGAGAAAAAGAGAGAAGGGGCAATGTTACTATCCTTTTACCACACTTTTGCTTTAGAGTAGCACCATGTTCTTCATATAGAGAGTCTCTTGAGTTATTACTTTCATATACTAGTGGGAATTTTCATTATAGAACTTGGCTTATATATTCCGATGATGGGCTTCCTCAAATGCCCGAGGTCTTCATGAGCAAGCAAGTTGGATGCACACCCACTTAGTTTCCAGTTTGAGCTTTCATACACTTATAGCTCTTCATGCATCCATTGCATGGCAATCCCTACTCCTCACGTTGACATTAATTGATGGGAATCTTCATAGCCCGTTGATTAGCCGCGTCGATGTGAGACTTTCTCCTTTTTTTCTTCTCCACACAACCTCCACCATCATATTCTATTCCACCTATAGTGCTATGTCCATGGCTCACGCTCATGTATTGCGTGAAAGTTGAAAAGGTTTGAGAACGTCAAAAGTATGAAACAATTGCTTGGCTTGTCATCGGGGTTGTGCATGATTTGAATACTTTGTGTGGTGAAGATGGAGCATAGCCAGACCATATGATTTTGTAGGGATAACTTTCTTTGGCCATGTTATTTTGAAAAGACATGATTGCTTTATTAGTATGCTTGAAGTATTATTGTCTTAATGTCAAAATATAGACTATTGCTTTGAATCACTCATGTCTTAATATTCATGCCATGATTATATTATGTGATCGAGATTATGCTAGGTAGCATTCCACATCAAAAATTATCTTTTTTTATCATTTACCTACTCGAGGACGAGCATGAATTAAGCTTGGGGATGCTGATACGTCCCCGTCGTATCTATAATTTTTGATTGTTCCATGCCAATATTATACAACTTTCATATACTTTTGGCAACTTTTTATACTATTTTTGGGACTAACATATTGATTCAGTGCCTAGTGCCAGTTCCTGTTTGTTGCATGTTTTATGTTTCGTAGAAAACCCATATCAAACGGAATCCAAACGGAATAAAAATGGACGAAGAATATATTTGGAATATTTGGGAAATATGGGAGGAAGAATCAACCCGAGATGGTGCCCGAGGTGGCCACGAGGCAGGGGCGCACCTGCCCCCTGGGCACGCCCCTGACCCTCATTGTCGGTGTACTAGAGTAGGGGTACCCTAGTATCCCGAACTTGTGCACGGGCAGTTGCAGCCCTCCGCGGCAAGGCTTACCGGGTGACCGCCAAGGTCCTCCGTGGTTCCTTTGGAGCCATTCAAGAACAAAGTATTCAAGACAAGGAGACAAGGCCCCGGCAAGAGGAGCTTGCCGGGAAGGCCACCCAAGGCACCTAGGAGACAAGGCCCCGGCAAGAGGAGCTTGCCGGGAAGGCCCGGTGAGCGACAAGCTTCCGGACGCGACAAGAAAACAACCGCGGCAGACCACCACTCTGTACCTGCGCTCCAGCATATCCACTAACGTGTCGCCCTGGGACCTTTCCATGCGCGCGTGGCAAGAGGCCCGTCTTGACCCGGTGAGTTGATGTGGCAAGCGGCACGACAAGATTGCCATCGTGGCAAGCGGTGGCGCCCACAGCGGTCCCTTTCTGCCTTTGTTAGAGGCGACGTGGACGGGCATTTAATGCCTTTGTCCCCTGCCGTCAGGGTTAGGTGTGATACACTGTACAAGTAGCTGTACCAACCACTCCTTTTCCATTTTTACCCTTGTCTACGTTGCCACCTGTCGGAGACCCCTTTAGCATATAAAAGGAGGCCCATGCGCAACGTAGACGGGGCAGGGGGAGGGGGAAAAGTGTTCGAAGCCAGAGAACACTCACGCTCGGTCTCGTTAGTAGCTTGTGTGTACTGTAGCACTCAGCGCTCCTGAGCAAGAACTCAATACACTCAGACATGCAGCAGTAGGAGTGTTATCTCTCCGGAGAGCTCCGAAGCTGGGTAAACGCTCGTGTGCTTCGCCTCGATCTGCTCTTCGTGCGACCTCCGCCCCCCGCCGAACCGAAAGGGGCTCGGTCCGCCGGTCCCATAGGTGTTCGTGGGCCAGATCAGCTTCCCCGACATCTTTGGCGCGCCACGTAGGGGAGAGAGAGGTTCGAGGCCAGAGAACACTCACGCTCGGTCTCGTTAGCAGCTTGTGTGTACTGTAGCACTCAGCGCTCCTGAGCAAGAACTCAATACACTCAGACATGCAGCAGTAGGAGTGTTATCTCTCCGGAGAGCTCGAAGCTGGGTAAACTGCTCGTGTGCTTCGCCTTGATCTGCTCTTCGTGCGACCTCCGCCCCGCGCCGAACCGAAAGGGGCTCGGTCCGCCGGTCCCATAGGTGTTCGTGGGCCAGATCAGCCTCCCCGACATCTTTGGCGCGCCAGGTAGGGGGGGGGGAGAAAAGGTTTGAAGCCAGAGAACACTCACGCTCGGTCTCGTTAGCAGCTTGTGTGTACTGTAGCACTCAGCGCTCCTGAGCAAGAACTCAATACACTCAGACATGCAGCAGTAAGAGTGTTATCTCTCCGGAGAGCTCCGAAGCTGGGTAAACTGCTTCGTGTGCTTCGCCTCGATCTGCTCTTCGATGCGACCTCCGCCCCGCCGAACCGAAAGGGCTCGGTCCACCGTCCCATAGGTGTTCGTGGGCGATCAGCTTCCCGACATCAACGGGCAATCTTTCCCCCGGCTCGCCCGCGAGGGAGCTGAGGGAGTACTACTACCTCTTCTGGTCGACGGAGACGCGAGCGCATCCGCGCATGAAGGTACTCCCAGCTGCTGCTTCGGAACTGGCTCCGAATGGGTACCCTTTCTTCGCTGATATCTGACTGCTGATTTGTGTAGGAGCAGAGCAGCCTTACCAGGAGTGCCCTGAAGCCGCTCCTGACATGCCTTCTGCTTCGACTACACCGCCAAGGGAGGATTCCCCGGCAAGGGAGCGTTCTACGGCAAGGGAGACTTCTCCGGCAAGGGGCAGTTCTCCGGCAAGGGACAACTCTCCGGCAAGGGACAGCACCAGCGATCCCACAGTGGCGGAGACCATGATCGCAGACCCTAGCACGGGTAATCCTCTTGCTGAAAACTTTCCTTGTGTTCTTCTTCTTACTGATTTTCTTTTTGAATATTTGCTTGGCTTTTCTTCATTTTCCGGTCGTCGAGATCCATCCGCCACAGAGCCAATGGAGACCGAGGCCGCCCGGCGAGGAGGACGCGCTGGCAATATCGACGACGCCCGCTGCCATCGGAGAAGAAGTGGCGCCGACGAGCCCTCCGGCGAAGAGGCCGCCAAAGCTGCCGCCGCTGAAGCCGGGCGAGGGTCCGGCGATCGTGATCGACGGCCCCGAGGCCGCAGGAGCGCCAGCGCTATGCCGACCGCCGATCCCTCCGCGCTGCGGCAGCGCTGGCTTCAGAGAGCCCCGTCGCCGCCTATTTGAAGGCCGGCGATGGCGTCTTCATCAAGCTCCCATGGGCGTCGAGCTCCAGGGCGCCGGCCGAAGGAGAAACTTTTGATGAAGAGCTGCTCGCCTCCGCTGGACTGACGCTGGTTGACGCACCAAACAGCAGCAGCGGCGAGTCTGAGGAGGAGCAGCTGCTGCGGAAGCTGCTGTCGCTCTACCGCGCCCGACAAGCCAAGCTGGAATCCCGGGAAGCGCTTGTCGCGAAGGCGGGAGCAGACATCGAGAAGCGTGCGGAGGAGCTCCGGGGCCTCAACCAGGAAGCTCTCCGGTCCTTGGCAGAGGAGCGGGAGCGACTCGCCGAGGAGCGCAAAGCCTTCCTCCTCGAGAAGGCTGAAGCTGAGGAGCAACAGCGGCTTGCCGCTGAGAAGCTATCTGCGCAGGAAGGCGAGTTGGCGCAGAGGAAGGTTAATCTTGACAGCCATGAGGAGGATCTAGACGCGCGCGAGCAAACATTTGGCGGGGCACTCAAGGAAGCAAAGGATGCTGCCATTGCCGAGGCCGCCAAGAAGGAGCTGGAGACGAAGGTGATGCAGCTGGAGGCCAATCTTAAGGATAGTGGCGAGGAGCTTGCTGCACTCAAGCATGAGCGCGAGAAGGACGCCTACACTCTTGGAGAGCCTCATGGGCCCCTCTTAAGGCGGTTGCTGCTCATCTTTGGCCGCAAGAAGCTAATTTTCGGAAAAAATCTTGGCGAAGGTATGAATCCAATCGGAGTTACGGATCTCCGGATATATAAGAAACGGCGAAAGGGCAGATTACTAGAACGCAGAAACAGAGAGACATATCCAATCTCGGAGGGGCTCTTGCCCCTCCCATGCCATGGAGGCCAAGGACCAGAGGGGGAACCCTTCTCCCATCTAGGGAGGAGGTCAAGGAAGAAGAAGAAGAAGGGGGCCCCTCTCCCCCTCTCTTCCGGTTGTGCCGTAATGCTGCCATGGCCACCACCATCATCACCGCGATCTTCACCAACACCTCCGCCATCTTCACCAACATATCCATCACCTTCCCCCCTCTATCTACAGCGGTCCACTCTCCATGACCAGCTGTACCCTCTACTTGAACATGGTGCTTTATTCTTCATATTATTATCCAATGATGTGTTGCCATCCTATGATGTCTGAGTAGATTTTCGTTGTCCTATCAGTGGTTGATGAATTGCTATGATTGATTTAGTTTGCTTGTGGTTATGTTGCTGTCCTTTGGTTCCCATCATATGAGCGCGCGGGTGGATCACACCATAGGGTTAGTTGTATGTTGATAGGACAATGTATTGGAGGGCAAGAGTGACAGAAGCTTCTACCTAGCATAGAAATTGATGCATACGGGATTGAAGGGGGACCAATATATCTTAATGCTATGGTTGGGTTTTACCTTAATGAACGTTAGTAGTTGCGGATGCTTGCTAATAGTTCCAATCATAAGTGCGTAGAATTCCAAGTCAGGGATGACATGCTAGCAGTGGCCTCTCCCACATAAAACTTGCTATCGGTCTAGTAAAGTAGTCAATTGCTTAGGGACAATTTCGCAACTCCTACCACCGCTTTTCCACACTCGCTATTTTTACTTTATTGTGTCTTTATCTAAACAGCCCCTGGTTTTTATTTACGTGCTCTTTATTATCTTGCAAACCTATCCAAAAACACCTACAAAGTACTTCTAGTTTCATACTTGTTCTAGGTAAAGCGAACGTCAAGCGTGCGTAGAGTTGTATCGGTGGTCGATAGAACTTGAGGGAATATTTGTTCTACCTTTAGCTCCTCGTTGGGTTCGACACTCTTACTTATCGAAAGAGGCTATAATTGATCCCCTATACTTGTGGGTTATCACACCATATCCTCTCAAACCCTAGTTCATATCTTGTATCCGTTCTCTGTCTCAAAACCTCAGATTGGTACCTGTGGGTTGCTAGTAGTGTTGATTGCTCCTTGTAGTTGATGCTAGTTGGTTTATTCGGTGGAAGATCATATGTTCAGATCCTTAATGATAATTAATACTCCTATGATTATGAACATGACATGCTTTGTGAGTAGTTACGTTTGTTCCTGAGGACATAGGAGAAGTCTTGTTATAATTATCATATGAATTTGGTATTCGTTCGATATTTTGATGAGATGTATGTTGTGTTTCCTCTAGTGGTGTTATGTGAACATCGACTACATGACACTTCACCATGATTTGGGCCTAGGGGAAGGCATTGGTAAGTAATAAGTAGATGATGGGTTGCTAGAGTGACAAAAGCTTAAACCCTAGTTTATGCGTTGCTTCGTAAGGTGCTGATTTGGATCCATATGTTTCATGCTTTGGTTAGATTTATGTTAATTCTTCTTTCATAGTTGCGGATGCTTGCGAGAGGGATTAATCATAAGTGGGAGGCTTGTCCAAGGAACCAAGCACCGGTCCACCCACATATCAAAATTATCAAAGTAGCGAATGTGAATCATATGAGCATGATGAAAACTAGCTTGACAGTAATTCCAATGTGTCCTCAGGAGTGCTTTGCTTTATATAAGAGTTCATCCAGGCTTGTCCTTTGCTACAAAGAGCATTGGTCCACCTTGCTGCACCTTAGTTACTTTTGTTACTTGTTACCCATTATGAATTATCTTATCACACAACTATCTGTTGCCGATAATTTCAGCGCTTGCGGAGAATACCTTGCTGAAAACCGCTTGTCATTTCCTTCTTCTCCTCGTTGGGTTCGACACTCTTACTTATCAAAAGGACTATGATAGATCCACTATACTTGTGGTTCATCCAGAATCTTTTCTGGTGCCGTTGCCGGGGATTGAAGCGCCTTTGGTAAGTGGAATTTGGTAAGGAAACATTTATATAGTGTGCTGAAATTTACTGTCACTTGTTACTATGGAAAATAATCCTTTGAGGGGCTTGTTCGGGGTATCTTCACGCCCGTAGGAAGAGCAAAGAGTTGCTCCTCAACCTACTGCACCTACTGAAAATATTTATTATGAAATTCCTTCGGGTATGATAGAGAAAATGGTAGCTAATCCTTATGCAGGAGATGGAACATTACATCCTGATATGCACCAAATCTATGTGGATGAAGTTTGTGGATTATTTAAGCTTGTAGGTTTGCCCGAGGATGTTTTCAAGAAGAAGGTCTTCTTTTTATCTTTGAAGGAGAAGGCATTTACATGGTATAGGCTATGTGATGATATTGGATCTTGGAACTACAATCGATTGAAATTAGAATTTCATCAGAAGTTTTATCCTATGCATCTGGTTCATCGTGATTGGAATTATATATATATAATTTTTGGCCTCGTGAAGGAGAAAGTATCGCACAATCTTGGGGAGGTTTAAGTCAATGTTATATTCATGCCCCAATCATGAGCTCTCAAGAGAAATTATTATTCGAAAAAATTATGCTCGGCTTTCTCATAATGATCGATCCATGCTCGATACTTCTTGTACTAGTTCTTTTATGAAGAATGATATTGAATTCAAATGGATTTTATTAGAAAGAATTGAACGCAACTATGAAGATTGGGAACTCGACGAAGTTAAGGAGTCAGGTATAAACCTTAAGTTTGATTGTGTTAAATCTTTTATGGATACCGATGCTTTTTGTGAATTTAGCACTAAATATGGACTTTGCTCTGAGATAGTAGCTTCTTTCTGTGAATCTTTTGCTTCTCATGTTGATCTCCCTATGGAGTAGTGGTTTAAATATCATCCGCCCATTTAAGTTAAAGTAGTAGAACCTATTAAAGTTGAAGAAGAAACTATTACTTATAATGTTGATCCCATTGTTCCTACAACTTATATTGAGAAACCACCTTTCCCTGTTAGAATAAAGGAACATGCTAAAGCTTCAACTGTGGTTCGTAAGAGTTATACTAGAACACTTGCACCCCCTGAAAAAATTAAAGTTGAACCTAGTATTGCTATGGTTAAAGATCTCTTGGTCGATAATATTGATGGGCATGTTATTTATTTCTGTGATGAAGCTGCTAGAATTGCCAAACCCGATATTAAAGACAAACATATACCTGTTGTTGGCATGCCTATTGTTTCTGTTAAAATAGGAGATCATTGTTATCATGGATTAGGTGATGTGGGTGCTAGTGTGAGTGCAATTTCTTTTACTTTATATAAAGAAATTATGAATGATATTGCACCTGCTGAGATAGAAGATATCGATGTTACTATTAAGCTTTCTAATAGAGATACTATATCACCAATTGGGATTATTAGAGTTGTTGAAGTCTTGTGTGGGAAAATAAAATACCCTACTGATTTTCTTGTTCTTGCCTCCCCACAAGATGACTTTTGTCCCATCATATTTGGTAGACCTTTCTTGAATACCGTTAATGCTAAGATAGACTACGAGAAAGATATTGTTACTGTCGGTTTAGGGATATGTCTCATGATTTTAATTTCTCCAAATTGCGTAGACAACCCCATGATAAAGAATTGCCTACTAAGCATGAAATTATTGGTCTTGCTAATATTGTCGTGCCTCCTACTAATCCGTTAGAACAATATTTGCTAGACCATGAAAATGATATGCTTATGAATGAAAGAAGGGAAATAGATGAAATATTCTTTAATCAAGGACCTGTTTTGAAACACAATTTGCCTGTTGAAATCCTCGGGGATCCTCCTCCACCCAGGGATGATCCCGTGTTTGATCTTAAACAATTACCTGATACTTTGAAATATGCTTATCTTTATGAAAAGAAGATATATCCTATTATTATTAGTGCTACCCTCTCAGAGCATGAAGAAAGAAATTATTCAAAACTCTGAAGAAGCACCGTGCTGCTATTTGATATACTCTTGATGATCTTAAGGGCATTAGTCCCACTCTATGTCAGCACAAAATTAATTTGGATCCTGATGCTAAACCAATTGTTGATCACCAAAGACGGTTAAATCCTAAGATGAAAGAAGTGGTAAGAAATGAAATACTAAATCTTCTGGAGGCAGGTATAATTTATCCTATTCTTTGATAGTAGATGGGTAAGTCCTGTTGATTGTGTCCCTAAGAAGGGAGGTATTACTGTTGTTCATAATGATAAGAATGAATTGATTCCACAAAGAATTGTTACAGGTTATAGAATGGTAATTGATTTTCACAAATTAAATAAAAATACTAGAAAAGATCATTAGCCTCTACCTTTTATTGATCAAATGCTAGAAAGACTATCCAAACATACACATTTTTGCTTTCTAGATGGTTATTCTGGTTTTTCTCAAATACCCGTGTCAAAAGATGATCAGGAAAAGACCACTTTCACTTACCCTTTCGGTACCTTTGCTTATAAATGTATGCCTTTTGGTTTATGCATTGCACCCGCTACCTTTCAAAGATGTATGACTGCTATATTCTTTGATTTTTGTGAAAAGATTGTTGAGGTTTTCATGGATGATTTATCCATTTACGGAACTTCTTTTGATGATTGCTTGAGCAACCTTGATCAAGTTTTGCAGAGATGTGAAGAAACTATTCTTGTCTTGAATTGCGAGAAGTGCCACTTTATGGTTAATGAAGGTATTGTCTTGGGGCTTAAAAAACTCTGAAAGAGGTATTGAAGTGGATAAAGCTAAAGTAGATGATATTTAAAAGATGCCATGTCCTAAAGATATCAAAGGTATAAGAAGTTTCCTTGGTCATGCTGGTTTCTATAGGAGGTTTATTAAATACTTCTCTAAAATTTATAGGCCTCTCACTAATCTCTTGCAAAAAGATGTTTCTTTTGTTTTTGATGATGATTGTGTAGAAGCATTTGAAATACTTAAGAAAGCCTTGATTTCTGCACCTATTGTTCAGCCACCTGATTGGAATTTACCCTTTGAAATTATGTGTGATGCTAGTGATTAAGCTGTTGGTGCTATTCTAGGGCAAAGAGTTGATAATAAATTGAATGTTATTCATTATGCTAGTAAAACTCTAGACAATGCCCAGAGAAATTATGCTACTACTGAAAATGAATTTTTTGTAGTTGTGTTTTCTTGTGATAAGTTCAGATCTTATATTGTCGATTCCAAAGTAACTGTTCACACTGATCATGCTGCTATCAAATATCTTATGGAAAATAAAGATGCTAACCTAGACTTATTAGATGGGTTCTCTTGTTATAAGAATTTGATTTGCATATTATTAATAGAAAGGGAGCTGAGAACCCCGTTGCAGACAACTTGTCTAGGTTAGAAAATGTTCTTGATGGCCCACTACCAATTTATGATAGTTTTCCTAATGAGCAATTAGCTGTCATAAATGCTTCTTGTAATGCTCCATGGTATGCTGATTATGCTAACTACATTGTTGCTAAATTTATACCACCTAGTTTCACATACCAGCAAAAGAAAAAGTTTTTCTATGATTTAAGACATTACTTTTGGGATGACCCAGACCTTTATAAAGGAGGAGTAGATGGTGTTGTTAGACATTGTGTACCTGAGCATGAACAGGAACATATCCTATGCAAGTGCCACTCTGAGGCCTATGGGGGACACCACGCTGGAGATAGAACTGCGCATAAGGTATTGCAATCTGGTTTTTATTGGCCTACTCTCTTCAAGGATGCTCGTAAGTTTGTCTTGTCTTGTGATGAATGCCAGAGAATTGGCAATATTAGTAGACGTCTGGAAATGTCTATGAATTATTCACTTGTTATTGAACTATTTGATGTTTGGGGATTTGATTATATGGGACCTTTTCCTTCCTCTAATGAATATACACATATTTTAGTTGCTGCTGATTACGTTACAAAGTGGGTAGAAGCTATTCCAACTAGTAGTGCTGATCATAACACTTCTATTAAAATGCTTAAAGAAGTTATTTTTCCGAGGTTTGGAGTTCCTAGATATTTAATGACTTTTGGTGGTTCACATTTTATTCATGGTGCTTTCCGTAAATTGCTTGCTAAGTATGACGTTAACCATAGAATTGCATCTCCATATCACCCTCAGTCTAGCGGTCAAGTAGAATTGAGCAATAGAGAGATTAAACTGATTTTGTAAAAGACTGTTAATAGATGTATAAATAATTGGTCTAAGAAACTTGATGATGCATTATGGGCTTATAGAACTGCTTATAAGAACCCTATGGGTATGTCTCCGTATAAAATGGTTTATGGAAAAGCTTGCCACTTACCTCTAGAATTAGAACATAAAGCTTATTGGGCTATTAAAGAGCTCAACTATGATTTCAAACTTGCTGGTGAGAAGAGGTTATTTGACATAAGCTCGCTTGATGGATGGAGAACCCAAGCCTATGAGAATGCCAAGTTGTTCAAAGAAAAGGTTAAAAGTTGGCATGATAAAATGATACAAAAGCATGAGTTTAATGTAGGTGATCATGTTTTGCTATACAACTCTCGTTTAAGATTTTTTGCAGGAAAGCTTCTCTCTAAATGGGAAGGTCCTTACATTATCGAGGAGGTCTATTGTTCCGGTGCCATCAAAATCAACAACGCCGAAGGCAGAAATCCGAAGGTGGTAAACGGTCAAAGAATCAAACATTATATCTCAGTAACTCCCATAAATGTTGAGACAAATATTATTAATACCATAACACCGGAGGAGTACATAAGGGATACTTTCCAGAATGTTTCAGACTCCGAAAATGAATAGGTATTCGGTACGGTAAGTAAACCAACTCCAAACGTTTCCAATAGCAATTTTTCTCCGTTTTGGAATATTAAGAAAAATAGGAAAACTAAAAGTAGTCCGAAAGTTGCATGAGGAGACCACAAGGGTGGAGGGCGCGCCCTACCCCCGTGGGCGTGCCCCCCTACATTGTGGCCACCTCGTGTGCCCTCCGGACTCCGTTTTCTTGCACCACACTTCTTTTGGTCGGTAAAAAATCATTATATAATCTGTCGGGGTACTAGAGTAGGGGTACCCTAGTATCCCGTACTCGTGCACGGACAGTTGTAGCACCCCGCGGCAGGGTTTGCCTCGTCACCGCCAAGATCCTCCGTGGTTCCTTTGGAGCCATTCAAGAACAAAGTATTTGATTAAGAAGACAAGGCCCCGGCAAGAGGAGCTTGTCGGGAAGGCCACTCAAGGCATGTAGAAGGCAAGACCCCGGCAAGAGGAGCTTGCCGGGAAGGCTCGGAGCGCGACAAGCCTCCGGACGCGACAAGGATTCGGCCGCGGCAAGGCGCTTGCTGCGGCAAGCAACCTCTCTCCATCTCCGCTCCAGCTCATCCAAATGACGTGTCGCCATGGGACCGTTCCATGCGCGGCGTGTCAAGAGGCTGTGCAGCCAGCGGAGAGCAGCGATAAGCGGCTGACAAGCTTGCCATCGTGGCGGCAGAGGCGCACTGACGGTCTCTGTTGCCTTTGTTTGGGCGACAACGACGGGCATTTATTGCTTTTGTCCCTTGCCGTCGAGTTAGGTATTTTGCACTTTGTACAATCGCTCGGTAGGTGTACCAACTCCTGTTTTTACATTTGTACCCTCGCCTGTGTTGCCACCTGCCGGAGACCCTTGAGCATATAAAAGGAGGCCCATGCATAGCGTAGAGGGGTTGGAGTTTCGGTTCATTCGACTCACTAGAGACCAGATACGCTCACGCTTAGGTTTTGTAGCTCGATCGCTCCCTAGCAAGAAGACAATACATCAAACAAGCAACAGAGGAGTTTTATCTCTCCGGAGAGCTCCGAAGCTGGGTAAACTGCTGCGTGTGCCTCGCCTCGATCCGCTCTTCGTGCGATCTCCGCCCTCCGAACCACAAAGGGGCCTGGTCCGCCGCCCCATAGGTGTCCGTGGAGTACGATCAGCCTCCCGACATCTTTGGCGCGCCCGGGTAGGGGCGTCGAGGCCGTGTGAATCTGATCCGACGCGTTCACACGAGCAGCATCCTCAACATCTTCCTCAACATGCCACCGAAGAAGAAGGTTTCGGCGGCAGCAGAGCCGTCCGCGTCGTACCCACCCTCGCCGCAGCAAACGGGTGGTGGGGCAGATGCCGGCGGAGGAACGGGCGCCGACGAAGGTATTCACGACGTTGCCAAGTCCAAGGACAAGGCCCCGCAAACCTCGGCGTCCGCGCATCCCCCGCGCCAATCTCAGGAGACGCGGGACCAACAACGTCATGGCGTTCAGAATGCCATACGTTCGTTGGATCGAGACCCTCAAGACCAACATGCGCGCCAACATGCTGGCACGAGTGAGATACGGTCGCCCGGACGGGGTGCTGCTCCTTCTAACGTAGTTAGAAGTTCGAGCATATCCCGCTCCTCGCACCGTTCGCCAATGCCACCCACTACTCCAGCGAAGCTACTGGCGAGAGCTCGGCTGCTCCTCGACTACCCTCCAACGGCCGACAAGGTCGACGAGTGGAGGGCCACTATCGAGCCTCATCGGCTTTGCCAGCAGCGGCGCCCGCGGCAACCAACGCCATCACTGCCGCATCAAGGCGACAAGGCACGAGCCGGTGGCGGCAGAGGCTGTCGGAGGTGCAACCACCGTGCACTCTCCGCCACGAAGGCCAAGATCGCCGACTCACCGGATCCACCTCGACAGCGACTCCACCGCGTCGTCGGATCCGCGAGCTCGCCGCGATCAGCGCCAAGTTCTCCATGAGCGACAACAAGAGGACGCTCGAACTCGCATCGAGCACCGGAGAGAAGCGCGACGTTAGTCCGACAAGCGCGCTGGGCCTTCTGTTGACATGCGCGCGCCGGAGGAGCCAGGCGACTTGCCGTACGCGGTAGGTTTCCCCGCGTTCACTCGTGAGTTGCGGCAAGTCCAGTGGCCCAGCTAGAAAAACTTCAAACCAGACGTGCCGGAGAAGTATGATGGCAGGACGCATCCGTCGGAGTTCCTCAGCATCTACACCATCGCGGTGCAGGCTGCGGGAGGACGGGACGACAAGATCCTCGCCAACTACTTCCGCCGTGCTCAAGCCCAACGTCAGATCTTGGCTCATGCACTTGCCGGACAGCTCCATATCCTCTTGGGCAGATCTGTGCCATCGGTTTGTTGGCGCCTTCACGGTGGCCACAAGCCTCATGGCCAAGAGAGTGACCTTCATCTGCCGCCCGGAAGGAAGGAGAGTCCTGCGCAAGTTCATTCAGGAGATTCAGCCGTGTGCACTACAACATCCCAGATGTCCACCTGCCGCGGTGATCAGCGCGTTTCATCGAGAATGTGCGGAACCGTAGGATGAGGGAAGAGATGGCGATGTGCAAAGTCAAGGACGTCGGTGAGCTGTACGCCTTGGCCGACAAGTGTGCCTTGTACGAGGAAGGAGGAGACTCGGGAGAGAATGCGGAAGCAGGATCTGACAGTGAGGAGACCGCCCCGGCGAAGAAGGGCCGCCGGCGAGGCAACAGGAAGAAGAAAGGTAGAGAAGTGCTAGCTGTTGAGAAGTCCGGCAATGGAGGTGGCGACAAGAACGCCAAGGCTGGTGGCTCCGGCAAGGAGGTTGCCGCTGACGCCAACCACCAGTCGGTGGCGGCCGCCGACAAGCAGGACAACTCCGGCAAGCGATCGCAAGATCCACCGCACCAAGGGCCCACGACCTCCAGAGCTGCAAGAAGGTCGAGCAGCTTGTCGAACAGCAGAGAGCTGAGTACGAGCGGCGCGACAAGGAGAAGGCCAGGAAGGTCTGGGGAGCAAGCAAGAAAGCGTCCGGCCGGGGAGGACGCCGCGGCAAGGCCAAGCGGTGACAAGGAGACAGACCTCCCGCGGCCGCGATAAGGATGAAGATGATGACGGCAGCGAAGATATGGAAGACGGCAGCTGATGAGCAGGAGTTTCAGAAAGCCACAGAGGTCCTCTGCGTTGTGACGGGTGCTTCCCGCATACCTCCCACCGCCAACTCAAGCAATGGATGCGGGAGGTCAATGCAGCGGAACCATCCGTGAGAGTCACGCAAGCCTCTGAAGTGGTCAAGACGCCTATCATTTTTGATATTGAGGATCACCCAGATCGCATAACTGCGGTCGAGTGCTTGCCGATGTTGGTCTCACCAACCATCTGCAACCTCAAGGTCACCAAAATGCTAGTTGACGGCGGGGCCGGCTTGAATCTGATCTCCTCCGCGGTGCTCCAGAAGCTTCAAATCCCTGACGGCGAACTCGAAGAGACCGGCACTTTCAAGGAATCAATCCCGGAAGGAGCAAGCCAAAGGGAAGATTACGTTGCGGTAATATTCGGCAGCGAGCTGAACTTTAGGACTGAGAGGGTCACATTCGACGTTGCCGATTTCCCATTGCCTTACAATGGGATACTTGGCCGTCCGACACTCGCCAAGTTCATGGCAGCCTCTCACTACGCGTGCAACTTACTCAAGATGCCAGGCCCGATAAGCGTCATCTCTGTCCATGGTGACAAGAAGGATGCCCTTATCTGTGCCGACAAGATCTACCGGGATGCAGCAGCCGCGACAGATTGCCAAACACTTGCCGCTGAAGCTCCGGGGAAGAAGACAAAGTCCAGGTCCGGCAAGGGCTCGATGCTCACTCCGCAAGCGCACCTCTTGGTGCTGCGCTGCCGTCGAGGACGCACCATCGAGCTCCACCGGCAAGTGCAAGAAGATGGTGGCTCCGCCAAAGACCAAGAAGGTGCCCGCCAAGGAGGACGGCACTGGTGGTACCTTTACCATCAGTGCCTCTCTCGACCCTAAATAGGAAGGCGGCGCTCGTTGCTTTCTGCGGGCGAATGTCGGCGTGTTTGCATGGCAACCGTCGACATCCCGGTGTTCCTGTGAAAGTGATTGAGCACCGCCTGGCCGTTTGTCCTCATGCGCGGCCCGTCAAGCAAAAATTCAGGAAGCAAGCAGTGGAGCGCCAAGAATTCATAGGAGAAGAGATCAAGAAACTGGAAGCAGCAGGCCTTGTAAGAGGAGTACTCCATCCTACGTGGTTGGCCAATCCTGTAGTCGTGCGCAAAGCAAACGGAAAATGGAGACTTTGTATTGACTTCACGGATGTTAATAAAGCTTGTCCCAAAGATCCATTTCCCTTGCCGCGCATTGACCAGATTGTTGACTCCACGGCTGGATGTGATTTGCTTCGTTTCTTGATGCATACTCAGGATACCATCAGATCTTCATGGCTGAAGAAGATGAGGAGAAGACCGCATTCATCACACCATGTGGCACATACTGTTTCATACGGATGCCTTTCGGTTTGAAGAATGCTGGTTCAACATTCATCACACCATGACGCTTTTGAGCCGCAGATGCACAGAAATGTAGAAGCCTACATGGATGACATAGTGGTCAAAAGCAGGGACAAAGCAACTCTGGTTCAAGATTTGGACGAGACCTTTGCAAATCTGCGCAAGATCAACCTCAAGCTCAACCCCGAGAAGTGCGTGTTTGGAGTCCCTTCCGCCAAGCTTCTCGGGTTCTTCGTGTCTCAACGAGGGATTGAAGCTAATCCCGACAAGATCAAGGCCATTGAGCAGATTGAAGCACCAAAGCGCGTCAAGGATGTGCGAAGACTTGCGGTTATGTAGCTGCTCTCAAAGAGTTTATTTCTAGGTCTGCTGAGCGGCATACCGCCATTTTTCAAGATTTTGAAAAGGCAGGTCCAATGAAATGGACTCTCGAAGCGGAGGCTGCGCTGCAGGACTTGAAGAGATACCTGTCCTCCACTCCAACACTTGTCGCACCTAAGCCACAAGAGAAGTTGCTGCTATATATAGCGGCAACCAATCAAGTGGTTAGTGCTGCGTTAGTAGCGGAGAGGGAGGCGGGTGACGAGCCAACAACCACGGCAAGCACATCCAGCGACAAGCAGGGGGCTTCGCTGACAGGCTCTGGTCCCGACAAGGACGAATCCGCGCAGACACATGACCAGATGCAGAAAAGGATGGTGCAGCGCCCAGACTACTTTGTCGATTCCCTCCTCTAGGGGCTAGGTCAAGGTACTCTGGTGTGCAGAAATTGCTTTTCGGCCTCCTCATGGCCTCGAGAAAGCTGCACCATTACTTCCAAGCACATGAGATCACAGTTGTCACTCGCTTTCGCTGAAGAGGATCTGCAGAATCCGAAGCAGCAGGCGGGATTGTCGAGTGGGCATTGGAACTGTCAAGCTTTGGTCTCAAGTTTGAAAGCACATCAACTATCCAAAGCAGAGCGTTGGCAGAATTCATAGCAGAATGGACGCCAACGCCAGATGAAGAGATTCCGGAGACGAGCATTCCCGTCAAGGAAGCAAGCAAAGAATGGCTGATGTACTTTGATGGTGCCTTCTCGCTGCAAGGCGCCGGTGCCGGCATGCTGCTTATCGCACCCACCGGAGAGCACCTCAAGTACGTAGTCGGATGCACTTTCCCAAGGAGCAAGCGACAAACAATCTGCAGAGTATGAAGGTTTGCTTGCCGGTCTCAGGATCATGATGGACCTTGGGATCAAAAAGCTTATTGTCGGGGTGACTTGCAGCTTGTAAATGCCAAGTGAACAAAGATTACGAGTCCGTTGATGGAAGCCTCGTTGATGAAGTGAGGAAGCTAGAAGAGCACTTTGACGGCCTGCAAATTGAACATGTTCCAAGAGCTCGTAATGATATTGTCGACGGCTGTCAAAGTGCGCCGCACTTAAGTTGCCTGTGGAACCAGGGATTTTCGTGCTCAAGCTGACTCAACCAACCGTAACACCATCAACTGGGCAAAGCAAGGAGAGGAAGTTGATCTCTGGTGACTACTTTCCGGCAGAGCTTCCTGAAGCCGCCGCTATGAAGGTCCCCAAGATCAACGCATCAGTCTTTGAGGGGCCGTCTGCTCCGACAAGTCCTGTGGTTTGTTTCGTTGAAGCGGGCGCTCCCGACAAGTCTTGCTCCGGCAAGCTTGCGAGGGAACATCAAGCTCCGGCAGGCCGCGAGTTCTTGCCGTGGAAGCTGATGTTCCCGGCAGCAGAATGTGCCTTTAGTCCTTGTTGTCGAGCCGCAAGCTCCGGCATGGGCGCAGCAGATTGTCCATTTCCTTGAGACGGAGAACTTCCCGAAGAGCAAGAAGAAGCGGAAAGAGTAGCCCGACAATGAGTATGTACCAGTTTGTCGATAGCATACTGCATGTAAGAAGACTCAATGGTGTGAAATTGAAGTGTATTCCCAGGGAGGATGGACAGAAGCTGTTGGCAGAGATACAAGGAGGCATATGTGGTCACCACATTGGCGCAAGAGCACTTGCCGGCAAAGCTTTACGGCAAGGTTTCTTCCGCCGACAGCCCTCGAGGATGCAAGCGCACAAGTAACCAAGTGTGAAGCGTGCAGTTCCATTCCAAACAGATACACCAGCTCAAGCTCTCCGGACGATCCCTTTATCCTGGCCATTTTCGGTGCAGGGGCTCGACATCCTCGGCCCCTTCCCCGAGCTTGTCGGGGCTTTGAGTACTTGTACGTCGCCATCGACAAGTTCACAAAGTGGCCGGAAGTGGAAGCGATGAGGAAGGTGACATCACGGTCGGCAATCAAGTTCTTGGTCGATTGTTTGCCGTTTGGAATCCCTAACGGGATCATCACCGACAACGGCACACAATTCTACGAGTCGCACCTTCATGCGGTACATCCAAGATCTTGGCGCCAAGGTGCGCTTTGCTTCCATTGCTCACCCGAGAAGCAACGGTCAAGCGAGAGAGGAAAATGCTGAAGTGCTGGCGGGCTCAAGACCAGAACTTTCGGCAGGCTGCACAAGTGCGGAAGAAAGCTGGATCGAGGAGCTGCCGGTGGTTCTTTGGTCGATCAGACGACACCAAATCGAGCCACCGGCGGACACCTTTTGCTCTAGTCTATGGAGCAGAGGCAGTTCTCCCACGCAGAACTTCAGATCACGGATCGCCTCGAGTGCTCGCTTATGATGAGCTTGAGCAAGAGCAGCTGCGACAAGATGACGCGCTGCTCCTTGAGGAAGATCGTCTTCAGGCCGCTTGTGAGCTGCTCGCTACTGACAAGCTTTGCGTCGCTACCATAGCCCTTGAGTTAGTGCCGAAGTCTCGAGGAAGGCGACCTTGTTCTTCGACGCGTTCGATCCGCCAAGAATTCAAACAAGTTGGCCTTGAAGTGGGAAGGCCCCTATCGGGTGAAACGAGTCACTAGGCCTGGTGCTGTCCGCCTTGAGACCGAAGATGGCATTCGGTGAGCAACTCTGGAACATTGAGCATCTTCGTAAGTTTTACCCATAGAGGCGCGGTTGCGGAACCCGTTCCGCAACCACCTGGACAAGTCTTGCCGCTGTTGCATGTAATCCTTTGTACAAAGCCGGCGCAGACCCGTGCATCGATAAAGCTCATGTGTTGCGCACAATTTGTCAAATTCATGCTTTCATCATTTTATTGCATGTTTTGACTAACACTTTGTGCAGCAACCACACCCTGTAAGCAAAATCGAGCCGCTAGGCTCCATAACTTTATTTCCTCTTCTTTCTCTTTTCTCAAAGAAAGGAAGGCTCCCTCGCGCACAAGTTAACCAGGGGGGAGGAGGAGATAATACTATGGACCAGGCACCGCTCGAGGAAGTTTTACCTCATCGGGAAGCAAGAGACAGAAAAGCTAAGTTGCCAAAGTTTGAGCAATCAATTTTTAAATTTTTAAGTTATCTTCCTCGAACGATAGTACTTTGTATGGAAAACCTATGCGCAGAGGAACCAACTCGCCGGCTAGTCGCGCCCTTACTTTGTTTCGAGTCCGCTCAACAACTTAAGTGAGCTGCGGCTAGTCGCGACAAGGTTGCTTGTCGGAGGCGGCACCGCCAAAGAAGTGACGTTCCGCACTCGGCGCTTCATGACAAAGGTGCCCGCACCGACAAGTCCCCCAAATGCGTAAAGGCGTAAACGCATTACAAAGGAAGGAATCAAGTAGAGGAAATAACGTTGCATTGATCGCCTAAGATAGAGTATATTACAAAATAACTTGTCGCTGATCTAACAAAGTGTTCTAAACATGATCGGCGGCGACAAGGGAAAGATGAAATTGGCGGCCTAGTCTATGCGGTCGCCATCGATCCGCTTGATCTTGTTCACCTTGTCCACAATGGGTGCGACAAGGGCTTTGAAACTCCTCCACGTTGGCATCTGGCGGCAAGGATCTGAGGACGCCGTTAAGGTTGAGGCCCGGATTGCAGAAGGCCACCTTTATCAACACTTTCTCGAGGGCTCCTGCACAAATCTGGCGCGATTCCTCGGCCAACTGCTTTGGGACCTCTTTTCGGAGTCGCTGGAGACCCGTCACCACGCCTTTGAAGAATAAGCTGAGTTTGGCGTTGGGTTGGAGATGCTCGTCGGAGGAGTATGCAAGGTCCGCCATCCCAGCTCCATCATTTCGTTGTGGATGTCGGCGGCGGTGTCCACAAGACCTTGATCCGATGCTCCACGCTCTCCCTTAAGGTGCTCTGGGTGGAGGCAGCATTCGCTAGCAGCTCCTCCTTGGCCTTGATCGCCTCCAACAAGCCCACCTCCCGCTCTCTGGCGCCGTCCAACGTGTGCGTCAGAGTGCTCAGCTTCAGCTCAAGATCCGCCTTGGAGTCCTTGGCGGCGTCGAGCTCCTTGCCCCTATCAGCGAGACGACTCTGCAGCTCGCCAAGAGTGTAGGCGTCCTTCTCGCGTTCACGCTTGAGCGTGGCAAGCTCTTCGCCGCTCTTCTTGAGGCTGGCCTCGGTGTGCCACCTTCGCCTTCAGCTCTTCCTTGGCGGCCTCGGCGGCTGCGGCAAAGATCCTTCGCTTCCTTAAGTGCCCCGCCAGTGACTCCTCGCGCAGCAAGGTCTTCTTCGTGGCTGTCCAGGTTGACCTTCCGCTCGCCAGGCTCGCTTTCCTGTGCGGAGAGCTTCTCGAGCCAGCCGCTGCTCCTCCTCAGTGCGGCCTTCTCAAGGATGAAGGCCGTGCGCTGTTCGCAGAAGTTGCCCCGCGCTTCGCTATGTCGCGGAGGGCTTCTTGAATTGGCGCTCGGAGCTCTTCTGCGCGCTTCTCCATGTCCGCTTCGCCCTCGCGACAAGTGCTTCCGGGTCTCCAACTTGGCCTGCCGGCGCGGTAGAGCGACAACAGCTTCTTCAAGTTGCTCCTCCTCAGACTTCGCCAGCTGCTGCTTGCTTGGCGCGTCCACCAGCAGAGGCGAGTAGCTCGCCATCGAAGGTCTCTCCCTCGATCGGCGCCACAGGCTCGGTTCAGGGAGCTTGATGAAGACGCCTTCGCCCGGCCTTGGTAGGCTGGGCTGACTCCTCGAACTGGCCTTGCAGCAGCGGGGAGTCGGCTGTCGGTGTAGCGCTTGGCGCTCCTGCAGCCTCGGGGCCGTCGGTCACGATCGCCCGACCCCTCGCCGGCCTCTGCATCGGCAGCCTCGGTGGCCTCCTCGCCAACAGGCTCGTCGGCGACGGCCTCTTCTTCCACAACAACGAGCTCTTCTTCCTCGACGGCGGCCTTGTCGGTGTTGCCGCACGCTTCCTCCTCGCCGGCGGCCTCGACCTCCATCGGCTCTGCGTCAGACGAAGAAAGAGCAGTCAAGCAAATGTTCAAAAAGAGAAACAAAAGAAAGCAAGCCCAAGGGAAATTTTCGTGTAAAGAAATTACCTGCAACGGGATCTGCAGCCATGGCCTCGGCCACTGGAGGGTCACTGGCGCTGGCCCTTGCCGGGGTAGTCTCCCTTGCCGGAGTGGCCTCCCTTGTCGGAGGGCGCTCCCTTGCCGGAGATTCCTCCCTTGGCGGCGTAGTGGCAGCAGACAGGATTTGAGGCGGCTCCGAGCCCTGATGAGGCTGCTCTGCTCCTACACAAGCAAACAATCAGATATCAACGAAGAAGGAGCACCCCTGCACACCTAATAGTAAGGAGAAAACTGCACACTTACTCTGGGGGCTGTGCTGGGGGCTGCTCTGAGGGAGGGTCGCCGGGTCCGGCAAGGGGGTCTCGGACGCGTCCCCTGTTGCCACGGGAGAATCATCCTCAACGACGACCGTCGGGATCTTAGCCCTCTTCGACGCTCTGGGCCAGCATCACGAAAAGGAAAGAGTCCGTAACGAAGCAAATCAGATTCGAGATGAAGCAATAAAATTGAAGAAATACAAGCACAATCTCAAGAGCTTACTCTTCGCCTTCCTCCTCGGAGCTGAGCGCGGAGAAGTCAAACTCCGGCTCGCCTCCGGTGCGACGAGGCGGGGAGTGGGCTCTCTTGGCCGCTTGGCGGAGGCGTCGGCGGTGGCCTGAGAAGATCCCGCCCCAGTTGTCGCAGCAGTGTGAGGCGCTCCCGCGGCAACCTCACTTGCCGCGGTAGAGCGCGTCGCGCGGCGCTGCTGCTGTGGGCCAGTCTGCCGCCCCGACTCGTCTCCAGCCTTGCGGAGATGCCTCTTCGGCAGAGCCGGGGGCTCCGCTGGCGGCAAGTCGCTGGGTGGTGGAGAAGAAGCGCCCTCGGCGGGTCCACTCGACCCGGCCTCGGGCTCGACAAGCTCGTCCTCGCCGGCGATCTCCCCTCGCTCGGCAAGGCTTGCCGCCTCCTCCACGGTATACCCGAAGGCTCCAGCGGCAGCGGCTGCTGCCGCCTCCTCCACCCTGGTGGCAATCCGCGCCATCTCCTCGTCGGTGGTGTCGCGGGTGAGCCTTCTGCTTTCGTCGGAGCGGATCGACACTTCTTCCAAGTCGTCGAAGAACTGCTGCCGCGACCTCGTCGGGGCTCTGCCAGGTTGGAACGATCCCATGGGAATCGCTAACGCGGCATCATGGCGCGGATGCGGTCGAGCGCCGAGTTGTTGCACAATGGGACGACCCCCCTCGGCAACCTGAACCACTCAGGATGGTCGGGGTCGTTCTTGAACAGCTCGAGCAGCATCGCGTCCAGCTCCAAGACGGTGAAGTTCCAGTTCAGGCCCGGGCGCAACCTCATAATGTCTGCCGCATTTTGGAACTCCCAGGCAGGCCTCCTCCTTTCCTGCAAGGGAAGCGTCTGGCGGGCGACGAAGGAAGTCTGCGCCAACTGCGCCTACGGTTAACCCGGCAAGCCTGAGGCGCAAAATCCGGGTCACGGCTATATTCAACTTCGCATCCTCCGGCGCCAAGTTACTCCAATCTCTGCCGCGCACTATTGGGGTTTGGCGCACGGCGGTGAAGGGCTGCGGGTTCTCCTCTACGACCCAACACCAACTGGCTCTCCACTCCTCCCACTTGTTGCGGAACTCTCCTTCCAGATACGCTTCTTTCTTTCCAATCCTGGAGACCCAAGCTATCCCTCCGGCAAGCGGCTCTCCTCTCTCGACGTGGGGCACGAAGAAGTGGCGGAAGAGTGCCACATTTGGGTGGACTCCGACAAAGTTTTCGCAAAGATGCGCGAAAACTGCCATGGTCAAGACGGCGTTGGGGGTGAAATCAAGGAGGCGGAGGCCAAACGTGTTCATGATGTCGCAGAAGAACTTGGAAAAGGGCGGGCAAAGCCCGCAATAGAAGAAAAGGTCGAAAAAGGGGTACCCAGTTGGGGCCAAATCGGAGGCGGAGGCGGGGAGTACCTTCGTGCGCGGATGCGCCTGGCGTCTCCGTCGACCAAAAGAGGTAGAAGACATCCCGCAGCTCCCTTGCGCCGAGCTGGGGAGGGAAGATGGCCCGCTCCTTGCGCAGCGCCGCGAGCCGCTGCGCCTCGGCCGACTTGACGCCCTTCTCCTTGTCGGCTTTCAGAGCCATGGCGAGGGCGGCGGAGGAGGCCGACGGCGGTGAGCGCGGCCAGGCGAAAGGGGCGGGCGCTGCTCTCTTCGCACCGGAGAAGAAGGGGGGAGCGGCGGTGGTTTTCTTGACAAGACAGCAATGGCGGAGTGGACGGCCTGCCCCTGTTTCCTCCGCTTATAAAGAGGGGGAGGGGGCGGCCGTTCCGCTTTTCCTAATAAAGAAACCCCCACGACCACACCCACGATCTCTCGCACGACGCCACGTCCGGTGCGTGCCGTTAGTGGGGATCGTGGTGGGTCCGGGCGAGATTGCGGCGTGGTCGAGGCCACGTGTGCCCGTCTGCTGTTTGAACTGGCCCGCAGCGCTTCGGCACCGTGTCTGACCCGAGCGGGGGCTCTGTCGGGTACTAGAGTAGGGTACCCTAGTATCCCGTACTCGTGCACGCAGACAGTTGTAGCACCCAGCGGCAGGGTTTGCCTCGTCACCACCAAGATCCTCCGTGGTTCCTTTGGAGCCATTCAAGAACAAAGTATTTGATTAAGAAGACAAGGCCCCGGCAAGAGGAGCTTGTCGGGAAGGCCACTCAAGGCATGCAGAAGGCAAGGCCCGGCAAGAGGAGCTTGCCGGGAAGGCTCAGGCGCGACAAGCCTCCGGACGCGACATGGATTCGGCCGCGGCAAGGCGCTTGCCGCTGCAAGCAACCTCTCTCCATCTCCGCTCCAGCTCATCCAGCGACGTGTCGCCATGGGACCATTCCATGCGAGCGTGTCGAGAGGCTGTGCAGCCAGCAGAGAGCAGCGATAAGCGGGCGACAAGCTTGCCATCATGGCGAGCGGAGGCGCACCTGACGGTCTTTTGTTGCACTGTTTGGGCGACACTGACGGGCATTTATTGCTTTTGTCCCTTGCCGTCAGAGTTAGGTATTTTGCACTGTACACTGTTCGAGTAGGTGTACCAACTCCTGTTTTTACATTTGTACCCTCGCCTGTGTTGCCACCTGTCGGAGACCCTTTGAGCATATAAAAGGAGGCCCATGCATAGCGTAGAGGGGTTGGAGTTTCGGTTCATTCGACTCACTAGAGACTGATACGCCACGCTTAGGTTTTGTAGCTCGCATCGCTCCCTAGCAAGAAGACAATACATCAAACAAGCAGCAGTAGGAGTTTTATCTCTCCGGAGAGCTCCGAAGCTGGGTAAACTGCTCGTGTGCCTCGCCTCGATCCGCTCTTCGTGCGATCTCCGCCCCCTCTGAACCACAAAGGGGCCTGGTCCGCCGGCCCCATAGGTGTCCGTGGGTACGATCAGCCTCCCCGACATAATCTCCCGAAGGTTTTGACCACCGTACCATGGCAATATCTCCTGTTTTCGTTTTGAGTTATTTCTGCAGCAGATTTAGAGCAAGAGACCCTCGCAAGAGTTGGTCGGGGAGAGTCGTGTCTCTCATCCGACACCGAGCACGAGAGCAAACAGCGAAGCTGACCACTTTGGGAAATCAACGGAGGAAGAGATGGAGGCTGACTTGAAAAGGGTGGATGCCATGGAGGAGGACCAAGAAGTTACCTCTCATCTTCAAACTGGATTCATGCTGGAGGAACTTCAGAGCTCAGCAATACCAAATTCGGTCATCCCTCCCAATGCTAGATTTCTCTGTTATGAAAATATGAAAATGAGTGTTTCTTTTTCCCCCGTAGCTATGGAACATCCATGGGTGATTGGAGCTCTAGCCGTCACGGGTAAACTTCGCAAGGAAATAATGGATCTTAAGCAGCAAAATAAGCTCAAGGAGGAGAATCGCATCCTAAGGGGCATCATCGCCAAGAATATCACATCACCACCTCCGAAGAAAGAGACATAAGTACATGGGTATGGGCATTCCCCTTGGCAACTGCCAATCTCGGGGGAGGTGCCCAGGTATCGTATCACCATCACATCTTTACATTTATCGTTTTTCTTAGTTCATCCTTTTGGTTATATCTTTATCTAGTAGAATAAAAGTTTTTAGTATGATCTAGCTTTGAGTTTTGCTTTATGTTCACTCTATGTAATCGAGTCCGTGAGTTATATATAATAAAGAATAGTTTTGAGTTGAGGGCTTTGCTTTCTTGCTATGATCTTGAGGAAATTAAATAAAATAAAGGAATAAAAAGAAATAAAATGATCATATAATGATCTTATGGAGAGTAATGACTTCACATATAAAGAGTATGATGAATAAAATTTGTTGGGAGTTGACAAACATAGTTTTGGTCATTGCTGCAATTAATAGGAAGTAATAAAGAAAGAGAGGCTTCACATATAAATATACTATCTTGGACATCTTTTGTAATTGTGAGCACTCATTAAAATATGACATGCTAAAAAGTTGATGTTGGACAAGGAAGACAACATAATGGGTTATGGTTTCTTATATCCGAATAGAAGTTATATTGTCATGGATCCTCTAACATGTTGATTTTGCCTTTCCCTCTCATGCTAGCCAAATTCTTTGCACCAAGTAGAGATACTACTTGTGCATCGAAACATCCCTAAACCCAGTTTTGCCATGAGATTCCACCATACCTACCTATGGATTAAGTACGATCCTTCAAGTAAGTTGTCATCAGTGCAAGCAATAAAAATTGCTCTCTAAATATGTATGATCTATTAGTGTGGAGAAAATAAGCTTTATACAAACTTGTGATATGGAAGAAATAAAAGCGATGGACCGCATAATAAAGTTCTTTATCACAAGCGGCAATATAAAGTGACGTTCTATTGCATTAAGATTTTGTACATCCAACCATAAAAGCGCATGACAACCTCTGCTTCCCTCTGCGAAGGGCCTATATTGTACTTTTAACTTCTACCCTTATACAAGAGTCATGGTGATCTTCACCTTTCCTTTTTACACTTTTTATTTTAGCAAGCACTATGTGTTGGAGAGATCCCGATATATATATCCACTCGGATGTAGGTCATCATAAATCATTATTGTTGACATTACCCTTGAGGTAAAAGGTTGGGAGGCGGAACTATAAGCCCCTATCTTTCTCTGTGTCCGATTGAAGCTTTAAACCCATAATAATCGTGTGAGAGTTAGCAATTGTGAAAGACTAAATGATAGTTGAGTATGTGGACTTGCTGAAAAGCTCTTGAATTGACTCTTTCTGATGTTATGATAAATTGCAATTGCCTGCATGTGAGATCATAGTTTGTTAGTTTTCAATGAAGTTTCTGATTCATACCTTACCTTGTGAATGAATTATTACTCTAGCATAAGAAATTATATGACAATATATGTTGCTGTTCTAAAGATGATCATGATGCCCTCATGTACGTATTTTATTTTATCGACACCTCTATCTCTAACCATGTGGACATATTTTCGATATCGGCTTTTGCTTGAGGACAAGCGAGGTCTAAGCTTGGGGGAGTTGATATGTCCATTTTGCATCATGCTTTTATGTTGATATTTATTGCATTATGGGCTGTCATTACACACTATATCACAATACTTATGCCTTTTCTCTCTTATTCTATGAGGTTTACATGAAGAGGGAGAATACCGGTAGCTGGAATTCTGGACTAGAAAAGGAGCAAATATTAGAGACATATTCTGCATAACTCCAAAAGTACTGAAACTTAACGAAGAATTAATTAGGAATATATAAAAAATATTGGGCGAAGAAAGCACCAGAGGGGGCCCACCATCCATCCACACAGGTGGGGGCGCGCCCCCTACCTTGTGGGCCACCTGGGCAGGCCCCCGATGCCCATCTTCTGCTATATGGTGTCTTTTGCCATAAAAAAAATCAAAAGAAAGCTTTCGGGACAAAGCGCCACTGTCTTGAGGCGGAACCTGGACAGAACCAATCTAGGGCTCTGGCGGAGCTGTTCTGCCGAGGAAACATCCCTCCCGGAGGGGGAAATCGAAGCCATCGTCATCACCAACGATCCTCTCATTGAGAGGGGGTCAATCTCCATCAACATATTCACCAGCACTATCTCCTCTCAAACCCTAGTTCATCTCTTGTATCCAATCTCTGCCTCAAAACCTCAGATTGGTACCTGTAGGTTGCTAGTAGTGTTGATTACTCCTTGTAGTTGATGCTAGTTGGTTTATTTGGTGGAAGATCATATGTTCAGATCCTTAATGATAATTAATACTCCTCTGATTATGAACATGAATATGCTTTGTGAGTAGTTACGTTTGTTCCTGAGGACATGGGAGAAGTCTTGTTATAAGTAATCATGTGAATTTGGTATTCGTTCAATATTTTGATGAGATGTATGTTGTCTTTCCTCTAGTGGTGTTATGTGAACGTCGAATACATGACAGTTCACCATGATTTAGGCCTGGGGGAAGGCATTGGGAAGTAATAAGTAGATGATGGGTTGCTAGAGTGACATAAGCTTAAACCCTAGTTTATGCGTTGCTTCGTAAGGGGCTGATTTGGATCCATATGTTTCATGTTATGGTTAGATTTATCTTAATTCTTCTTTCATAGTTGCGGATGCTTGCAAGAGGGGTTAATCATAAGTGGGAGGCTTGTCCAAGGAAGGACAACACCCAAGCACTGGTCCACCCACATATCAAATTATCAAAGTAACAAACACGAATCATATGAGCATGATCAAAACTAGCTTGACAGTAATTCCCATGTGTCCTCGGGAGCATTTTGCTTTTTATAAGAGTTCGTCCAGGCTTGTCCTTTTCTACAAAAAGGATTGGGCCACCTTGCTGCACCTTTGTTACTTTTGTTACCTGTTACCTGTTACGAATTATCTTATCACACAACTATCTGTTACCGATAATTTCAGTGCTTGCAGAGAATACCTTGCTGAAAACTGCTTGTCATTTCCTTCTGCTCCTCGTTGGGTTCGACACTCTTACTTATAGAAAGGACTACTATAGATCCCCTATACTTGTGGGTGAGTCACCGAGCTGAACATGTGCAGAACGCGGAGGTGTCGTACGTTCGGTACTTGATAGGTTGGAGCGTGAAGAAGTTCGACTACATCAACCGCGTTGTTAAACGCTTCCGCTTACGGTCTAAGAGGGTACGTAGACACACTCTCCCCATTGTTGCTATGCATCTCCATGGATAGATCTTGCATGTGCGTAGAATTTTTTTTGTTTTCCATGCAACGTTTCCCAACACGGCCCGTGACCCCGGACATCCGGCCATCCGGCCCGCAAGCCCAGATATCCGACCCCTCGCAGCAACACCTCCTCCACCACTTGTTTCTTCCACCGAACTTCCACCAATGTTGACCGGGCCTACACCAATACGTCCGCATACCACCATCGCTTTCTACAACCACCACCACTTATCTGCTACCACCTCAAACAATTTTTGCCACATTTGGTCTTTGAGAATTTGCATTGCAGTTTTCGTTTCCTAACGTGTTTCGGCTACTTAGGCACAGTTCGACATCGACATCACCCACCGCCACTCATCTTCGTCATCGACCATGACTATTTCATCATTTTGACACCATCCACTGTAAGCAAGGACGGTAACCTCGATGACACTCTCATATATTCTCCCTTGCCATTGCATTGATAACCCCATAGCCTTCCTTTTGCGCCACTTTCCCATCGAGACTAGCCTTTGAGTATTGTGGGAATGTTACTTGTGCACATTAGTGGTCATTGCATATATCACATCATGGTATACACATCTTGGTATCATATCTTGTGCCACAAGGTTGTCATCGCATATACACAATTGCTATCTTGGTTCGTCAAGTTTTGCATAAGTGGCCATAGAAAGAGCTCAAAAGAGAAAGAGCCAAACAAGCTTTTAAGCAAAAGAGAAAGATAAGCAAAGATATTTTAAACAAGAACCGTAGCATCATACTACATTAAGATTGTCATACTCGATCATCTTGGATCATACCACCGGAACACCATACATAAAGCATACTTGGGATAGAAGTCGTTGCATTTTTGCCTTGTAGGTTGTGCACAAGTCTCGTATCCGCCTATTGTGCAATCGTGCTAGCGTCTCCCTAGAGTTGTGCAACAAGAGCATTTTCCGTGGATTCCACATTTTGAGCTCATTTTTGGTTGCACAACCCCATCTATCATTCTGTGTGTGTGTTTCCGTGTGCCACATATTGCTTGGTCTACTTGTTGCATTTCCAAATTTGTGAATCTTTTCCAACATTATTGAGTCTTACTAACAATTTCATAAATTTTGTCCACCATACTAACCAAGCTCCACCAAAGGCTTTATTTGTGTAGGTGTGAGAGATTTACGGGAACCGGTACCAATTCTGCTATTTACTTGCTACATCATTGAGTGATCATTGCACTACAAAAAAATACACTTCCGTGACGATACGTGTTTGTCACACTAGGTCACGTTTTCTGTCATGCATGTACATCCATGACAATTTTATGATAGAATCAAGATAGTCATACATGTGCTCTCGTAGAAGTGTTCCATGACATTACCAAAATTATCATCACATAAGTGTTCACTTCCATGACGATAAACCGCGCGTCATAGAAGTGCTTTCGTCAAGGGTAACCGACACGTGGCATCCACCGTAACGGGTCACCGTTAAGCTATCGGGTTCCGGTTTGGATCCGATAACCCGTTAACAACCCGTACCAATGGCGATTTTCGACGTGTAAAATTCTCATTCGCCGACGATCCACGTGTTGGCTCAGCGTTGGGACATATGTCAGCCGTCCATTTGACAAGAATCACCAATGAAACTTTGACACGTGGGACGACCCAATAGAGGCCCATATAGGTTTAAAAGTCGGCCCAGGAACAGGCCCAAAAGATTTCGTCACATCTAATGGGCCGGCACGTTAACAGCCTAAGATTTTCTGGACCAAATTATAGCCCACATCAGATATGGGCCATTAAATGACTGCAATATTCTGGGCCAGTTTACGACCCATATCAGATCCGGCCCGTTAACATCCTGCAATAGTTTGGGCCAAATTACGGTCCATACCTGATCTGGCCCATTAACTGATTTTCATTTCTTGGGCGAAATTACGGCCCACAACAGATACGACCCTTTTAACAGCTACGGTGCCGTTGGGCCCATTGGGGGTCTGATTTGCTCTTCAGCCTCTTAATGGCCCGTTTAACAGTTCAGCCCGATATTAGTTTCAGCGAGTGAGCGGCCCTGTGTACATATGGGCCTCTTTCGGTCCGGTTTCACTTTCGGCCATTTAAAGGCCCGAGTTGCTCCTGGGCCTAATTATGGTCCGTAGTTACTTTCGGCCTCTTAACGGCCCGTAGTCTTCGTGGATACATTCTAGCCCAAACTGCCTATCGGCCTGTTAAAGGCCCTTGAGAGTGTTGGGCCTAATTTTGGCCCGTTATACATCCGACCCGCTTCCCGCCCGTCATGTAATTGGGTCACCCAAGGCCCAAAAACATTTCACCCTATTAATTGCCCATCATCCGAATGGGCCAATAATGGGCCGATTTATATTACAGCACGCTGTCGGCCCGTGATTTGTTCGCCACAATTAAGGTTGAATCTAGTTTTTAACCTGTTAAAAGCCTATTTAATTTTCTAACCCAATTAAGGCAAGCGGTTTACTCGGCCTTTTAAAGGCCTGAAACTAATAGTGGGCCAGATTAAGACTAGACATAACTAATGGCCCAAGATGATTGTAGGCCCATGGTTCGGCCCGTACTAGCGATTGGCGACCGACCAGTTTTAGTACAGAAATTATTATTTTATAAACCTAACCTATTGGCTCATTGTGCACCGATCGAAGTTTAAGACCTTTTCTCAGAGCGATGACGGCATAAACAGCAAATAAATTACAGCCTCGTGATGTAGAATAAACCTAGACTATACAATAAAGAAATTACATCATATTATATCCCCTGGGCATCAAAGTTCGCCGCCAGTGATAATAAAGGGCAACCGGACAGCAGATTCCATAAAATGGGCAGGTCGCCTCTAGTGGAAGTTAACATGCCGACAAAATAATAGACAGAACCGACAACCCTTCATCATAGTTCAAGAAAGGTTAGCCCGGCCCAGGAGCTGCAGTGCAAGCAACTTAGCAACCTGATGGGACTATGCTTCTTTGACGCTTATATCCACCAACTTAAGTTGCATAGCATCAATAGACGTCCTGTACTTATGGTTAATCTTGCATAGAGATTGGAGTTCCAGTCAAATTTGAGCAGAAGCATGTCTTTCTGCTTGAATTTGAACAGAAAAAAGTCGAGCAGATTCAATGACGACTTCATCGAGCTTGTGTCACTGAGTAAGTTCGACACTACATCAAGATATGACTTTGTGGTTGTATCCCTACCCTCAAGATGTGTTGGCTTCTTCTCTAGAATATATGTTAGAGGGACAAACAATGGGTTTGTCTCACTATCATTGTGGCAGTTCTTCCTAGCAGCAATGCTGTCACCCTGAAAGAGAAACAAGTAGGTAGATAACAGGTTTTGCACGTATAAGCATCAGCGCTGTCAATACATTTCATTTATTTGTCAGAAATAAAGAGACACGATTTAAAATAGCATTAACATAATAGGCATTGTTCATAGTTAAGACGGCAAGAAATGGCATTGTGCAGGAGCGACCAGCTTCACCAGACCACTGGATTACAGATCAAGAACACAAGCATACATGTAGTTCTAAGCAACGTATACGCATGAATGGTGAGCATATTGTCAATTTATACCATTTAAGATTGGTAAATAAAGATACACGATTTAAATAACATTAATATAATATGGCATTGTTCATAGTTGAGACATAGTAGGATATGACATTGTGCTGTTGTTGGTAGTTTCACCACACCACTGGATTACAGATCAAGAACACAAGCATACACATAGTGCTAAAGAAGATAACTTGCTATGTTTAGTTTAATTTACATGGTACGAATAAGGAACTAGGTTGTACAACTAAAGACTGAAATTGAGAAGGAGGAACTTATGTTTATGTACTTCTTCTTTATAAACTTTGAACAAGCAATTTGATGCAGACGATAAAAATAAATAGCATTTGCACTCATAGCCATCCAAATATACACAACAAAGTTTGAAGGCTCGAGGAGGAAAAACTTACATTAGTAGTGAAGACATGCTCTATAAAGCCCTTGTCCATATTGATGGGGGGGGGGGGGCAATCCAAGAAGTTTACCGCACACTCTTCTTCAAGAGCATTGCCTTTATTCTACATTTTGTTAAGAGTAAATATAGATGTGAAAATATAGGAACAAATGGCGATTATTTAACTTAAGATGCAGAGTACAAATGTAAATACAACATACAGGCAGAAGGCACTGACAAGAGCAATGCGGAGCTAAACTTCTTCAGTAACATTGGTTTTATTCAATATTTTGGCAAGAGTAAATGTAGATCTGATGTGTAGAAAATGGAGGGCAAGGGAAAATAAGCTGCCAAGTGTACATGAAGAACTAGCTGATGAATATAAGTACAGTGATGAAGGACAATAGATACTTACAAGAACAATGCAGAACTAAATTTCTTCATAAGCATTGGGTTTATTCTACATTAATTTAAGCATTAATATAGATCTGATAATTTGGAGCGGACAGTGGATAAGCAAGCTATAATGCAAAATGATGTCACATAATCCACCAGGTATGAATGTAAGGACATCGATAGGACAATAGGTACTCACACGAGCAAAGCAGCGACCAACATAGTTGCGATATCCTAGGCTTTGTGGCGCTGGTTCTATCGCCAATATACGTCGGGTGCAATGTGATTTATCCGGTAGCACCATCTTTTTCAAGGACTTTGCTTGTTGATGACCCGCAAGTATAGGGGATCAATTGTAGCTCTTTTTGATAAGTAAGAGTGTCGAACCCAACGAGGAGCAGAAGGAAATGACAAGTGGTTTTCAGCAAGGTAATGTCTGCAAGCGCTGAAATTGTAAGTAATAAAGTAGTTTGATAGCAAGATAATTTGTAATGAGCAAGGAATGATAGTAGTAACAAAAGTGCAGCAAGGTAGCCATCGTTTTGAGGCAAAGGACATGCCAAAATGGTCTCTTATAATAAGCAAAGCGTTCTTGAGGGTACACGGGAATTTCATCTAGTCACTTTCATCATGTTGGTTCGATTTGTGTTCGCTACTTTGATAATTTGATATGTGGGTGGATGATGACCCACAAGTATAGGGGATCTAAGTAAGAGTGTCGAACCCAACGAGGAGCAGAAGGAAATGAGAAGAGGTTTTCAGTAAGGTATTCTCTACAAGCACTGAAATTATCGGTAACAGATAGTTTTGTGATAAGGTAATTTGTAACGGGTAACATGTAACAAAAGTAAACAAGGTGCAGCAAGGTGGCCCAATCCTTCTTGTATAAAAGGACAAGACTGAACAAACTCTTATATAAAGGAAAGCTCTCCCGAGGACACATGGGAATTATCGTCAAGCTAGTTTTCATCATGCTCATATGATTCACGTTCGTTACTTTGATAATTTGATATGTGGGTGGACCGGTGCTTGGGTACTACCCTTCCTAGGACAAGCATCCCACTTATGATTAACCCCTCTTGCAAGCATCCGCAACTACAAAAGAAGTATTAAGGTAAACCTAACCATAGCATGAAATATATGGATCCAAATAAGCCCCTTACGAAGCAACGCATAAACTAGGGTTTAAGCTTCTGTCACTCTAGCAACCCATCATCTACTTATTACTTCCCAATGCCTTCCCCTAGGCCCAAATAATGGTGAAGTGTCATGTAGTTGACGTTCACATAACACCACTAGGGGAAAGCCAACATACATCTCATGAAAATATCAAACGGATACCAAATTCACATGACTATTTATAGCAAGACTTCTCCCATGTCCTCAGGAACAAACGTCACTACTCACAAATCATATTCATGTTTGTAATCAGAGAGGTATTAATATGCATAAAGGATCTGAACATATGATCTTCCACCTAATAAACCAACTAGCACCAACTACAAGGAGTAATCAACACTACTAGCAACCCATAGGCACCAATATGAGGTTTTGAGACAAAGATTGGATACAAGAGAAGAACTAGGGTTTGAGAGGAGATGGTGCTGGTGAAGATGTTGATGGAGATTGACCCCCTCCCGATGAGAGGATCTATGGTAATGATTTCCCCCTCCCGGAGGGATGTTTCCCCGGCAGAACAACTCCGCCGGAGCCCTAGATTCGTTTCGCCAGGTTCCGCGTCGAGACGGCGGCGCTTCGTCCCGAAAGCTTCCTTCTGATTTTTTCCAGTGCAAAAGACTCCATATAGCAAAAGATGGGCACCGGAGGCCTGCCAGGGGACCCACGAGGCAGGGGGCGCGCTCAGGGGGGTAGGGCGCGCCCCCACCCTCGTGGATAGTGGGTGGCCCCCCTCTGGTGCTTTCTTCGCCCAATATTTTTAATATATTGCAAAACTGACTTTCATGGAGTTTCAGGACTTTTGGAGTTGTGCAGAATAAGTCTCTAATATTTGCTCCTTTTCCAGCCCAGAATTCCAGCTACCGGCATTCTCCCTCTTCGTGTAAACCTTGTAAAATAAGAGAGAATAGGCATAAGTATTGTGAAATAATGTGTAATAACAGCCCATAATGCAATAAATATCGATATAAAAGCATGATGCAAAATGGACGTATCAACTCCCCCAAGCTTAGACTTCGCTTGTCCTCAAGCGGAAGCCGATAACGAAAAATATGTCCACATGTTTAGAGATAAAGGTGCCGATAAAATAAAATACGGACATGAGGGCATCATGATCATTCTTATAATAGCAACATGTATATATATATTGTCATATGATTTCATATGCTAAAGTAACAATCTATTCACAATGTCAAGTATGAATTAGAAACTTCATTGAAAACTAACAAACTATGATTTCGGTCATTGAAGCAATTGCAATTTATCATAACATCGCAAAGAGTTAATATAAGAGCTTTTCAGCAAGTCCACATACTCAACTATCATTTAGTCTTTCACAATTGCTAACACTCACGTGATTATTATGGGTTTAAAGCTTCAATCAGACACAGAGAAAGATAGGGGCTTATAGTTCCGCCTCCCAACCTTTTACCTCAAGGGTAATGTCAACAATAATAGTTCATGATAATCTACATCCAATTGGATATATTTATCAGGATCTTTCCAACACAATGTGCTTGCCAAAGGATAAAGTCTAAAAAGGAAAGGTGAAGATCACCGCGACTCTTGCATAAGACAAAAGACAAAAATAAAAGATGGGCCCTTCACAGAAGGAAGCAGAGGTTGTCATGTGCTTTTATGGTTGGATGCACGAAATCTTAATGTGAAAGAACGTCACTTTATATTGCCACTTGTGATAGGTACCTTTATTATGCAGTCTGTCGCTTTTATTGCTTCCATATCACAAGATCGTATAAAGCTTATTTTCTCCACACTAATAGATCATACATATTTAGAGAGAAATTTTCTATTACATGCAACAATGACAACTACCTTGAAGGATCTTACTCAATCCATAGGTAGGTATGGTGGACACTCATGGCAAAACTGGTTTTAAAGATATTTGGAAGCACAAGTAGTATCTCTACTTGGTGTAAAGAATTTGGCTAGCATGAGGGGGAAAAGCAAGCGCAACATGTTGGATGATCCATGACAATATACTTTATTTCAGATGTAAGAAAACATAACCCATTACGTTGTCTTCCTTATCCAACATCAACTTTTAGCATGTCATATTTTAATGAGTGATCACAATCATAAAAGATGTCCAAGATAGTATATTTATATGTGAAAACCTCTCTTTCTTTATTACTTCCTATTCATTGCAACGATGACCAAAACTATGTTTGTCAACTCTCAACAACTTTTATTCATCATACTATTTATATGTGAAGTCATTACTCTCCATAAGATCAATATGATCTCTTAATTCTTTTTATTCTTTCTTTTATTCCTTCAAGATCATAGCAAGATAAGCAAGCCCTTGACTCAAAACTAATCTTTATTATATATAGCTCACGGACTCGATTACATAGAAGGATCATAAAGCAAAACTCAAAACTAGATCATACTAAAACTTTATCTACTAGATCAAGATATTACCAAAAGGATTGAACTAAGAAAAAATGGTAAAGATAGGAGTGTGATGGTGATACGATACCGGGGCACCTCCCCCAAGCTTGGCAGTTGCCAAGGGGAGTGCTCACAATCATAAAAGATGTCCAAGATAGTATATTTATATGTGAAAACCTCTCTTTCTTTATTACTTCCTATTTATTGCAACGATGACCAAAACTATGTTTGTCAACTCTCAACAACTTTTATTCATCAGACTCTTTATATGTGAAGTCATTACTCTCCATAAGATCAATATGATCTCTTTAATTATTTTTATTCTTTCTTTTATTCCTTCAAGATCATAGCAAGATAAGCAAGCCCTCGACTCAAAACTAATTTTTATTATATATAGCTCACGGACTCGATTACATAGAAGGATCATAAGGCAAAACTCAAAACTAGATCATACTAAAAATTTATCTACTAGATCAAGATATTACCAAAAGGATCGAACTAAGAAAAACGGTAAAGATAGGAGTGTGATGGTGATACAATACCGGGGCACCTCCCCCAAGCTTGGCAGTTGCCAAGGGGAGTGCCCATACCCATGTATTTATGTCTCCTTCCTCGGAGGTGGTGATGATGGAGTTGTTGATGATGTAGGTTTGTCGTCCATCTTCCAAGGCATAGGCTCACCATCATAGAAGCATGATCAAGTCTACGGGATCCTCAAATCTGCAGCCAAACTCATCCTCTTGAATCTATATTCATACTCACGGTTTTGGTTTTGCAGGTCATTGCTACCTCTTGAGCACTGCGTTGGTTTTCCCTTGAAGAGGAAATGGTGATGCAGTAAAGTAGCGTAAGTATTTCCCTCAGTTTTTGAGAACCAAGGTATCAATCCAGTAGGAGACCACGCTCGAGTCCCACACACCTACACAAACAAATAAGAACCTCGCAACCAACGCGATAAAGGGGTTGTCAATCTTTTCACGGTCACTTACGAGAGTGAGATCTGATAGATATGATAAGATAATATTTTTGGTATTTTTATGATAAAGAGAAATAAAGATGCAAAGTAAAATAAACGGTAAAAGAAATATATAAGTATTGGAAGATTAATATGATGGAAAATAGACCCGAGGGCCATAGGTTTCACTAGTGGCTTCTCTCAAGAGAATAAGTATTACGGTGGGTAAACGAATTACTGTCGAGCAATTGATAGAATTGAGCATAGTTATGAGAATATCTAGGTATGATCATGTATATAGGCATCACGCCCGTGACAAGTAGACTGAAATGATTCTGCATCTACTACTATTACTCCACACATCGACCGCTATCCAGCATGCATCTAGAGTATTAAGTTCATAAGAACAGAGTAATGCTTTAAGTAAGATGACATGATGTAGAGGGATAAATTCATGCAATACGATATAAACCCCATATTTTTATCCTCGATGGCAACAATACAATACGTGCCTTGCTGCCCTAGCATCACTTGGGAAAGGACACCGCAAGATTGAACCCAAAGCTAAGCACTTCTCCCATTGCAAGAAAGATCAATCTAGTAGGCCAAACCAAACTGATAATTCGAAGAGACTTGCAAAGATAACCAATCATACATAAAATAATTCAGAGGAGATTCAAATATTGTTCATAGATAATCTTGATCATAAACCCACAATTCATCGGATCTCAACAAACACACCGCAAAAGAAGATTACATTGAATAGATCTCCAAGAAGATCGAGGAGAACTTTGTTTTGAGATCCAAAGAGAGAGAAGAATCCGTCTAGCTAATAACAATGGACCCGCAGGTCTGAGGTAAACTACTCACACATCATCGGAGAGGCTATGGTGTTAATGTAGAAGCCCTCCGTGATCAATGCCCCCCGGCAAGATGCGGAAAAAGGCCCCAAGATGGGATCTCACGGGTACAGAAGGTTGCGGCGGTGGAAATAGGTTTTCGTGGATGCCTCTGATGGTTTGGGGGTACGTAGGAATATATAGGAGGAAGAAGTAGGTCAGTGGAGCCATGAGGGGCCCATGAGGGTGGAGGGCGCGCTTGGTGGGGGTGGGCGCGCCCCCCCTACCTCGTGGCCTCCTCGTCTGTTGCTTGACGTCCACTCCAAGTCCTCTGGATCACGTTTGTTCCAAAAATCACGTTCCCGAAGGTCTCATTCCGTTTGGACTCCGTTTGGTATTCTTTTTCTGCGAAACACTGAAATAGGCAAAAAAACAACAATTTGGGTTGGGCCTCCGGTTAATAGGTTAGTCCCAAAAATAATATAAAAGTGTATAATAAAGCACATTAAACATCCAAAACAGAATATAATATAGCATGGAACAATTAAAAATTATAGATACGTTGGAGACGTATCAGTCATAGATATGGGCTTGGAGGTGCTCGATTTTCTCATGAAGCTTGAAGATGGTCTCCCCAATGTTCTTGGCATCTAGCTTGTGGTTGTTGGTGAACTCCGTGATCATTATGTGGTTGGCGTCGAGTCCACGTTCCACCATCTCCTGGCACTTGAAAACTTGTTGCTACCATTGCTTCAAGTCTTGTCTCCACGCTTCCGGTCCTCCTTGGTCCCTCATCATCGCGGATGTGCAGCAACCCCTCACGCATCTCGGTGGTTTGAGGGTGTTGCAGCACCTCCGCGAGGTAGGGGTCGATGACCTTCTTGAAGAACTTGTCCTTGGGGGCGCTTGGAGACGTCATGGAGATCTGGATCTGTAAAAAAAACAGCTCGAAACAAAAACATGAGGTATTTGCGTGATACGAGGGTCAAAACCTTCGGGAGATTATATAATGATTTTTTACCGACCAAAAGAACTATCATGCAAGAAAACGGAGTCCGGAGAGCACACAAGGTGCCCACGAGGCAGGGGAGCGCGCCCTCCACTCTCGTGGATGCCTCGTGTCCCTTTCGGACTATTTCTTATTTTCCTATTTTCTTAAATATTCCAAAACGGAGAAAAAATGCTATTAGAACTGTTTTGGAGTTGGTTTACTTACTGTACCACATACCTATTCTTTTTTGGAGTCTGAAACGTTCTGGAAAGTGTCCCTTATATATATTCCTCCAGGGGTATAGTTTTGATAACATTAGTTTCAACATTTATGGGATTACCTGAGATATAATGTTTGATTCTTTGATCGTTCACCACCTTCGGATTTGTACCTTCGAAGTTGTTGATTTTTATGGCACCTGAACGATAGACCTCCTCGATAATGTAAGGACCTTCCCATTTAGAGAGGATTTTTCCTGCAAAAAATCTTAAATGAGAGTTGTATAGCAAAACATAATCACCTACATTAAACTCACGCTTTTGTATCCTTTTGTCATGCCATCTTTTAACTTTTTCTTTAAACAGTTTGGCATTCTCATAGGCTTGGGTTCTCCATTCATCAAGTGAGCTAATGTCAAATAGTCTCTTCTCACCAGCAAGTTTGAAATCATAGTTGAGCTCTTTAATGGCCCAATATGCCTTATGTTCTAGTTCGAGAGGTAAGTGACATGCTTTTCCATAAACCATTTTATATGGAGACATACCCATAGGATTTTTATATGCAGTTCTATAGGCCCATTATGCATCACCGAGTTTCTTGGACCAATTCTTTCTAGATCTATTAACAGTCTTTTGCAAAATTAATTTAATCTCTCTATTACTCATTTCTACTTGACCACTAGATTGTGGATGATATGGAGATGCAATTCTATGATTAACATCATACTTAGCAAGCATTTTATGAAAAGCACCATGAATAAAATGTGAACCACCATTAGTCATTAAGTATCTAGGGACTCCAAACCTCAGAAAATAAACTTCTTTAAGCATCTTAATAGAGGTGTTATGATCAGCACTACTAGTTGGAATAGATTCTACCCACTTAGTAACGTAATCAACAACAACTAAAATATGTGTATACCCATTAGAGGAAGGAAACAGTCCCATATAATCAAAGCCCCAAACGTCAAATGGTTGAATAACAAGTCAATAATTCATAGGCATTTCTTGACGTCTACTAATATTGCCAATTCTTTGACATTCATCACAAGACGAGACAAACTTACGGGCGTCCTTGAAAAGAGTAGGCCAATAAAAACCGGATTGCAATACCTTATGCGCAGTTCTATCTCCATCGTGGTGTCCTCCATAAGCCTCGGAGTGACACTTGCGTAGGATCTGTTCCTGTTCATGCTCAGGTACACAACGTCTAATAACACCATCTACTCCTTTATAAAGGTGTCGGTCATCCCAGAAGTAATGTCTTAAATCATAGAAAAACCTTTTCTTTTGCTGGTATGTGAAACTAGGTGGTATAAGTTTAGCAACAATGAAATTAGCATAATCAGCATACCATGGAGCAGTACGAGAAGCATTTGTGACAGCTAATTGTTCATTAGGAAAGCTACCATCAATAGGTAGTGGGTCATCAAGAACATTCTCTAACCTAGTCAAGTTGTCTGCAACGGGGTTCTCAGCTCCCTTTCTATCTGTAATATGCAAATCAAATTCTTGTAGTAGGAGAACCCATCTAATAAGTCTAGGTTTAGCATCTTTCTTTTCCATAAGATATTTAATAGCAGCATGATCAGTGTGAATAGTTACTTTAGAATCAACAATATAAGGCTGAACTTATCACAAGCAAAGACAACTCTGGGCACTGTCTAGAGTTTTACTAGCATATTTGATAACATTTAATTTCTTATCAACTCTTTGTCCTAGAACAACACCTCCAGCATAATCACTAGCATCACAAATAATTTCAAAGGGTAGATTCCAATCAGGTGGCTGAACAATGGGTGCAGAAATCAAGGCTTTCTTAAGTATTTCAAATGCTTCTACACAATAATCATCAAATACAAAAGGAACATCTTTTTGTAAGAGATTAGTCAGAGGCCTAGAAAGTTTTGAGAATTCTTTAATGAACCTCCTATAAAAACCTGCATGACCAAGGAAACTTCTTATACCTTTAATGTCCTTAGGACACGACATCTTTTCAATAGCATCAACTTTAGCTTTATCAACTTCAATACCTCTTTCAGAAATTTTATGCCCCAAGACAATACCTTCATTAACCCTAAAGTGGCACTTCTCCCAATTCAAGTCAAGATTAGTTTCTTCACATCTCTGCAAAACTCGATCAAGGTTTCTTAAGCAATCATCAAAATAAGTTCCATATACGAAAAAATCATCTATGAAAACCTCAACAATCTTTTCACAAAAGTCAGAGAATATAACAGTCATACATCTTTGAAAGGTAGCAGGTGATTACATAAACCAAAAGGCATACGTCTATAAGAAAAGGTACCGAAAGGGCAAGTAAAAGTGGTCTTTTCTTGATCCTCTTTTGACACAGGTATTTGAGAGAAACCAGAATAGCCGTCTAGAAAGCAAAAATGTGTATGTTTGGATAACCTTTCTAGCATTTGATCAATAAAAGGTAAAGGGTAATGATCCTTTTTAGTAGCTTTATTTAGTTTGCGGAAATCAATTACCATTCTATAACCTGTAACAATTCTTTGTGGGATCAATTCATGTTTATCATTAGGAACAATAGTAATACCTCCTTTCTTAGGGACACAACGGAGAGGAGTTACCCACTGACTATCAGCAACAGGATAAATTATACCTGCCTCCTGAAGCTTTAGTATTTCTTTTCTTACCACTTCTTTCATCTTAGGATTTAACCCTCGTTGGTGATCAACAACCGGTTTAGCGTATTTCTCCAATTTTATTTTGTGCTGGCATAGAGTGGGACTAATGGCCTTAAGATTATCAAGAGTATATCCAATAGCACCATGGTGCTTCTTCAGAGTTTTCAATAATTTCTCTTCTTCCTGCTCTGAAAGGTTAGCACTAATAATAACAGGATATATCTTCTTTTCATCAAGATAAGCATATTTAAGAGTATCAGGTAATGGTTTAAGCTCAAACACGGGATCACCCTTGGGTGGAGGAGGATCCCCTAGAATTTCAATAGGCAAATTGTGTTTCAAAATAGGTCCCTGTTTAAAGAATATTTCATCTATTTCCCTTCTTTCATTCATAAACATATCAATTTCATGGTCTAGCCAATCTTGTTCTAAAGGATCATTAGGAGGCACGACAATAGAAGCAAGACCAATAATTTCATCTTTACTAGGCAATTCTTTATCATGGGGTTGTCTACGAAATTTAGCAAAATTGAAATCATGAGACATATCCTCTAAACCAACAGAAACAATATCCTTTTTGCAATCTATCTTAGCATTAACAATATTCAAGAAGGGTCTACCAAATATAATGGGAAAAACGTTATCTTGTGGGGAAGCAAGAATAAGAAAATCGGTAGGATATTTAACTTTACCACACAAGACTTCAACATCTCTAACAATCCCAACTGGTGAAATAGTATCTCTATTGGCAAGCTTAATTGTAACATCAATACCTTCTAACTAAGTAGGTGCAATATCATGCATAATTTCTTCGTATAAAGAATGAGGTATTGCACTCGCACTAGCACCCATATCACATAAGCCATGATAGCAATGATCTCCTATTTTAACAGAAAGAGTAGGCATGCCTACAACAGGTCTATGTTTATTTTTAGTATCGGGTCTAGCAATTCTAGCAGCTTCATCATAGAAGTAAGTAACATGCCCATCAATATTATCAACCAAGAGATCTTTAACCATAGTAATATTGGATTCAACTTTAATTTGCTCAGAGGGTTTGGGTGTTCTAATATTACTTTTGTTGACCATAATTGAAGCTTTAGCATGATCCTTTATTCTAACGGGGAAAGGCGATTTCTCAATATAAGCGGTAGGAACAATAGGATCAACATTATAAGTGATAGTCTTTTCTTCAACTTTAATAGGTTCAACTACTTTTACGTTAATGGGAGGATGATATTTAAACTACTTCTCCTTAGGGAGATCATCATGAGTAGAAAAGGATTCACAGAAAGAAGCTACTATCTCAGAGTCAAGTCCATATTTAGTGCTAAATCCACGGAAAACATCGGTATCCATAAAAGATTTGACACAATCAAACTTAGGTGTCATACCAGACTCCTTACCTTCGTCGATTTCCCAATCTTCATAGTTGCGTTTAATTCTTTCCAATAAATCCCATCTAAATTCAATAGTCTTCATCATAAAAGAACTAGTACAAGAGGTATCGAGCATGGAGCGATTATTTAGAGAAAGCCGAGTGAGGGAGTCCCGGATTAGGGGGTGTTCGGATAGCCGAACTATGACCTTTGGCTGGACTCCTGGACTATGAAGATACAAGATTGAAGACTTCGTCCCGTGTCCGGAAGAGACTTTCCTTGGCGTGGAAGGCAAGCTTGGCAATACGGATATGTAGATCTCCTCCCATTGTAACCGACTCTGTGTAACCCTAGCCCTCTCCGGTGTCTATATAAACCGGAGGGTTTTAGTCCGTAGGACGAACAACAATCATACCATAGGCTAGCTTCTAGGGTTTAGCCCCTCTGATCTCGTGGTAGATCTACTCTTGTACTACCCATATCATCAATATTAATCAAGAAGGAGTAGGTTTTTACCTCCATCGAGAGGGCCTAAACCTGGGTAAAAACATCGTGTCCCTTGTCTCCTGTTACCATCCGCCTAGACGCACAGTTCGGGACCCCCTACCCGAGATCCGCCGGTTTTGACACCGACATTGGTGCTTTCATTGAGAGTTCCTCTGTCTTTGTCGCCATCGGAAGGATGCCTCATCCCGTCTTTAAAGACGGCTCTGTTACTCTGAGGAGCTTTGGCTATCGGCCAAACTCTCCGGCTAGGCAGTTTTCTTACGACCGCCTGGTCGGCCGCCGCGCCGATGATGACTTCTCGGGTCATCAAAAGCAATCTTCACGTCAACTCGGAACTCGCCGAGCAGTTAGATCCGATGGAGCTCTCTTCTTTAAACGAGCTCTTGGATCGCATCACCGCCCTGGGAGTCGCTACAGACTATGATCGGATTGGGCCTAAACCCGATCCGAGGGATATTAACTCTCCCCAGGTCACCCATCATGTTGATGTGGTGGAGGAACAATGCGGCCAATATTAGGCAAGAGCCTGAAGAAACAGTACATCATTACTGGGCCAGATTCCTCCTGGTTATGAACAGGATAAAGGACTGCCGCGAGGAAGACGCAATTTCATTCTTCTGCAATAATTTCACGGACATGGGAATCCTCAACGCCATAGGTCGCCGTGAAATTACACGCTTTGCTGACTTGGCGTCCATAGTACGAAAGTACTATGCGATGGAAAGCGCTGAAAACCAAGTAAGATTTTGGGACAATCCGGCCCCGAATACAAACCCAGTCCGAAACAAAAGGGTGCATTATCGCCAATCACCCGGGTTAAACACCAAAAAACAAAAAAACCCCACTGGGCATGGAACCGTACTGGAGGGATGGCTCAACGGACTCTATAAAAATTCATAGTACAGAGGGCGCCACACCAACTCATAGCCTTAGAGCATGTCGGATACTCCGGCAGGTGGCCAAAAGCGGCGAGGAGCTTCTAACCCCATATCCATAGAGCACCAGCCCAAGGATACCAATACGGTATTAACAATCTTCGAGACTTTCGCATCAAACAATATGCAAAAATGAACACTCCGCAACCTTGCAGAAGTCTACCAAGTAGCAACAATAAATCCATGGAGTGACACGGCTATTACCTTTAATGCCAGTGATGAACATAAATTCCAAACAGCCCGAGCACCAGCAGCATTGGTCCTCAGTCCAATAGTGGACGGCTTTCGCCTTACCAAGGTACTCATGGACGGTGGCAGCGGATTGAACCTCATTTATGAGGAAACCCTTCGAAAAATTGAAATAGACTGGAGCCGCATTGAGCGAAGCAGCACAACCTTTAGAGGAATAATCCCCAGTCGGGAAGCGAGCTGCACAGGTAAAATCACACTGGATGTGGTGTTCGGCACGCGGATAACTACATGTCCGAGGAGGTCACGTTCCAAGTGGCCCCGTTCAGCAGCGGATACCACGCTTTATTAGGGCGAGAGGCATTCACAATTTTTCAAGCTATACCCCATTACGGGTACATGAAGCTCAAAATGGCCGGGCCCAACAGAATCATCACTCTTGCTAGTAACCCGGACATAGCACTCCGCACCGAAAATAAGACAGCCGCACTAGCCATTGAGGCACTATCCAAAGCCCTAGCGGCCGAGGAACTGACTGTGCTACGCTCCACGGTGAACAGGGATGATGTGATACTCGATAAAAGATACAAGTCCACCTCCTTTAAACCAGCAGACGAAATAGTCAAATTCCAAGTCCACCCAACGGACCCTACAAAAACGGCTTCCATTAGGGCACAGTTAAACCCTGATGTAGACGCCGCACTACGAGAATTCCTACGCGAAAATTGGGACATTTTTGCCTGGCACCCTTCAGACATGCCAGGAATCCCACGCCGGCTAGCCGAGCACAGCCTAAACATCCTAAAAGGATTCAAGCCAGTCAAACAGGCTCTTCGGCGTTTCTCCGAACCTAAGAGACAAGCCATGGGAGAGGAGCTAGCCAAACTATTGGCGGCCGGATTCATCAGAGATATAAAACATCCGGACTGGCTAGCAAACCTGGTGATGGTACCAAAGAAGGACAAATCCTGGTGCCTATGCGTCGATTCCAAGGACCTCAACAAGGCTTGCCCAAAGGATCCCTTCCCCCTCCCCCGCATTGATCAAATTATCGATGCTACCGCAGGACACGATTCATTGTGTTTCCTTGATGCATACTTTGGCTACCATCAAATTAAGATGGCAGAACCTGATCAAGCCGCAACGGCATTTATCACCCCATACGGCCCATTCTGCTTCAACACAATGCCCTTCGGGCTCAAAAACGCCGGCGCAACATATCAGCGCATGATTCGGACATGTCCGCAAATCAGATCGGCAAAACAGTGGAGGCATACGTAGATGATGTGGTCGTCAAAACCAAGCATGTCGAAACTCTAGTAGACGACTTGAGGCTCACATTCGATAATCTCCAACATATGACATCAAGCTTAACCCGGAAAAATGCGTTTTCGGCACACCAGCCGGAAAGCTCTTGGGCTTCATTGTATCCGGTAGAGGAATTGAAGCAAACCCAGCCAAGATCCAAGCTCTGTCACAATTGGATATCCCAAAGGACCTCAAACAAATACAAAAATTGACTGGATGCGTGGCGGCTCTAAGCCGCTTTATCTCCCGTCTGGGAGAAAAGGCATTACCCCTTTATCGCCTCCTCCAAAGGTAATCGAACACTTCGAGTGGACGGATGCCGCCACGGCCGGACTCGAAGAAATAAAAGCCATATTGGCAACAAACCCGGTCCTGGCCGCGCCCAACATGGGCGAACCAATGCTATTATACATCGCGGCAACTCATCAAGTTGTAAGTGCGGTGCTCGTTGTCGAACGAGAAACGGATGGACACAAGTTCCCCCTTCAAAAACCAGTTTACTACGTGTCCACTGTCCTCACTCCATGCAAGTCACGGTATCCGCATTATCAAAAGATAGAGTACGCGGTGTTTATGGCATCTCGGAAGCTGCAACACTACTTTCAAGAGTGTTCAATAAAAGTAGCCTCCGAAGTACCTCTTAACGACATTATAAACAACCACGACTCGACAGGCCGGATTGCCAAATGGGCCATTGAGCTCCTCCCGTTCGACATAACCTATAAGCCACGGCGAGCCATTAAGTCGCAAGTTTTGGCCGACTTAATTCGCCGAATGGATCAAGCCAAACTCCCTAAAGAGTACGACACATATTCCAACTGGATCATGCACTTGACGGCTCCAAAATGTTGGCTGGTCTGGGGTCAAGGCGCTGCTCGACGTCCCCAACAGGAGATACGATTCAATACGTACTCGAGATAATATACGGACTCCAACAACGCAGCGAACACGAGGCCCTTCTACATGGTCTCCGGATGGTAGTATCCATGGGCATTCAACGCCAAGAGGTGCGCGGGGATTCGAACCTCGCGATATCCCAAATAAATGGAGACTTTGATGCCAAGGATCCAAAAATGGCAGCTTACCGCAACGCCGTCCTAAAAATGTCTGCTCGGTTCGAAAGGCTTGAATTTCACCATATAGCTCGAGAAAACAATCAGGCAGCCGACGTCTTGGCACGCATTGGCGCGAAGCGCGATGCCGCCCCCCCCCCCCCAATATCTTCTTAGAGCGGCTGTTCAAGCCATCCGTATTATGGGAAGGGGAGTCCGGAAATAACAGCCCGGACCCAACCGCGCTGCTTGATACCATTCCTAGCCTACCTAACACAATTCTGACACAATTGGAGGCTCTGCCGACGAAGTAACATCTTCAGCCCACGTGATAATGGCAGTCATTGCCCCGTGGACGTTACCATTCCTAGCCTACCTAACCAGGCAGGAACTTCCCGAGGACCAAAACGAGGCACACACCATAGTGCGGCGATCTAAAGCCTATAAAGTCCATGAGGGAGAGCTTTATAAGAAAAGCACCACCGGAGTCCTTCAAAGGTGTATCTCCGAAGATGAAGGGCGGAATATTCTGGCTGAAATTCATGCCGAACTCGGCGGGCACCACGCCGCAGCCTGGGCCCTTGTAAGCAAGGCCTTCCGTGCAGGATTTTATTGGTCGACGGCCCGGGCAGATGCTCAGGACTTAGTCCAACGATGCGTCGGTTGCCAGCTCTTTGCTAATCAAAACCACATGCCACCCACCGCCCTCCAAACTATACCCATCACCTGGCCCTTCGCGGTCTGGGGGCTTGACATGGTTGGACCCCTTAATGGAGGAACCCACAAGCAAAAATACCTACTGGTCATGGTGGATAAATTCACCAAATGGATAGAGGCCAAGCCTGTTAAGACGGCCGAATCTGGACCGGTGATAGACTTCATATCACGGTTCGTACACCATTACGGCGTCCCCCACAGCATCATCACTGATAAAGACACGAACTTCACGGCCGATGAGGTCAAACTCTGGTGCAAAAACATGGGCATCAAGCTCGACTATGCTTCAGTCTATCACCCTCAAACTAACGGTCAAGTCGAACGAGCAAATGGTCTAATCATGAGCGGCATCAAACCTAGATTAGTGCGGTCCCTCAAGGAATCTTACACACACTGGGTAGAGGAGCTCGACTCCGTACTCTGGGGGCTGCGGACCACGCCGAATCGCACCACCGGATTGACACCATTCTTTATGGTATACGGCGCAGAGGCAGTTCTGCCCTGCGACATAATTCATGACTAACCTCGCGTGCGCATGTACGAAGAAAGAGAAGCCGAGCTCAATCGACATGACAGTTTGGACGCCATGGAGGAGGAGCGTGACGTGGCAAAGCCCGTTCCGCATTCTATCAACAGCAGGCTCGAAGATATCAAAGCAGAGAAGTACGGGCCAAAAATTACAATGTTGGCGAGTTAGTTCTATGCCTGCCGGACAAGAAAAAGGACAAACTCAAGCCCAAATGGGAAGGTCCCTTTATTATCGACCAAGTCCTGACCGGTGGAGATGCATCGGATAACCGACTCGAGCCGAACCCACGGAACGCAGCCTGTCTCCGAAGATTCTACGCCTAGCGCCGGATTCTGAGTTCGTCTCCTTCCTCTGTCTATTTTTTACACATTGTCTTATATTTCTCTCCTTCTCCCTCTTTTTCTCTTACAGCCTTTAAAGGCTCGTTCGCGCATTGTTCGCACACACTTGAAGCGCTATCCGCGCTCATTATACCTGGGGGCTTCTTTTACAGAAGCTTATTTGTACGGGCTATATGCCTAACACATGTGTAATGCTTCCGCATGTACCTTTTATTCACCATTATATACATCGATATGACTTAAGTTTTGGCCAAGCTGGGTTGCCTGGCTCCTGTGCTTACCCCTACGTTCTCGATTGTTCGGCTAGGTGGTAAAAGGAGCACCTCTGCGATTGTTACTGCCGGGTCAGCCGGATGTGTACCTCAGAATGGGTGAAGCCGAAAGCTAGCGTTCTTAAGGGAATATTCGGTCGGTGAACTAAAGATGATTTCTCACTTATTTATTTATCCGCCCACAGATGCTTTTCTGCTTTTTTTGCAGTCCGGACATGCACTTTAAGGGATGCCTTCCAGGGAAAGGAACCCCTAATGGAACTATTCTCCCTGGAAGATGTTTCTTACTAACCATGTAATATAACATAACTAGTTGGGCACTTGTCTGTTAAAACACTAATGACCCCTACGCCTGGTCTCCACGCATACCCCGGTTCTTACATAACCGTGATGGTATTCGGACACACTCCGGACTATAGGGTCCCGAGGTTGAAGCGAAAAGGTCCGCCATGATAAACGATCTACAATCCGGCTAGAAGGCATTTTTACATGTCATCTTAAATTACATAGTCAATTTGACTGGGTGTATTCCTCCTCAATACCATCTAATAGGCTGTCAAGTTTACTGATCTGTTGGGAATACTTATGCCAATTCTACTTGGCCGTACACTAAGCTCACAGGATCTCCTTCCCATCAGGCCCCACAGGTCCGACCTCGGCCATGTGGTTTGGGTCAACCGTGTACCGCTGCGTCTTCACCATGGCCTAGGCCTCCCTGGCGCCTTGACGGCAGGCCGATATCTTCCATAATCAGAAGCGCCGCCGCGCTCCCTTAAGCCTCTCTGCAAGCTCTCCAAGGCCTTCGGGCAGGGAGACAGATGGCCACAAGGCCTGGGCGACGCCCTTCATCACCTGCCGAACTCGTTCGTGCAGTTGTAAGAGCTCGGGAAGAAGGTCACCCGTAGAACCGGGCATTTCCTCTACAGGACGACCTGTGAGCATACCTACCGACATAACTATGTTAGTCGACTTCTTCGCCGAACTCTTTTTCAAAGTTTGTTCAAGCACTTACTAAAAATGCCGCGTCGAAGCCGTCGATTCTCCTTCACGGAGTCCGCCAGCTGGGCACGAACATCTTTGAGTTCCTCTCCCAGCTAGGTGTTGGCATCTTGGAGATTATTCTTCTCCTGCCCTCACCCTCGTAAGCACGCTCTCCCCGGCTTTTAACCGACGCAAGAATTGTTGCTTGTGTGGATCTACTCCGGCGCCATCTGCAATGATATTGTCAGATTTACACATACGCTGCACTTCACAACATACTTATCTTTCGAAGCGTATATTACCAGAGGGGGTCTCCGTGGCCTCCCCTGCAGCGGCTAGTGCGGCCTCAAGTTGGGCTTTGCACTCTTCAAGCTCCTGGGACAGTTGGGTGTTTCTTTTTCTAAGATCCTGCATAACAAATGATCCTTAAATCAGTTATTCTAACTATTTCAAGTCTCGGGGGCTACTGGTATATATAACCATCAAATTTTCTCACCCTTATGTCTTTCACATACTGCTCCATGGCTCTGGCTAGACCATTTTGAGTGGCACGGAGGTGCGCATCTCCCGAATTGAAGGCATCCAATGCCTCTTGGGAGAAACATGCGTCACGAAGAACAGTCTGGCGACGCCTGTGATTCATGGCACTCTCCACCTCGGAGTTGGTGGCAGATAGTCCGTCGGCATCCTGCAGCCGGAGGAGTGTCCGACGCATGCCTCGTGGTTCGCCTCGCTTACGGACACGGCTTTGGAGCACACTGGTGGAGGCTCGATTGGCAGCCTCGCCGGATATAGTCCGGCGAGCGCTCTTTTTCCTGAAGGGAGCACGAGCGTTAGTATACCTTCCGGGAATAAAACCTGGGAACAAGATGGCATGCCATACCGTTGCGGCGGCGTCTCAATCCGGACCGCACTTCTTTTCAACCTGTTGGGCCTTGTTGCCCCTTGTTGGCTAGCCACCACAGGCTCGGCCTTCCGCCTCGAGGGCTCCCCCTACAAAACACCATTGACATACGGTGATCAAAGATAAGCACAGATGGATCATTTTCAAAGTATTGGGACTTCGGTCTCAGTTACCTGTGAGGCTGGAAATATTCCGGGGTAATCGGCCGTAATGGCAATCAAGGCATTGTCGATGCTTAGTTGGTAAAATACCCCATCGATCAGCTCCACGAATATGTCCGGATCCTCTTGGGAGGCCGGATCGAGGGACCTTTCCGGATCCTCGGGTTGTGGAGGAGGGCTGTTTATATCCTTTACGGCCCGACGCAATTCCTGCGTCGAAATCACAAAATAAGGTACTTAACTATGGGAATATGGAACGGATGGGCATAAAGAAGTGTCCGCTTACCCAGCTTGGAGGATTGTACATAGAAAATCCGCCCTGTGGATTGACGCGGAGGAAATCCTCCTCTTCTCCCTTGTATAACGCGGACAAGGCCTTCGTCAGAGTAGCAACCGATCCCGGCCCCTTACGGCCGCAGCGGGTGGCGTCGTCCTCCCCATTGAAATCCCACATGGGGTGGCCTCTATACTGAAGCAGCTGCACCCCCCGCATGATGCATGTGGCCATGACCCCGATCATGGTCAGTCCGGAATGAGCCAGTAATCTTATCCGGCTCATCAGGTAAAGGAAGTCCCTGTCATTTTCCTTCTGAGGGCTCCGTGGGCGCCAGCTTAGGCGCTTCTTCAAAGGAGCATTATTCAACTCAGGAAGGCCAATCCGAACAGGGTCCGGCAGGGGGACGTCTTCTATATAAAACCATTCTGAAGGCCAGTCTTCGGACGCCTCCTTTGGGGTTCCAGATAGATATCCGGTCCCGGCGACGTGCCATAGTTCGGCTCCGCCCACTTGATATATCGACCCCTCCTGAGAACGGGGCACAAGGAAGAACAGCTTCTTCCAATAGCGCGAAATGAGCCTCGACGCCCAAGAACAGCTCGCAAAGGGCTACGAAGCCCGCAATATGCAATATGGAGGTAGGCGTAAGGTTGTGCAGCTGGAGGCCGTAGAACTCTAGGAGCCCCCGGAGAAACAGATGAATTGGAAATCCGAGCCCTCTTATTAAGTAAGGGACAAGGCATACCTGCTCTCCTTTGGAGGGATTGGGGACGCTCTCCGCCTGCTTTCCGCCATTATAGGTGGCGAGTCCGGCTCGAACTGGGACCATGAAGGCTGGGGGAAGAAATCCCTTGGTTTGGAGCGTCACTCCATTGTAACCGACTCCAGGCTGAGGGCTGGCAGGGCGAGAGGAGGAGTTGCGTCGACTGGCCATGATGGAATGGATTTCTGTCAGATGCGCTCCGATGAATGCTCGCGAAGGGAAGATGGTGTGATTCGGATCTAAATCCTCGTCTAATTTATAAGGCAGCTTATTTGCGCAGCTAGGGGGGTAAAAGTAAAAACACCCTGGCTTTTCACATTCGTTTGACATGTGGAAGACTGCCATTATTGGGCATGCAAGCCAAGGAGCGCAATATTCACGAAAAGCCGGACACTATTCGACAGGTACACAGAATTTGGAGAGGAACCCGCCTTGCAATGCCGAAGACAAATCTGCGCGCCGGACTCATCGTCATTGAAGCCTGGTTCGGGGACTCTTGAGGAGTCCCGGATTAGGGGGTGTTCGGATAGCCGAACTATGACCTTTGGCCGGACTCCTGGACTATGAAGATACAAGATTGAAGACTTCGTCCCGTGTCCGGAAGGGACTTTCCTTGGCGTGGAAGGCAAGCTTGGCAATACGGATATGTAGATCTCCTCCCATTGTAACCGACTCTGTGTAACCCTATCCCTCTCCGGTGTCTATATAAACCGGAGGGTTTTAGTCCGTCGGACGAACAACCATCATACCATAGGCTAGCTTCTAAGGTTTAGCCTCTCTGATCTCTGGGTAGATCTACTCTTGTACTACCCATATCATCAATATCAATCAAGCAGGAGTAGGGTTTTACCTCCATCGAGAGGGCCCGAACCTGTGTAAAAACATCGTGTCCCTTGTCTCCTGTTACCATCCGCCTAGACGCACAGTTCGGGACACCCTACCCGAGATCCGCCGGTTTTGACACCGACACCGAGCATTAAATTTTTGAATAATAATTTCTCTTGAGAGATCATGATTGGGGCATGAATATAACATTGACTTAAGCCCCCCCCCAAGCTTGAGTGATGCTTTCTCCTCCGCGAGGCCAAAAATTATATATATAATTACGATCACGATGAACCAGATGCATAGGATAAAACTTCTGATGAAATTCCAATTTCAATTGGTTGTAGTTCCACGATCCAATATCATCGCATAGCCTAAACCATGTCAATGCCTTTCCCTTCGAAGATAAAGGGAATACCTTATTCTTGATAACATCCTCGGGCATACCTGCAAGCTTAAATAATACACAAACTTCATCCACATAGATTAGGTGCATATCAGGATGTAATGTTCCATCTCCTGTAAAAGGATTAGCTAGCAATTTCTCTATCATAACCGAAGGAATTTCAAAGTAAACATTTTCAGTAGGTTCAGTAGGTTGAGGAGCAACTCTTTGCTCTACTGATCGGGCTGAAGATACCCCGAACAAGCCCCTCAAAGGATTACTTTCCATAGTAACAAGTGACAGTAAATTTCAGCACATTATATAAATTTTTCCTTACCAAATTCCACATACCAAAGGCGTTTCACTCCCCGGAAACAGCGCCAGAAAAGAGTCTTGATAAAAACAAGTATAGGGGATCTATCGTAGTCCTTTCCGTAAGTAAGAGTGTCAAATCCAACGAGGAGCAGAAGGAAATGACAAGCGGTTTTCAGTAAGGTATTCTCTGCAAGCACTGAAATTATCGGTAACAGATAGTTTTGTGATAAGGTAATTTGTAACGGGTAACAAGTAACAAAAGTAAACAAGGTGCAGCAAGGTGGCCCAATCCTTTTTGTAGCAAAGGACAAGCCTAGACAAACCCTTATATAAAGGAAAGCACTCCCGAGGACACATGGGAATTATCGTCAAGCTAGTTTTCATCATGCTCATATGATTCGCGTTCGTTACTTTGATAATTTGATATGTGGGTGGACCGGTGCTTGGGTACTGCCTTCCTTGGACAAGCATCCCACTTATGATTAACCCCTCTCACAAGCATCCGCAACTACAAAAGAAGTATTAAGGTAAACCTAACCATAGCATGAAACATAAGGATCCAAATCAGCCCCTTACGAAGCAACGCATAAACTAGGGTTTAAGCTTCTGTCACTCTAGCAACCCATCATCTACTTATTACTTCCCAATGTCTTCCCCTAGGCCCAAATAATGGTGATGTGTCATGTAGTCGATGTTCACATAACACCACTAGAGGAAAGACAACATACATCTCATCAAAATATTGAACGAATACCAAATTCACATGACTACTTATAGTGAGACTTCTCCCATGTCCTCAGGAACAAACGTAACTACTCACAGATCATATTCATGTTCATAATCAGAGGGGTATTAATATTCATAAAGGATCTAAACATATGATCTTCCATCGAATAAACCAACTAGCATCAACTACAAGGAGTAATCAACACTACTAGCAACCCACAGGTACCAATCTGAGGTTTTGAGACAAATATTGGATACAAGAGATGAACTAGGGTTTCAGAGGAGATGGTGCCGGTGAAGATGTTGATGGAGATTGACCCCCTCCCGGTGAGAGGATCGATGGTGATGATTTCCCCCCTCCGGAGGGATGTTTCCCCGAAACAGCTCATGGGAGCCCTAGATTGGTTTCGCCAGGTTCCGCCTCGAGACAGCGGCCCTTCGTCCTGAAAGCTTCCTTCTGATTTTTTCGAGGGCAAAAGACTTCATATAGCAAAAGATGGGCACCGAAGTCTTGCCAGGGGGCCCACGAGGCGGGGGGCATGCCCAGGGTGGTAAGGCATAAGTATTGTGACAAAATGTGTAATAACAGCCCATAATGCAATAAATATCAATATAAAAGCATGATGCAAAATGGACGTATTAGTGGACCGGTGCTTAGGTGCTGTTCTTACTTGAACAAACCCCCTACTTATGATTAACCCCCTCGCAAGCATCCGCAACTACGAGAAAAGTATTAAGAATAAATTCTAACCATAGCATTAAACTTTTGGATCCAATCAGTCCCTTACGGAATAGCGCATAAACTAGGGTTTAAGCTTCCGTCACTCTCACAACCCATCATCTAATAACTACTCCAGAATGCATTCCCTTAGGCTCAAATATGGTGAAGTGTCATGTAGTCGACGTTCACATGACACCACTAAGGGAATCACAACATACATACTATGAAAATATCGAACACATATCAAGTTCACATGATTACTTGCAACATGATTTCTCCCATGACCTCAAGAACAAAATTAACTACTCACAAATGATAATCATGCTCAAGATCAGAGGGGTATTAAATAGCATATTGGATCTGAACATATAATCTTCCACGAAATAAACCATATAGTAATCTACTACAAGATGTAATCAACACTACTAGTCACCCACAAGCACCAATCTATAGTTCCGGTAACAAGATTGAACACAAGAGATGAACTAGGGTTTGAGATGAGATGGTGATGTTGAAGATGTGGATGGAGATTGCCCTCCCCAAGATGGGAGAGTTGTTGGTCATGATGATGACGATGATTTCCCCCTCCGGGTGGGAAGTTCCCCCGGCAGAATTGCTCCGCCAGAGGGCAAAAGTGCTTCTGCCCAAGTTCCGCCTCGAGACGGCGGCGCTCTGTCCCGAAAGTCCTCCCCTTATTTTTTTTCTAGGTCAAAATGGCCTATATACTGGGCACTGGAGGTGGACTGGGCTGAGCACAACCCACCAGGGCGCGCTTGGGGGGCCTGGCATGCCCTGGTGTCTTGTGCTCACCAGGTGGACCCCCTCAGATAGTTATTTGCTCCAGTATTTTTTTAATATTCCATAAACATTCCTCATGAAGTTTCAGCTCATTTGAAGTTGTGCAGAATAGGTAGCCTGACGTAGCTTTTTCAGGTCCATATTTCCAGCTGCCGGAATTCTCCCTCTTTGTGTGTTCCTTGCATATTACGAGATAAAAGGCATTATAATTACTCCAAAAAGTATTATTATGCATAAAAACATCATAAATAACAATAGGAAAACATGATGCAAATGGACGTATCAACTCCCCCAAGCTTAGACCTCGCTTGTCCTCAAGCGAAAGCCGAAATCGAAAACATGTCCACATGCTTAGAGAGAGAGAGAGAGGTGTCGATAAAAACAAAATACAGACATAGAAGCATCATGTTGAATATTATAACAACAACAAATTTAAACATAAGACTTTTATCATAGACTTCTCATGCATAAGTGACAATTCATCACACAATTGAAGTAAAAAGCATAAACTCTATTAGAAACCAACAAACTATGTTCTCACCAACTTTGCAACTACAATTCATCATCTTTTCAGAAGGGTCACGATCGAGCCTTTAGGCAAGTCCACATACTCAACCATCATATAGTCTTGTATGATTGCTAATACTCACCGCATACACATGAGCAAAATGTTTCAACCGGACACATAGAAAGATAGGGGCTTATAGTTTTGCCTCCCAACATATTCACCTCAAGGGCGACGTCAACAATAATAACTCATGCTACCCATTGTCGCGGGATATCCGCAGCCACCTATGGGACCAGGTGGCCCCTTGCTGGTTCGACGGGGGGACGTCGCATTGCACAAAGAGCAGATCAGTGCACGACAGCACGACAAAGAGCACACAAGCAATTTACCCAGGTTTGGGCCGCCGCGAGGTGTAAGACCCTACTCTTGCTTTGGTGGATTGATGGTGGAATGAATGTGGTGGTGCGTAGTACACTTGCTCGGCAAGGGCTGCCTCGTGGCAGCAGCGACTACACGCGTGTAGTAGCTTGGGCTTGTCAACTTTCCAACCCTCTAACCCCTCCTACGAGTGCCATGGGCCTCCTTTTATAGATTAAAGGGGTCACCACAGTGGCAAAGTGGTCATTATCCACTGATATGATAGCAAACAGTGCTATCATACCTAACTCTGCGGCCTGACAGGGTGCATTAAATGCACCACTTAGTGTCACATCATTGGCTGTCCGTCAAGGCCTGTCGGGCTTTCTCGCAAGCTCCGCATCTGTTCTCTTGACACGTCGTAGGACACGTGTCATCTGTAAGTTTCTTCTGTAGGAGATGGCTGCCATGTGGCGAATGGCTGCCACTCAAGCACCTTGCGGCTTGACACCACATGGATTGACGACGTGGGTCGTGCTTGAGAGGTTGGCGGGGTGGTTCAGCCCTCGTGAGCCCCGGCAGGCTCTGCCGGGGAGTCTTGGTTGCTTGCTTTGGGTGGTGGCCTCGCCCCTTGCCGGGCTCGCCTACCCAGCAAGGGAGGCCCTTCTCTTACAGATATCCTGTTCCTTTGGCTCGATCTCGATCTCTCCAAGCTGCATGTTGGTTCTTCAAGTCTCTTGGCTCTTTGACCTCTGACTTGAGCTGGCGCTCCAATCTTGATCTTGTGCCTGTGCACAGTTGGGCAACAGACCCAGGGTTTGTTGCACCGACAGAAGCCCTCAGGCCTGCCCCGAACGTGCTGCTGAGCATCGTCGGGGTAGGGCCTAATAAGTGCATAGGCAGAACTGCTGAAGGGGTTGGCCCCTTGAGGTTTTGCCATTGCTGTTTCATTAGTCTGGATCTTGGGGGCGGTTTCCGATTTCCCCGCGCGTGGTGTAAAGCCAATAGTGGTGGGGCCGCGGTAGTGATGGTCTGTGAATGACTTTAACGCACGGGGTAGAAACTGCCAAATTACTCTTCCCACAACGCACTCTTATCCTTAGCCACGTATGCTGCATGCATCACGCGGGGTAGGTAACAGAGGCACGTGGCGCGGGAGAGCACCTTGAAGTGGGTCCATCTGCCTTGAATTGGCCGAGGAGGACGGTGGTCGCCCGCTGATGGAGCAGCCGCCCTTCCCCACCCGGCCTATAAAAGGAGGGGCAGAGGAGGGCGAAGTCATTCATCCCTGCATTCTTTCTCCTCTTCTCTTCATTTCTGCTTCCGCTGGTGATGTTGAAGAGAAGAGCTGCTTGGGGCAATTGTTGTCCCACGCTAGTGCTGACGCTCGGGGAGTGAGCCTGGTCCTTGGCGTGGTGAATCTTTTGGTCTCTTCGAGGCTCGGCCGGGAGGCGGGGCTGGAGATCATTGGTAATCCCAGCATTGCCCCTACCGGAGGTCTTGGGGCCGTTGTCGATGAGAGGCGCGCCTTCTTGCCCATCAACGAGAGGTGCGACGCGCCTCGGGCCCTCCGGAAACTCTGGCTGCTTGCTGTTTCTCCGCTGGAGGCGTCGGACCGGGGTCTTGGCGCTTCCCGAGAGCAGCGGTGGTGAGGAGAAAGCGAGGGAAGACAGAGTAGGCAGGCGGCAGGGGGTCAGGTCAGAGTACGATGGTGTGGATGCCTTCGCCTCCGACCGTCGACCTGCCGCCTTGTCTTCCCGATCTTCCCCTCCCTCCCCGCACCGTCATCACCAACCTCTTCGGGTGGTAGCCGGGGAGGGATGTTCTCTTGGCGCCTTCTCCTCGCCTCCAGCAGTCTTCCGGCTGAGCTTTGGTGGATGACTCCACCGGCGCTCAAGCCGGGGCTTCTTGCTAGCTCTGGAGGTGGCGACCAGAAGGTGTCGCCCCATCCCCCACACTCCTCCTCCGCAGCTTCGCCACTCCCGATCTTGTTAGGCCGTGGTCGACGGGCCCTGATGGGATCGGGGTGGGCTCCTGCTTGGGTGCTCCTTTTCTCGTCTTTTCCTCCTTCCGCCGCAGTGCCTGAAGGAGGGAAAACGGAAAGAGGGGATCACAGGGAACTTATCTTTTTCAATCTTAAATCTATAGGCAATCGCCAAATTTTAATTCAAATAATGTAATCTCTCGAGTCCATCTTTGTGTTTTGTAATGCTTATACTTGTATCAGCATATGAATGAAAAAGATGAACCTTGTCGGGAACTCGTGCATTTATACGTCCATGCCGAGGTGGAGTGCCTCTTTAATATAAATAAACGAGTTTCCACAACAGGATATCCTGCCGACACCCTCTTTTTTCTGCCGGAGAGCTCTGTTTGTCGGGGAACAGACGAAGGGGCCAGCCCCCCACCAACTCCTTTTTACCAAAGGTTACCGCGACCATCCTGACTGAAGTAACATTCAAGTCATGGATTGGAGCACCTAAGTTCCAAAAGAGAGGCGAGGTTTTCTCATGCAAAGTTATAGCTTTACGGAACACTAATGGACAGGAGGTAAACTCATCTGTTTGGCTTGCCGGGGATTGCTGTGTCGTGCAATCTTCTCGTGCTTTGCTGAAGTCAAGTTTATGGCAGGAACCTGCAACTCCATGTAGATGAGAATGAATGCATGATGCAATCATATCCATATGCATATGCAAATGCTCATCAAATGTGTATGCAGTGATCTGGATGTGCTCGTGCATGCATGCAATCTTAGTTGGGCCCCCCTACAACGCTTCTTTATTTTCTCTTGCACGGGGTCATTGCACCGCTTGTACAGGGGGTTACATGCAACTTCGGCGAGGCCATGTAATATGGGTCGCTGCTGGGCAGGGCCCGGCAGCCTCTGCACCTTACAGGTAGAACTTACAGAGATGCTCAATATTCCATGAGTTTTGCAACTGAGTGCCATCTCCGGTCTCCAGACGGATTGCGCCAGGTCTGGTGACTCGTACTACCCGGTAAGGGCCTTCCCACTTTGGTGATAACTTGTTTGTACCCTTGGCGGACTGAACGCGCCTAAGGACAAGGTCACCTTCCTCAAAACATCAGGCGTGAACCCTGCAGCTATGATAGCGACGCAGGGCTTGCTGGTAGCACAACACGTGTAGCAGCCCGGAGACGGTTCTCCTCGAGTACCACAACATCGTCACGCCGGTGCTGATCCTGCGCTACTTCATTGTAGGCAAGCAATTGAGGGGACACATAAATGAGTTCCATGGGGATAACTGCTTCTGCCCCGTAGACCAGGGAGAAGGGAGTCTGCCCGGTAGCTCGGTTAGGTGTCGTTCTGAGGGACCAGAGAACTACCGGCAGCTCCTCGATCCACCGCTTGCCGTGCTTCTGTAGCATATCGAAAGTCCTTGTCTTGAGTCCATGAAGCACTTCAGCATTCACCCTCTCAGCTTGTCCATTGCTCCGGGGGTGTTGTTGGCATTCTGGGAATGGGGGTCCCCAGACTTGCTTGCCTGCGGCCCACGGTGTAGCGCTGCGCGTGGGCCCGTACGGCCCATCTTCATCAACAAGGCATTCAAGACCCTCGCGAGGGGCCAAGCCTCGCGAGGCGGATGACGCAAGACCTCCTCATGGGCGGCCTCACCAGGTTGGCTCACGAGGGGCGGAGAGATCAAGGCAAGGCACTCGTGATGTGAGCCATGACGATCGAGATCAGACGGGCGCCAGGCGGGCGCCTGCGCATGCAGTGTCCTTGTTTCCCCTTTGGTGCTAAGGAAGCAAGCGCAGGCGCGGAGTATCGAGGCGTCAAGCAAATGTTTCCATATCAGTGCAACGTGACCAAGACCAGCAGGACGACAAGAAGGAGGTCACCATGGAGCCCAAGGCGGCGTCACCACCAGAGTCTTTTGCAGGCGAAGACCGCTTTTGTAAGGATAAGCTGTACTAGTTGTCCCCTTTCAAATTGGCCGTTGTTGGCTCCCTTCCCGCTCAATATTTGGGAAGAGGACCAGGGCCTATATAAGTAGAACTAGCCACCACCGTAGGAGGCAGCTGGATCTGAACTCATTCGGAGGCATCTCATCTGATCTTGAGTGATCCTCATCCACACACAGAGCGCAAGAACACCTCAACCTCAGGAGGCTGTTCTTCCCCTTGTACTGTTCATCATCAGCCCTAGAGGAAATCCACCACCACCGCACTGAAGTAGGGAATTACACCACAACGGTGGCCCGAACCAGTATAAACCCTGCGTCCCTTGTGTTGTGAGTTCATGGTGTTTGCCCGTGAGATCTTAGCAAGCTAGGACGTGAATCGGTAGGGGGAGAACTTCGCGCGCACCCCAGAGTTCGAACCTTAAGGGTTTTGACGGAACCCCTGATCCGACATTTGGCACGCCAGGTAGGGGTGTGCCGGAGTCTCTTCCCCACCAGTCGATCCGCCAACGCTCCGCGGTTCCGATGTCCGGTGATCCGAGGGCTGACGCCGACCGCTGGGCAGCCCGGCCCGCCCTGGCGGTGCCTCCTGCCCAGGAAGACCTCAACCCCGCGCTCCAGGTGGCACGGGCGCCACCTAACGCTGCAGGGCGCGGGCGGCGCGGCCAGGCGCCGTCCACCCTCACTCCATGACAAGCGCGAGCCACTGCAAGGGCCGCAAGCCACGCCGCAGCAACGACGCCCGACACCCGGCGGGAGCAGGTGAACATGCGGGCAACACTCACAGTGGCACGGGAGCTGCAACGGTGCCGACTGATGGAGAGCGGCCGGGATGCACTGCTGGAATGCGTCACCAAGCTGCTAGACGCAGCGGCCACGGGAGCACCGCCCTTCTACTATCGGCTCATACCTCAGGCGGCGGCCGGGTCCCATGGTGGGCCTCGCCGCGCCCGCGTGTTCCCGGGCGCACCCAGGGGCCTCGTCGACATCAACATGACCCATGGTGGGCGCGCACGCTGCACCACCACCCTGTGGGCGCTGGGCACGACAGGCGTTGACATCTGACCCCCATCGAGCACCGCCTGTCCAACCTCGGGGACGGCATGACAGGCCGAGCAACATGGAGCGTGGGGCCCTTCGGTGAGGTCTTCGGGGCAGCGGCCTCAGAGGCCTACATGCCCCACATGATGGACAAGGAGTACACACTGGAGGACGACCCCGGCTCGTTCCTCGGGCCAGGTTGGGAGGAGGAGGCGTTAGGAGCTGAAGCCTTCTAGGAGCCGCCGGAGAGCCCCACCAACCGCGCCGTTGACAACAGATACAGGGTACCACTAATTCCACAGGGGCAAGCTTACGCTAACCATGAGTCACAGGTGAACCAGGTCACAGCACCAGGTGACGCTTCCGGCACGGCGATGTCCGCCCCATCAGGAGAGGCTCACTGGGGGTTGCACGGGAGAAGCCAGGAGCAAGGCCCATCCCCGCGTCGCATGGAGCAAGGCATTACCCGGAGGTAGGCCCTCTGCTGGGGAGGCGCCGGTGAGCCCTAGCCCGGCAGAGGACCCGTGGTCGCCGAGGGCGCCGCTGGCGTCCCCTTTGCCCCTTTGGTGGCGTCCTGGTTTCCGGTCGCCCCCAACGGTGGCCGAGGGAGGCGCAAGGCGGGGCCCTCGTCTGGAGGATATGAAGTAAGGCTCACGCCTGTGAAGATCGCCGCCCGTGACACTCTCACATAATAATGAGTGGGGCTGTACACGCCCCGGAGTCTCTAGAGAGCCGCCCTCGGGCCTTGGGGGTCCCTCCCATGTCCTAGTGGTAGCACTTAGCTCCGCGCTGGTGAGAAGACTCGAAGACAAGAAGACTAGACTAGGTGTCAGACGCGTCCATTTGCTTTGGATCCCTTTTCTATAGCCTTGCCTTCTGGATTTGGATATAAGCTGAAGCTGATTTTTTATCGATGCGCGCGGGGGTGCCTTTTCTCGTTCAAGCGATTTCTTGCTATCTGGTTCTTGCCCTATCCACGAAGCTTCGGCCGCTGCCTCCCCTCATGGCCCAGGGCTGGGAGCTGCACTTAGCGCGCCGATCGGCACTTGATCCTCGCGAGGCCCTCTCGGGTGGATCAACAGACCCTTCAGGAGCTCCACGGGAACTTACGACCTTACGATCCAGTTCAGGACCCGCCTCAGCTAAGGTAAGCCGCAACAGCAAAACTTGGCACCAGGCTCATGGATCCACAAAGGCGCACACTCGGCTTTGCTTAGAAGAATAAAAACTGTGATTTGTTTACATGAGGGTCTCCCCCTCTCAAAATGCTCTCACAATCTTTAGGGCCACGCCCAAGCTTTTGCATACAGGGTAAAACAGTAAGGGAACATGGGATCAGCCAGATATGTTGCTCGCCGCGTCTTCCAGGTCATCTTCAAATGCACCGCCGGCTTCGCTGTCGCCGTCACTGGCATCGCCTCCACCTCCGCCAGCCCCGGCATCGCCGCCGTCAACCACGTCTCCTTCTTCTACCGCGACTACCACTGCGTCGTCCTCAGAAGCGAAGGCCCTGACCAGCGCATCCACGTTGTCCTCCATCCACCGCGCTAGGTCTCTCCGGATGGCCGCAGGTATGGGGGCAATGGCGGCATCAAAGTCGAAGTCGGGGAAGGTGTTCTGAAGATGGCTGAAGATGCGGGAGAACGCGTGCCCGAGCAGGCCCCGGCTCCTGTCTTCCACGAGCTGGCAAGCTCTACCAGATTGAGCTTCAAGACGCGTCACCACGTCGAAGAAGAAGTGAAGATGGCTGGCGTAGTCGTCCATATGGGGACGAGGGGCATTCTCGTCACAGATGTGGCCCAGCGCAGTGTTAGCCCTCTTCCTGAGAACCTGGAGCATGGGGGCATGCTCGCGCTCCAATGTCCGCCGCTGAAGCACTTCTTCCCTGTTCTACCGCGCAACGGCCTCGGCATCGTCAACCCGTTTCTGAACAGAGAACAGCTCGGCGCGTGCGGAGGCCAACTCTGCCTGCGCCATGACCAGGGCGGCCGCTGTGGCCTCCTTGCGCCTCTCTACCTCAGCTAGCCTGGGCCTAAGTGCAGCGACCCTACTTGCAGCCTCCGTCGCTACAAGCTGCAGCTCCAGATCGTGCCAACCCTCAAGACCCGCGCAAACCTCGGCCACCCGGCGATCGACCTCCTCCTAAGCTTTGGCCTCGCGTGCACCAATAGCATCTTCTGCTTGGGAAACCTGACGCTCCCTCGTCTCCAACAACTCAAGCTCGAGGCTACGCTCCATGACTTCCAGAGCCAACACCTCCTCGCGCCTCCGGACCTCTTCTTCCTCGGCAGGCGTCCCCCTCAATGATGCAAGGGCGGCTTTGCGTGCCTGCACCTGGTGCTCCAGGCACGCACTCCAGGCTTGGAGCTCCCACGTGCGCTTCTTCGCAGCTTCGCGACGGCGGTCAGCCTCGCGAGCCTTCTCCAAAGCTTGAGAGCAAGCGTCATAAGAAAACTTGAGGGACGCCTCGTCCTTCACAATGTCAAGATCGCGCTGGTGGCGGCCAAGATTGATAGCCACCCTCAGCTTACACCGCTCCTCCGCCAGCCGAAGACCCTTAGCCTTGAGGTGCGCGTCGACGTCCGTGAGTTCACCACCAAGCCGGTTCATCGCGCTCATCGCCTCCTGGAAGAGCTCGTGGCGAACGACGCTTCGTTCGTGATCAAACTCAAGCACACGTCCCACCTCGTCCTCCGCCACGGGGGCTGCAGGCGGGACGTGAAGCGACGCACCCCCTCTCAGCAGAGGGCTGGGGGCTGGTGCTGCCCCAGGTGCCAGCCAGGCCTCACGAGGGGCCCTAGCCGGTCGGGGCCCGCCGCTTGAAGAGGAGCCAAGGACCGAAGCCAACCAGCTGTTGTCCATGACCAGAGGAGGGGCCCTGGGCACGCCCGCCAAGCTCCAAGCCAGGCCGTGGAGGAAGGGCAACGAGACCGTAGATTCAAAGCGCCGTGGAGGCGAGCGCGCCTCTCCGATCGACCCTGCTCCCGGGACGGCATGCAGGCTCTGGGCGCTCAAGGCCAGCGGGGGAGTCGAGGAAAGAGGAGGTTGCTTTTCACGGGATACAGCGGCCTTGATGGAAGGGACCCTGAAGAGCTAACATCAGGAAAGGAAGCAACACTCAAGAAATCACGAAGATACAGTACTTACTCGTCGACGGTGATGTACCTCCTCCGCTTAAATGGCCCGAAGATACCACTGCTGCTCGGGGATCCCTTCCTCTTTCGGAGCTCCTCAAAATCCACACAGAGCCGACCGAATCGCTGGACGTGGCAGCCGGTGAGGGAGTCCTGGATTAGGGGGTCCTCAGACAGCCGGAATATATCCTTTGGCCGGACTGTTAGACTATGAAGATACAAGATTGAAGACTTCGACCCGTGTCCGAATGGGACTCTCCTTGGCATGGAAGGCAAGCTTGGCAATACAGATATGTAGATCTCCTCCCTTGTAACCGACTCTGTGTAACCCTAGCCCCCTCCGGTGTCTATATAAACTAGAGGGATTAGTCCGTAGGACAACAACAATCATACCATAGGCTAGTTTCTGGGGTTTAGCCTCTATGATCTCGTGGTAGATCAACTCTTGTAATACTCATATCATCAAGATCAATCAAGCAGGAAGTAAGGTATTACCTCCATCGAGAGGGCCCGAACCTGGGTAAACATCGTGTCCCCGGCCTCCTGTTACCATCCGCCTTAGACGCACAGTTCGGGACCCCCTAAGCGAGATCCGCTGGTTTTGACACCGACAGCCAGCACGGGGCGCAGCCGAGGAAGCACTCGGAGGGACAACTTTAGGAGCGCCGAGCTAAGGAGAGCAGTCGGGCGCCGTCTGACCGCAACCCCCTGAGGCCTCCGAAGCTTCGGCCTCGGGAGCCGCCTGCTGCATCGCCTCCACAACTCAAACAAGTACTTAGAATTTGGAGAAGAACCCGCCTTGCAATGCCGAAGACAATCTGCACGCTGGGCTCATCGCCATTGAATCCTGGTTTGGGGCTACTAAAGGAGTCCTGGATTAGGGGGTCCTCGGACAGCCGGACTATATCCTTTGGCCGGACTGTTAGACTATGAAGATACAAGATTGAAGACTTCGACCCGTGTCCGGATGGGACTCTCCTTGGCGTGGAAGGCAAGCTTGGCAATACGGATATGTAGATCTCCTCCCTTGTAACCGACTCTGTGTAACCCTAGCCCCCTCCGGTGTCTATATAAACCGGAGGGTTTAATCCGTAGGACAACAACAATCATACCATAGGCTAGCTTATGGGGTTTAGCCTCTACGATCTCGTGGTATATCAACTCTTGTAATACTCATATCATCAAGATCAATCAAGCAGGAAGTTGGGTATTACCTCCATCGAGAGGGCCCGAACCTGGGTAAACATCGTGTCCCCCGCCTCCTGTTACCATCCGCCTTAGACGCACAGTTCGGGACCCCCTACCCGAGATCCGCCGGTTTTGACACAGACAATAGTGCTTTCATTGAGAGTTCCACTGTGCCATCATCATAAGGAAGGATGGCTCATCTCGTTTTCAGGGACAAGATCACCTCTAGGGGAGCCCTGGATGTAGGCCAAACTCTCCGACTAGGCGGCTTCGTCATGACCGCCCGTTCGGCCGCTGCGCCGACAATGACTCTCGGGTCATCGAAAACAGCCTCCACATCGGCTCGAAACTTACCAAGCGGATGAATCCAATGGAGCTCTCCTCTTTGAACGAGCTCTTGGATCGCATCGCCTCTTTGGGAGTCGCTACGAACTATGATCGGATTGGGCTTAAACCCGACCAAAGGGAGATTAACTCTCCGCCGGTCACCCATCAGATAGCGGTGGTGGAGGAGCAATGCAGCGATTCTTCCTCTATCTTGAGGACAAACTATGTCCGGATTACCGAGCTCTCCGAGCCGGATACCCGTCTACGGGAGGACATCGCCCAAACCCTGAACCTAGAATCAGGCAGCAGGCCAGACCCACTGGACAACATCTCGGAGCCCGAACTTCCAAGATCGGAAACTCCTCCGCCCCTGCGTCTCAGATCGCATCAAGGTCCGGACTTAAATCCACCCACCCACCCAGATATAAACGATCTTCCCCACATTAGGCAAGAGCCCCAGGAGACAGTACATCACTATTGGGCCAGATTCCTCCTTGTAATGAACAAGGTCAAGGACTGTCGCGAGGAATACGTAATTTCATTCTTTTGCAATAATTGCATGGACAAGGGAATCCTCAACGCCATAAGTCGTCGTGACATAGCACATTTCACTGACTTGGCGGCCATAGTACGAAAGTACTGTGCGATGGAAAGCGCCTGGAAAACCCAAACAAAATTTTGGGACAATCCGGCTCTGACAAAACCCCCAGTCCGAACTAAAAGGGTGCACTCTCATAAGTCGCCCGACTCAATTACAAAGAAGCAAAAGCCCACTACAGGGCGTCGAACCGTATTGGAGGGATGGCTTAATGGGCCATTCAAAATTCACAGTACAACGGATACCATACCAACACACAGCCTTAGAGCATGTTGGGTACTCTGGCAGGTGTCCAAGAGCAGAGAGGATATCCTCATTAAAAATACCGTAGAGCACCACCCCGTGGATAACTTGACAATCTGATATTGGCAGTCTTGAGACCTTCGCCTCAAATAACAGGCGTGGCGAGCACTCCATGACCTTGCGAAGTCTGCCACGTGGCAGCAATAAATCCATGGAGCGACACGGCTATCACCTTCAATGCTAGTGACGAACCTAAATTCCGAACAGCCCGAGCACCAGCCGCCCTTTTCCTTAGTCCAATTGTGGACGGCTTTCGGCTTACTAAAGTGCTCATGGACGGCGACAGCGGATTAAACCTCATTTATGAGGAGACTCTTCAAAAAATGGAAATAGACAGAAACCGCATTGAGCCAAGCAACACAACCTTCAAAGGAATCATCCCTAGTCGGGAGGCACGATGCGCTAGGAAAATCACACTAGATGTGGTATTCGGCACGCCGCAGAATTATAGGTCCGAAGAAATTACATTCCAAGTGGCCCCGTTCAGTAGCGGATACCACGCCCTTCTAGGGCGAGAGGCATTCACGATCTTCCAAGCCATACCCCATTACAGGTGCATGAAGCTCAAATGCCCGAGCCCAATGGAATCATCACTCTAGCTAGTGATCCGGACATAGCACTCTGCACCGAAAACAAAATAGCCGCACTGGCCCTCGAGGCATTATCCGAAGCCCTTGCGGCCGAGGAATTAACTGCGCTGCACTCCACAATGGACAGGGACGACGTGATACTCGACAAAAGATCCAAGTCCACCTCTTTTAAACCAGCGGATGAAATAGTCAAATTCCAAGTCCACCCAACGGACCTTACAAAAACAGCATCCATCGGGGCACAGTTAAACCCCGTTGTAGACGCCGCACTATGGGAGTTCCTGCGCGAGAATTGGGACATATTCTTTGGCATCCTCCGGACATGCCAGAATCCCGCGCAGGCTGGCCGAGCATAGCCTTAACATTCTAAAGGGATTCAAGCCGGTCAAGCAGACTCTTCGGTGTTTCTCTGAACCTAAGCGACAAGCCATGGGAGAGGAGCTAGCCAAGTTACTGGAGGCCGGATTCATTGGAGAAATAAAACATCCGGACTGGTTAGCAAACTTGGTGATGGTACCAAAGAAGGACAAATCCTGGCCCCTATGCGTCGACTTCAAGGACCTTAATAAGGCTTGCCCAAAGGATCCCTTCCCCCTCCCTCGCATCGATCAAATTATCGACGCTACCGCAGGAGACGACTCACTGTGCTTCCTCGACGCATACTCCGGTTACCACCAAATTAAGATGGCGGAATCCGATCAAGCCGCAATGGCATTTATCACTCCACATGGCCCCTTCTGTTTTAACACAATGCCCTTCGGGCTCAAAAACGCCGGTGCAACGTATCAACGCAGGATTCAGACATGTCAGAAAAAACAGATCAGCAAAACAGTGGAGGCATACGTAGACGATGTGGTCGTTAAAACCAGACACGTCGAATCCTTAATAGACGACTTGAGGCTCACGTTCGACAATCTCCGAACATATGACATCAAGCTCAATCCGAAAAAATGCGTTTTCGGCGTGCCTGCCGGAAAGCTCCTGGGCTTCATCGTCTCCAGTAGAGGAATTGAAGCAAATCCGGCTAAAATACGAGCTCTATCATAGTTGGCTATCCCAACTGACCTCAAGCAAATCTGGAAGTTAACTGGATGCATGGCGGCCTTAAGCCGCTTCATCTCCCGATTAGGAGAAAAGGCACTACCCCTTTATCACCTCCTTCGGCGCACCGAACACTTCGAGTGGACGGACGCGGCCATGACCGGATTGGAAGAAATAAAAGCCATTCTGGCCACCAACCTTATCTTGGCCACACCAAATGTCGGTGAACCAATGCTGTTATACATAGCGGTAACTCACCAAGTTGTGAGCGCAGTGCTCATCGTCAAACGAGAGACGGACGGACATAAATTCCCACATCAAAAGCCGGTATATTATGTATCCACTAACCTCACTCCATGGAAATCATGGTACCCACATTATCAAAAGATAGCGTACGCGATATTTATGGCATCCCGGAAATTACGACACTACTTTCAAGAGTGTTCAATTACGGTGGCCTCAGAAGTACCACTCAACGACATAATAAACAACCATGATGCCACGGGCCAGATTGCCAAATGGGCCATCGAGCTCCTCCCGTTCGACATAACATATAGACCACGGCGATCCATTAAGTCGCATAATCTTGGCTGATTTTGTCGCCGAGTGGATGTAAGCGAACTCCCTAAAGAATACGGCGCGTACTCCAATTGGATCATGCACTTCGACGGCTCTAAAATGCTGGCTGGTCTGGGGGCTGGCGTCGTCCTGATGTCCCCCACCGGAGATACAGTCCAATACGTACTCCAAATACTATACACAGACTCCAACAACGCAGCCGAATACGAGGCCCTGTTACATGGTCTCCGGATGGTAGTTTCCATGGGCATTCAATGCTTGGAGCTGCGTGGGGACTCGAACCTCGCAATATCTCAAATAAATGGAGACTTCAATGCCAAGGATCCAAAAATGGCGGCTTATCACAACACCGTCCTCAAAATGTCAGATCGGTTTGAGGGGCTTGAATTCCACCATGTGGCTCGGGAAAACAATCAGGCGGCGGATATCCTCGCCCATATCGGCGCTAAGCGCGACCCTGTCCCACCTAACATCTTCTTGGAAAGGCTATTTAAGCCGTTCGTGGTATGGGAAGGGGACACCGGTAACAATAGTCCGGACCCGCCACAACACGGATACCGAACACTCTGACATAATCGGAGGCTCTGCCACCGAAATAACACCTTCAGCCCACGTGATAATGGCCGTCATCGCCCCGTGGACAGAACCATTCCTGGCCTTCCTAACCAGGCAGGAACTACCCGAGGACCAATATGAGGCACACTGCAAAGTGCGGTGGTCTAAAGCCTACAAGGTCCACGAGGGAAAGCTTTATAAGAAAAGCACTACCTTAGTCCTTCAAAGGTGCATCTCCGAAGAGGAAGGGCAGAAGCTTTTGGCAAAAATCCATGCTGGACTCGGCGGCCACCACGCCGCAGCCCGGGCCCTTGTAAGCAAGGCCTTCCGTATAGGTTTCTATTGGCCGACGGCCCGAGTAGACGCACATGACCTTGTTCAACGCTGCGTCGGTTGCCAGCTTTTTGCAAACCAAAGCCATATTCCGCCTACCGCTCTCCAAACAATCCCCATTACTTGGCCTTTTGCGGTCTGGGGGCTTGATATGGTTGGACCCCTCAAAGGGGAACCCATAAGAAAAAATACCTATTGGTCATGGTGGACAAATTCACCAAATGGATAGAAGCCAAACCAGTCAAAACGGCTGAATCCGGACCGGTGATAGACTTCATATCTGGGTTTGTACACCGTTATGGCATCCCCCACAGCATCATCACCAATAACGGCTCAAACTTTACAGCCGACGAGGTAAAACTTTGGTGCAGCAACATGGGCATCAAGCTCGATTATGCTTCTGTCTATCACCCGCAAACCAACGGTCAAGTCAAGCGAGCAAATGGTCTTATCATGAGCGGCATTAAACCCAGATTAGTGCGGTCCTTAAAGGAATCAAACACGCACTGGGTAGAGGAGCTCGACTCCGTACTATGGGGGCTGCGGACCACGCCGAATCGCACTACCGGATACACACCGTTTTTATGGTGTACGGCGCAGAGGCGGTACTGCCCTGCGACATAATTCATGACTCACCTCGAGTGCGCATGTATGAAGAAAAAGAGGCCGAGCTCGATCTGCAAGAAAGTTTGGATGCCCTGGAGGAGGAGCGTGACATGGCAAAAGCTCGTTCTGCATTCTATCAGCAACAGGCTCGAAGGTATCAAAGCAGAGAAGTACGGGCCAAAGCTTATAACGTTGGCGAACTCGTTCTACGCCTACCGGAGAAGAAAAAGAACAAGCTAAAGACCAAATGGGAAGGTCCCTTCATTATTGACCAGGTTCTGACCGGTGGAGCGTATCGTCTGCGGGATGCATCGGATAATCGACTCGAGCCAAACCCATGGAACGCAGCCAGACTCCGAAGGTTCTACGCCTAGTGCCGGACTCCATGTTCGTCTCCTTACCTCCGTAAATTTTTTACATATCCGTTATCTGTCTTTTCTCTCTTCCTCTTTTTTTTCTGTTTCTTCAAGGCCTTAAAAGGCTAAATTGTGTCTTGACTACACAATCTTGACGCGCTAACCGTGCTCATTATACCTAGGGGCTTCTTATACAGAAGCTTAATATAACTATTTTCTGGGCTTTATGCCCCACACATGTGTTATTCTTCCACATGTACCTTTTTTCGCCATTATATGCATCGATATGACTTAAGTTTTGGCCAAGCTGGGTTGCCTGGCTCGTGTGTTTATGCCCTACGTTCCCGGTAATTCGGCTAGGGCGTAAGGGGATCACCTCTGCGATTGTTACTGTCGGGTCAGCCGGATGTGTTCCTCAGACTGGGTGAAACCGAAAGCTAGCGTTCTTAAGGGAATACTCGGTCGGTGAACAAAAGATGACTTTTATTTATTTTAATACATGCCCCCAAATGTTTATAACCCGCGTCTCTTTTCGCAGTTCGGACATGCACATTAGGGCATGCATACCCAGGGAAAGGAACCCTTAACAGAACTATTCTCCCTGGAAGATGTTTCCTACTATCCATGTAATATAACATAGCTAGTTGGGCACTTATGCATTCAAGCACTTATGACCCCTACGCTTTGGTTTCCACGCTGCATTCCCCAGTTTTTACACAACCGAGCGGGTATTCGGATACACTACGGACTATCGGGTCCGGAGGTCGGGTTTAAAAGGTCCGCCATGACAAATGATTTACAATCTGGCTAGGGACAATATATGTCACTTGAAGTACACAATCACTTAGACTGACTAAATTCTTCTTCTATGCCATCCAACAGGCTGTCTAGCCTACAATCCTTTTGGGAATACTTTGCGGCTAATTCTACTTGATCATAGACCAAACTGACGGGGAGCTCTTTCCCATCGGGCCCCACAGGTCCGACCTCGGCCATGTGGTTCGGGTCAGCTTTGGTATATCGCGTCTTCACCATGGCCCAGGCTTCCCTTGCACCTTGTCGGCAGGCTGATATCTTCCATAATCAGAAGCGCCGCCGTGCTCCCTTGAGCTTCCCTATAAGCTCCCCCATGCCTCCTGGCGTGGAGGCGGATGGCCACAAGGCTTGGGCAATACCCTGCATCACCTGCCGAACTTGTTCATGCAGTTGTGAGAGATCTGGTAGAAGATCACCCGCAGACCCGGGCATCTCCTCCACGGGACGACCCGTCAGCATACCTGCAGACATAACTCTGTTAGCCGGCTTCATCGCCGAACTCTTTCAAAAGTTCGTTCAAGCACTTACAGAAAATGCCGCGTCGAAGCCGCTTATTCTCCTTCATGGAGTCCGCAAGCTGGGCTCGAACATCGTTCAGTTCCACGCCCAGCTGGATATTGGCGTCTTGGAGATCATTTTGTCCTGCCTAACCCGCGTGAGCACGCGCTCGCCAGCATTTAGCTGTTGATTAGCACGTTGCGCATCCCCCGACACAGCCTCCGGATTCACTCCGGAGTCATCTACAACATCTATTTTTAGATTTGCATGCATGCCGCATACTATCTGGTACATGTCATTCTTTGCAATGCAAACAAGTGTTACCAGAGGGGGCCTTCTCGGACACCTTCAACGTGGCAACTGCGGCCCGTAGCTGGGCTTTGCACTCTTCCAGCTCTTGAGACAATTGGGTATTCTTCTCTGAAAGAACCTGCACAAATAATGATCCTTAAATCAGTTGTGTCAACTGTTTCAAGTCTCAGGGGCTACTGATATATATAATCATTAGATTTTCTTACCCGTATATCCTTTACATATTGGTCCGTGGCTCTGGCAAGACCATTTTGAGCGGCACGGATGTACGCTTCTCCTGAGTTGGAGGCATCAAACGCCTCTTGGGAGAAACAAGCGTCACGAAGTACAGCTCGGCGACGCCTGTGATTCATGGCGCTCTCCACTTCGGAATTTGTAGCGGATAACCTATCCGCATCCTCTGTAGGAGGAGCATCCGGCGTTCGCCCCATGTTAGCTTCCGCCCCTATGTCCGGCCCTAGAGCCCGTCTGGTGGAGGCATGATTGGCAACCTCTTCGGACATAGTCCGGCGAGCGTTTTTCCTACTAGGAAACGTGGATGTTATTATATTTTAAAACACCACAACCACGAAGCGAGGTTCTGTATCATACCTCTGTGACGGCGTCTCAGTCCTGAATGCCTTCCTTTTTAGCCTACCCGGCTTCGGTGCCCCTTGTTGGCGAGTCACTGCGGGTTCGGCATGGCGTCCCGAGGGCCTTCCCTGTAAGACACCATATGTGTACGGTAGGTGAAGTGCAAAAAAGGGGATCCTTCTCGGAAGTTGGGACTCCGGTTTTACTTACATGCGATGCAGGGAGTAGCCCAGGATAGTCGGCTATGATGGCCACCATGGCATCATCGCTGCTTAATTGATAGAATGTCCTGTTGATCAGCTCCACGAATATGTCCGGATCCTCTTCGAGTCCGGGATCGAGGGCCCGGTCAGGGTCCTCCGGTTGTGGAGGCGGGCTGTTGACCTCCCTTACAGCTTTTTGTAGTTCCTGCCATGAAACGACAAGGTAAGTACTTATGACGAAGAATGCGGGAAGGCTGGGAGTAAAAAGTGTCAGCTCACCCAGCTTGGAGGGTTGTACATGGAGAATCCATCCCATGGCTTAATACGGATGAACTCCTCTTCCTCTCCCTTGTACAAATCGGACAGAATTTTTGCTAGAGCAGCAACTGAGTCCGGTCCCTTATACCCGCAGCGGGTGGCATCATCTTCCCCGTTAAAGTGCCACACGGGGTGCCCTCGATATTGAAGTGGATGTACCCCCCGCATTATACATATTGACATAACCTCGATTATTGTTAGTCCTGATTGAGCCAGCATTTTTATCCGGCCCATCAGGTAAAGGACTTCTCCGTTATCTTCCTCCCAAGGGCTCCAAGGGCGCCAGCTGCGGCGTTTCTTCAGTGGAGCGTTGTCGAACTCAGGGAGGCCCATCCGAATAGGGTCCAGAAGGGGGACGTCCTCCATATAAATCCACTCCGAAGGCCAGTCCTCGGATGTCTTCTTCGGAGTACCGGACAGGTATCCGGTCCCGGCGATGCGCCATATTTCGGCTCCGCCCACTTGGTACAGTGACCCCTCCTGTGTACGGGGTACGAGGCAGAATAGCCTCTTCCATAGCTCGAAATGAGCTTCGCAGCCCAGAAACAGCTCGCAAAGGGCGACATAGCCAGCAACATGTAATATGGAGGCGGGAGTGAAATTATGCAGCTGGAGGCCATAGAACCTGTGGAGCCCATGGAGGAATGTATGAATTGGAAATCCAAGCCCTCTTAATAAGTAAGGGACGAGGCATACCCACTCCCCCATGGATGGGCTGGGAAAGATCTCCGCTTGCTCCCCGCCGTTATAGGTGGCGAGCCCGGCTCGGACGGGACCATATACGCTGGAGGGAGAAATCCCTGGGTCTGCAACTCTACTAATTGGCTGTGGGGGACGGAACACTTCTTCCAATTGCCGGGCTTAGGGCTACGGGAGCGAGAGGAGGAGCTGCGACGACAGGCCATGTTGGAATGGATTTTTTCCGGGCGCGCTCCAATGGATACTCGCGGTGGGAGGATGGTGTGATCTGGATCTGAGAATCACCGTCTGTTTAATAGACAATTTACCCACATGGATAGGGTGGCAATTGTAAAAATGCCCCGACTTCTCGCATTTGCTCGACGCATGGAGAATATCCATTACTAGGTGCGAAAGCCAAGGAGTGCAACATTTATGGGAAGCCGGACACTACTCAAACAAGTATTCAGAATTTGGAGAAGAACCCGCCTTGCAATGCCGATGACAATCTGCACGCCGGGCTCATCGCCATTGAATCCTGGTTCGGGGGCTACTGAGGGAGTCCTGGATTAGGGGGTCCTCGGACAGCCGGACTATATCCTTTGGCCGGACTGTTAGACTATGAAGATACAAGATTGAAGACTTCGACCCGTGTCCGGATGGGACTCTCCTTGGCGTGGAAGGCAAGCTTGGCAATACGGATATGTAGATCTCCTCCCTTGTAACCGACTCTATGTAACCCTAGCCCCCTCCAGTGTATATATTAACCGGAGGGTTTAATCCGTAGGACAACAACAATCATACCATAGGCTAGCTTCTGGGGTTTAGCCTCTACGATCTTGTGGTAGATCAACTCTTGTAATACTCATATCATCAAGATCAATCAAGCAGGAAGTAGGGTATTACCTCCATCGAGAGGGCCCGAACCTAGGTAAACATCGTGTCCCCCGCCTCCTGTTACCATCCACCTTAGACGCACAGTTCGGGACCCCCTACCCGAGATCCGCCGGTTTTGACACCGACAGCCGGCACGGGGCTCAGCCGAGGAAGCGCTCGGAGGGACAGCTTCAGGAGCGCCGAGCTAAGGAGAACAGTCGGGCGCCGTCTGACCGCAACCCCCTGAGGCCTCTGAAGCTTTGGCCTCGGGAGCCGCGTGCTGCATCGCCTCCACAAGCGACGCGCTAGAGGAGGAATCATGAGCTCCGGAGGACGACACCCCAAGATCCCCAGGCGGCATTTGCACCTCGGCACTCAAGACACCAGCCTCCGGCGGAGCTCGCCCCCCTGCATCCACACTCGGGGTGAGCTCGCCGCAAGCGGCAAAGAAGGGAACCACGCCGACGGGGTTCTCGCGGGGCCCCACCAGGCCGTCCGGGCGCAGCCCCCACTCATCAAAGGAAGGCATGTGCTCTGCAAATTCTACCCTGTTCGTGCAGCGGTATATGAGACATCTCTTCCCAGGCATGTCTTCTGGTGAGTGGACACCCATCAGGACCTAGAGCACTGTTCACCACGTCTCAAGAGGGAGCCCAGACTCTTGAAGCCTCATATGGTCCTGACTGCTGAGAAAGGCCCACATCGAGCGAGAATGGCACTGAAGCGGAGCGACTCGGTGCCTGACGAACTCCTTCACCACCATAGGTGGAGTCATGCCGCGCCCCTTCAACCTCCTCAGCCTGAGCCATACGGGGACAAGATAGGAGCTCGCGAGCCTCTCGTGGCCCCAACCGGAGTTGGGGACGGCAGGTGCTGACGGAGAATGGAGCAGAGGGCTGAGCACCCCGGTGTCGACAAATACCCATCGTGTCCGAAGCTCGCTCGTGGATGGAGGAAGCTCGAAGTCGATCCATCAGATGCACTGAGAAGAAATGATGGAGAAGGGCCACTTAAGGGGCAATGCCCACCATGGCCTCACAAACAAAGGCGAAGACGGCGAGGAGAGTCACGGATTGGGGATCGAGATGCAGCATATGGATCTGGTAATGTTCAAGCACCGCATTGAAGACGGCGGAGAAAGGGGAATCAGGCCGGCCCAAAGGGCATCGGTGAAGATTGGGACCTCGGTGGCCACCCGGTCGATACGGGCGCGAGACGCAGGCCAAGCCACCGTCTTTCCCCACTCGTTGAAGCTGGTGGCGAGCATGGGACGCACCTTGCCCATGGCCTCATCGTTGAGCACCAGCGACCGGCCAACTGCGGGCTCGACGACCGGAGGCGCACTTGTCGAAGACAGAGGCTTCTTCCCCTTGTCCGCTTGTTTCGGTGCCATGGCGATGATGTGGGCAGAGCTCGGGTCAGATCGGAAGGAGGAGCGGAGTTCCGGGGAAGCAGAGGAATTGGGAGAGTACGGAGCAGGCAATGGAAGAATAACTGTGTAGGGTGCGGTGGCCGCCTAGCCAGGCGGGTATCAAGGCAGTGCGGGGAAGCGGAGACGCCCACGTCCAATCAACCGCCATGCGTCGACCAGGGCCGTTGGCTATTGGGGCCCGCAGAGCTCCGCACTTGACCTTTGGCTTCGCCTCGAAGCCAAGCCCGAGCGCGCCTTGGGCCCGGGGGCTACTGCCGGTGTTCTGGGAACGGGGGTCCCTAGACTTGCCTACCTGCGGCCCACGGCGTGGCTCTGCGCATGGGCCCGTACGACCCATCTTCATCAACAAGGCATTCAAGACCCTCGTGAGGGGCCAAGCCTTGCGAGGCGGACGACACAAGACCTCCTCAGGGATGGCCTCACCAGGTTGGCTCGCGAGGGGCGGAGATATCAAGGCAAGACAAATCTCGCGAGATTCTCGTGACGTGAGCCATGACGATCGAGATTAGACGGGCGCCAGGCAGGCGCCAGCGCGCGCAGTGTCCTTGTTTCCCTTTGGTGCTAAGGACGCAAGCGCAGGCGCAGAGTACCGAGGTGTCAAGCAAAGGTTTCCATATCAGTGCACCGAGACCAAGACCAGCAGGACGGCAAGACGGAGGTCACCATGGAGCCCAAGGCGGCGTCACCACCAGAGTCTTTTGCAGGCGAAGACCGCTTTTGTCAGGATAAGCTGTACTAGCTGTCCCCTTTCAAATTGGTCGTTGTTGGCTCCCTTCCCGCTCAATATTTGGGAAGAGGACCAGGGCCTACATAAGTAGAACTAGCCACCACCGTAGGAGGCAGCTAGATCCGAACTCATTCGGAGGCATCTCATCTGATCTTGAGTGATCCTCATCCACACACAGAGCGCAAGAACACCTCAACCTCAGGAGGTTGTTCTTCCCCTTGTACTATTCATCATCAGCCCAAGAGGCAATCCACCACCACCACACTGGAGTAGGGTATTACACCACAACGGTGGCCCGGACCAGTATAAACCATTTGTCCCTTGTGTTGTGAGTTCATGGTGTTCGCCCGTGAGATCTTAGCAAGCTAGGACGTGGATCGGTAGGGGGAGAACTTCGCGCGCACTCCAGAGTTCGAACCTTAAGGGTTTTGCTGGAACCCCTGATCCGACAGGTGTGCCACGGAAGCGAATGAGATTTTGCATCCGAGGGCTTGAACATATTGCATGAAGGTGTGGCTTGTGAACTGGGTGCCGTTGTTAGTGATGATCCTTGCCGGAACTCCGAAACGACACACCAATTCTTTTAAGAACTTGATAGCTGACTGAGCAGTCACCTTCCTCACGGCAGTCACTTTTGGCCACTTTGGAAACTTTTCGATGGAAACGAAAAGAATTCAAAGCCCCTGATTGCTGATGATGTCGAGCCTCCAGACCAAAAATGGCCATGACAGAGGGAATGTCTGTAGGGCTTGGGAAGGCAGGTGTGTTCTCTTGGAATGGAACTGCCAGGCTTCACATGTCGTGACAAGCTCAACAGCATCTTGGAGGGTTGTGGGCCAATAGAATCCTTGTCGGAATGCTTTCCCAACTAACGCCCTTGATCCAATGTGTGAGCCGCACATTCCTCTGTGAATCTCAGCCTGCAGTTCCTTTCCATCTTCCCGGCAGACACACTTCAATTTCACACCGTTGGGCCTCCTCCTGTATAGAGTCTCATCGACAAACTGATACATACTGGCCCTCCGAGCTACTCTCTCAGCTTCATCTTGGTTGCCGGGAAGTTCTTCGGTTTGGAGGAAGCGGACAATGTGCCTTGCCCAAGTTGGAGCCTGGGGCTCGACAACGAGGACTAGCGGCACCTCCTCGGCTGTGGGAGCAACAGCCTCGTTCGCAGGGTCCATAGGCCCGGCTGGAGGGGGCGGTCCGGCAGGCTGTGAGTAGTTGTTTCCGGCAGGGTCTCTGCCGGAAGAAGCTTACTGTAGTCCAACTTTCTCCTTTTCCGGGCCATTTGTGGCTGGTGATACGGAGGGCTGAGAGAGATGGAGAACAAAAGTTCCTGGTTCCACAGGAAGCTTCTGCGCAGCATACTTTGACAGGTGATCAGCTATGTTGTTTTCCGCACAGGGTACGTGCTCTGTTTGCAACCCATCAAAGTGCTCCTCTAATCTCCTCACTTCCTTGACGTATGCTTCCATCAATGGGCTTTGATAATCTTTGTTGACTTGTCTCACCACAAGCTATGAATCTCCTCGAATGATTAACTTCTTGATTCCCAATTCTGCTCCAATCCTGAGCCCGACAAGGAGCCCTTCATACTCAGCTGTATTATTGGTGGCTTCTTCCCGGCCAAAGTGCATCTGGACGACGTACTTCAAGTGCTCCCCGGAGGGGGAAACAAGAAGCACGCCAGCCCCTGCACCTTGTAGGGAAAATCACCATCAAAATACATAATCCATTCTTCGGGTGATTCCTTGCCGGGGAGAGTTGTTTCCGTCATTTCCTCATCAGGGGTTGGCGTCCATTCTGCAATAAACTCTGCTAGTGCCCTGCTCTGAATAGTTGATGTGCTCTCAAACTTCAAACCAAAGATGGATAACTCCAAAGCCCACTCCACTATTCTGCCAGTAGCCTCAGGATTTCGGAGTATCCTTTGCAACGGAAAACGAGTTACAACCGTAATTTCATGGGCTTGGAAGTAGTGGCGCAGTTTCCTTGAGGCCATGATGAGGCCGAAGATCAACTTTTGCATGCCAGAGTACCTCGATCTATCCCCTTGCAACAAGGAGCTGACGAAGTACACTGGGCGCTGCACCACTTTATTCCTTGCCGCGTCCTTGGGGTTGCACTCGTTGCCGTGCTCACTGTTGTCCTGGTCCTTTCCTGACTCTGCCGCGGTCTGGCCGCTCTCTGGTTCATCCACTTCTCGCTGTGCTACCAAGGCTGCACTGACCACTTGGTTGGTTGCTACCAGGTAAAGCTGTAACGGCTCTTGAGGTTTGTGTGCAACCTAGGTAGGCACAGACGATAGGTAAGCCTTCAATTCTTGCAGAGCTGCATCTGCTTCCGGGGTCCACTTCATAGGCCCTGCCTTCTTCAAAATTTTGAAGAACGGCAGGGCACGCTCGGCAGACTTGGAAATGAATCTGCTTAGCGCGGCAATGCATCTTGTCAGGCACCTCACATCCTTAACTGTCCTTGGCGCTTGGATCTGCTCAATGGCCTTGATCTTGTCGGGGTTGGCTTCAATCCCCCGATGGGATACAAAGAATCCAAGTAGCTTCCCGGAGGGAACGCCAAACACACACTTCTCCGGGTTAAGCTTCAAGTTGATCTTGCGAAAATTAGCAAATGTATCCTCCAAATCCTAGATAAGGGTGGCCTTATCCTTGGTTTTGACTACAATGTCATCCATATAAGCTTCTATGTTTCTGTGTAACTGTGGCTCAAAACCAATCTGGACTGCTCTTGCAAAAGTGGACCCGACACTCTTTAATCCAAAAGGCATGCGGACAAATCAATACGTACCACATGGAGTGATGAATGGTGTCTTCTCCTCATCTTCTTTGGACATGAAGATCTGGTGATACCCGGAGTATGCATCCAAAAAGGAGAGCAGATCACATCCTGAAGTGGAATCCATGATCTGGTTGATGCGCGGCAACGAAAATGGGTCCTTCGGGCAAGCCTTGTTGATATCTGTGAAATCAATGCAAAGCCTCCATTTCCCATTCGCCTTCCAGACTACCACTGGGTTTGCCAACCACGTAGGGTGTAACACTCCTCTGATTAGACCAGCTGCCTCCAGCTTCTTGATTTCCTCGGAAATGAACTACTGCTGCTCCAAGGCCTACTTCCGGACTTTCTGCTTCACGGGTCGGGCATGTGGGCAGACAACAAGGTGGTGCTCGATTACCTCCCCGGGACCACCGGGGATATCAGATGGTTGCCAGGCAAACACATCGATATTCGCCCGCAGGAAGGCAACGAGCTCACTTTCCTATTTGTCATTGAGGGTGGCGCTGATAGTGAAAGTACCATCAACGCCAGCCAGCCCTGACGGGACCTTCTTCACTTGGGGTGCAGCAACCTTGGATCTCTTGCTGTTGGAACACTCCAGCATGTCGTCAACGGGTGTCGTGCACTCGGAGGGGGCACGCTTCCCGGACTCCTTGCCGGGGGTCCTACAATCCCTCTTATTTCATTTGCCTTCCTTGGCGGGAGCTGCTGCTACCGCACCCTCTGCCGCGACAGCATCCCGATACATCTTGTCCACGCATATAATTGCATCCTTCTCATCTGATGGGATAGTGATGACTCCCAGTGGCCCGGGTATCTTCAAGGTGTTATAAGCATAGTGGGATGCTGCCATGAACTTAGCCAGGGCCAGGAGTCCCAGAATCCCATTGTATGACACGGGGAGATCAACCACATCAAACACAATCTTCTCAGTCCGATAGTTCAGTTCTCCCCCAAACGTCACCGACAGCGTAATCTTTCCCTTGGGACGGCTCCTGCCGGGATTGACTCCTTGAAACGTGCCGGTAACCTCTAGCTCCTCTTCTCCTATCTGAAGCTTGTTGATGACTGCCGGGGAAATCAGATTCAAACCGGCCCCGCCATCCACTAACATCTTTGTGACCTTGAGGTTGCGAATCGTTATGGAGACCAACAATGGCAAACACCCTACCGCTGTGGTGCAGCTAGGGTGATCCTCCTCATCAAAGATGATGGGCGTGCTGGACCATTTGAGCGGCTTCCGGGCCTCTGGCGCTAGTTCTGTAGCATTGACCTCCCGTGCCTATCGCTTGAGTTGGTGATGAGAGGTGTGCAAAGATGCACGTCCATCAATGCATAGGGCGTCAGTGGCCTTCTAAAATTCCTGCTCACTGGTTTCCTCTTCATTCCCTTCATCACTCACATCATCATAGACTTCCTTCTCTTGGCCCTTGGCGGGTTTTCCTTGATTCCGAAAGGGTTTGCCGAGGTGATTTGCTTCACTGCCTAGGCCCTTACGCCAGCAGCATTCTGACCTTTCTCCTTACCATGCTTATCATACTCTGATCTCTGTCTCTTGACGAGCTGCTCAACCTGGTAGCACTCTTGAAGGTCGTGGCCTTTGGTCCGGTGGATCTTGCAGTACGGGCCATCACCTTTCCCAACTTTTTCCGCGGCAGCGGCTTCCCGGCAGGCAGTGCACGCGACAGTCTCCTTGCCGGGGGCCTCAGCCTTGGCTTTCTTGCCGGTACTAGGTGAGCCCGAACCTTCTACAGTCATGATGGGTTTATCTCTTGGCTTCTTGTTGCACTTCTTGCCCTTTCTCTGACTGGTTGATTCATCTTCATCCTCTGAATCAACATTGATGCAATCCTCCTCTCCGAGCAACTTCTTTCCTTCCTCCATCCGAGCACACTTACCCACCAGTGTGTACAGCTCCTTCACAGTCTTGGGCAACCGCACATTCATCTTAGAACGAATGCGACGGTTGCGCACATTGGACTAGAAGGCTGCTATAAAGCTGCCGAATGGATATTTGGAATATTTCTATGAACTTCACTGAATCTCTGTAAATACTTACGGAGGCTTTCTCCTTCCTTCTGCTGGAGAAGCCGCAGGTCGCTGGGCCTGCCGGGCTCTTGGTGACCACCGGTGAAGGCACCGATGAAATCATGGCACAGATCTGCCCATGACGAAATGGAGTTCTCCCACAGGTGCATCAGCCAAGACTTCACGTTGGACTTGAGGGCCAAAGGGAAGTAGTTGGCGAACACCTTCTCATCTCTTCCCCTGGCAGCCTGAACAGCGATGGTGTAGATGCTCAGGAACTCTGTCGGGTTCAACCTCCCGTCATATTTTTCAGGTATCTCTGGCTTGAACATAGGAACGAATGGCCAACGGACTTGCCGCAGCTCTCGTGTAAAGGTAGGGCAGCCAACCTCGAAAGGAAGGCACCCGCCAGCATCGAGCGCAGGTTCATCGATGTTGAGGCCGCCGCTCCCGTCGGTCTGGCAGAGGTCGCCGTGGCGCCGATCTATGGCGACGCGCGTGTCTCCCCGCCACCTGGACGTGCTCGAGGGTTAGAAGAGGCCATCGAGACGTAGTCGGGGTCTTGATTCTGCGGCGCCCGCGCCGGCTGCCGTGGTGGGGACTGCACCATGTGAACAACCCCCTCCATTCGGCCAGCGGTGTGGGTGGTTTCTCTCACTTGGGGAGGTCGTGGCGGGCCAGCTCGTCGTGAGCCCCCAGCCTTGGCGAAACCCAGCAGGCTCTGGATGGTAGCACGCCACTCGTCCATCAGCTCGGCTGCCGGTGGAAACCTCAGTAATAGCTGAGCTCGCGCCATAGCCTTCGTGGCGGTGCTTGGCATATATGTTGATGACGTCGACCGTCCTGTCGCCTGGCTCCTGACGGTGCCTGGGGCGGCGACGGCGGCAAGTGGCACGCCCGTGCTGCTGCGGGATGACCACCTGGGCAGCGGGGTCGCGCGACAATGGTGCTTGAGGGATCGCGGCTCCGTCGTGCACACTAGTCGGGTCGGCTCGTCCGGGAAGAGGCACATGCACCATGACTACTCTCGTAGGAGGGGTGACCAGAGGGCGATGGCTCACCCTGGACTGAGTGTCGTTGTTGTGGTTGTGCCCGCCGGCAGGAGGAGGGGGTGCAAGCGGAGCAACCCTCTTGTCCGCGCCTTGCAGAGCGTGGCCGTCGATATGCCGCTAATGCTGTTCTGCTCCGACGTCTCCAGCCCCTGTGTCGGCCGCGGGGGGAGTAGTGATGGCGCCGCCCGCTCCAACCACACCCCTAGCAGGGCTCACGTCCTCGCTCATCTCTGCATTCCCCACAGCGTTAGAGGCTGCGGCCGGCGGAGCCTTCGAGGTGGATGGCTGGGCTGAAGGGCCAGACTTCTTCTTCTTGGGAGCCATGGTCAAAGGCATCGTCGAAGATGAAGATGGCGATGAAGATGACGCGCTGCGCATGCTTTCAGGTTCACGCAAGCGAGCCCCCTACCTGGCGCGCCAAATATGTCGTGGGATATCCGTGACCACCTATGGGACCGGGTGGCCCCTTGCTGGTTCGGCGGGGGGACGTCGCATTGCATAAAGAGCAGATCAGCGCACGGTAGCACGACAGAGAGCACACAAGCAATTTACCTAGGTTCGGGTTGCCGCGAGGCGTAAGCCCCTACTCCTGCTTTCGTGGATTGATGGTGGAATGAATGTGGTGGTGCATAGTACACTTGCCCAGCAAGGGCTGCCTCGGGGTAGCAGCGACTACGCGCGTGTAGTGCCTTGGGCTTGTCAACTTTCCAACCCTCTAAGCCCTCCTACGAGTGCCATGGGCCTCCTTTTATTGATTAAAGGGGTCACCACAGTGGCAAAGTGGTCATTATCCACTGATATGATAGCGAACAGTGCTATCATACCTAACTCTGTGGGGTGACAGGGTGCATTAAATGCACCACTTAGTGTCACGTCACTGGCTGTCCGACAAGGCCTGCCGGGTTATCTCGCCAGCTCCGCATCTGTTCTCTTGACACGTCGTAGGACGGGTGTCATCTGTGATATTCTTCTGTAGGAGATGGCTGCCATGTGGCGAATGGCTGCCACTCAATCATCTTGCGGCTTGACACCGCACGGATTGACAACGTGGGTCGTGCTTGAGTGGTTGGTGGGGTGGTTCAGCCCCCGTGAGCCTTGGTAGGCTCTGCCGGGGAGTCTTGGTTGCTTGCTTTCGGTGGTGGCCTCGCCCCTTGCCGGCCTCGCCTACCCAGCAAGGGAGGCCCTTCTATTGCCGATATCCTGTTCCTTTGGCTTGATCTCGATTTCTTTGAGCTGCATGTTGGTTCTTCAAGTCTCTTGGCTCTTCGACCTCTGACTTGAGCTGGTGCTCCAATCTTGATCTTGTGCCTGTGCACAGTTGGGCAACTGACCCAGGGTTTGTTGCACCGACACCCATATTCAACTGGACATATGTGCCTAGATCTTACCTCACCACACGATGCTTGCCAAAGGAGAAAATAAAAGGAATAGAGAGAAAAACTTTGACTCTTTGCATAAAAGTAAATACATAAAAGTAAAAGATAGGCCCTTCACAGAGGGAAGCAGAGGTTGCCATGCACTTATTTATTTGTATGCTCAACCCCTTAGTGCAAAAGAAAGTCACATTGTATTGCCCCTTGTGATAGCAACCTTTATTATGCAGTCTGTCGCTTTTATTCTTCACCATCACAAGTTCGTACAACGCTCAATTTTCTCTTACACTAAATGATCTCACACTTTTAGAAGCAATTTTTATTGCCTTATTGCACCGATGAAAACTTACTTGAGGGATCTTGCTCAATCCCTAGGTAGGTATGGTGGACTCTTGAAAATAAGATTTGGGTTTAAGGGTTTTTGGATGCACAAGTAGTATCTCTACTTAGTGCAGATTTTTTGTCTAGCAAAGATAGGGGCAAGCACCACATGTTGAAGAATCTATGACAATATAACTTGTATGTTAATATGAACAAACATAAATCATTACGTTGTCTTCCTTGTCCAACGCCAACAATTTTGGCATATAATATTTTGATGGGGGCTCACAATCACAAAAGATTTATAGAATAGTGTATTTATATGTGAATCTTCTCTTCCCTTATTAATTATTTCATGAGTGCATTGACCAATGCTATGCTTGTCAATCTCTAATAAAATTTTCTACTTATACTTTTCTTTATGTGGTGTCATCACCTAACATAAGATTAGCATATGATCTTTTTCATTTATTTCCTTTCTTTTTATTTATTTCCTTTCTTTTTATTTGCAACATGAAAGTAAAAAAACCAAAAACTCAAACTAAACTTTATTATATATCTCGCACACGATTACAAGGATAGATCACTAAGCAAACTCTCGAGAAGAAAGGATCAAACTAAACTTTTATTCATTTAAAGCAAAATATAACTAATGATCAAACTAACATAAGTAAGGGCAAAAGATAGTGGGGATGATACGATACCGGGGCACCTCCCCCAAGCTTGGCGGAAGCCAAGGGGAGTGCCCATACCCGATACTCAAATTTCTTTTGGTGATGAAGAAGAAGGTGGTGGTGGAGTAGAGGGTTTGTCCTTCTTCCTCAGCTTACGCTTGAGGGTAGAATTTTCCTCCTTCAATTCACCGATCTCCTGTTCAAGCTCCAGTACCTTTTTGCAGAAATCTTGCTTGATGTCCTGCAAAAGGCGGAAGGGTATAAACTGAACCTTAGGCCTCTTTGGTTTGTTCGGGAGGCTTGACTTCTTGAATTCCACATGCATGTTCCCTGGGTTGAGGCAACAGAGTTTTGTCCTCATCTGAGCTCGTCTCCTCCTTATCCCTAGGATAATAGTCTTCCTCTTCCTCCGTGGTTCAGCCATAGTGCTCCACATCCCCATAGGACTTGGGGTTTGTGATGAAATCAGCAACATAGCTCTCACCCTCAGAGTGTTGGGATGACATATTTTCAGATCTAACAAGGAAACAATAAGAAAAGAAAACAGAAGATTTCTTCATGATACGGTGGTCAATAGGTTCAGGGGGTATATAAAGATTTTATATCTTGGGAAACCAGCAAACGGAAGAAAAATGGAGTTTGGAAGGTGCCCCAGGTGGGCACAACCCACCTGGGCGCGCCTGGCAAGCCAGGCACACCGTGGTGTCTTGTTCCCACCAGGGTACGCTTCCTGGAAGTTTCTTATTTTCCTAATTTTCTAAATATTCCAAAACTAACAAAAAATATTTTTGTGGATTTTTGGAGTCCGTTTACTTACCGTATCACGTACCTCCTTATTTTCACGATTCTGGAGTGCTCCGGAAAGACTCTTTTATGTGTTCTTCCGGTGTCAAAGTTTGGATAATATTACTTTCAACATTAATGGGCGTACCTGAGATATAATGTTTTATTCGCTGCCCATTGACGACCTTCGGGTTAGTACCTTCGGCATTACTTATTTTGATAGCTCCAGACAGATAAACCTCCTCGACAACATAGGGCCCTTCCCATTTGGAGAGGAGTTTTCCTGCAAAGAATCTGAAACAAGAGTTGTACAAAAGAACATATTCTCCGACTTTGAACTCACGCTTTTGGATTCTTTTATCATGCCATCTTTTAACCTTTTCTTTAAATAATTTGGCATTTTCATAAGCTTGGGTTCTCCATTCATCTAATGAGCTAATATCAAATAACCTCTTTTCACCGGCAAGATTGAAATCATAATTGAGTTCTTTCACTTCCCAATATGCTTGTTCTAACTCAAGAGGCAAATGACAAGCCTTTCCATAAACCATTTTATGAGACATACCCATAGGATTTTTATATGTTGTTCTATAAGCCCAAAGTGCATCATCTAATTTCTTAGACCAATTCTTCCGGGGCCTATTGATAGTCTTTAGTAAAATCAACTTTATTTCTCTATTGCTAAGTTCAACTTGACCACTAGACTCAGGATGATAAGGTGATGCAATTCTATGATTAACATCATACTTGGCAAGCATTTTGCGGAAAGCACCATGAATAAAGTGTGAACCACCATTAGTCATTAAATATCTAGGGACTCTAGACCTTTGGAAAATAACTTCCTTAAGCATTTTAATAGAGGTGTTGTGATCAGCACTACTGGTTGGAATAGCTTCTACCCATTTAGTAACATAATCAACAACAACCAAAATATGTGTATACCCGTTAGAGGAAGGAAAAGGTCCTAGTTAATCAAATCCCCAAACATCAAATGGTTCGACAACAAGTGAATAATTCATAGGCATTTCTTGACCTTACCGATATTACCTATTCTTTGACATTCATCACAAGATAAGACAAACTTACGGGCATCCTTGAAGAGAGTAGGCTAATAAAATCCAGATTGCAATACCTTGTGAGCAGTCCTATCTCTAGCATTATGCCCTCCATAAGCTTCGGAGTGACATTTCAGAGGATTTGTCCCTGTTCATGCTCAGGTACACAATGTCTAATAATACCATCTACTACTTCTTTATAAAGATGTGGGTCATCCCAAAAGTAATGTCTTAAATCATAGAAGAAATTTTTTATTTTGTTGGTAAGTAAAGCTAGGTGGTAAATATTTAGCAACAATGTAATTAGCATAATCAGCATACCAAGGAGTGTTATGAGCAACATTTATTGTAGCTAACTGCTCATCAGGAAAACTATCATCAATGGGTAGTTGGTCATCAAGCGCATTTTCAAGCCTAGACAAGTTATTAGCTACTGGGTTTTCAGCTCCCTTTCTATCAGTGATATGTAAATCAAATTCTTGCAGCAAGAGAACACAACGAATAAGTCTTGGTTTAGCATATTTCTTTTCCATAAGATATTTTATAGCAGCATGGTCGGTGTGAACAATTACTTTTGAATCAACAATGTAAGATCTAAATTTATCGCAAGCAAACACCACTGCTAAGAATTCTTTTTCAGCAGTAGCATAATTTCTTTGAGCATTATCTAGAGTTTTAGTAGCATAATGAATAACATTCAATTTCTTATCAACTCTTTGCCCTAGAACAACACCAGCAGCATAATCACTGGCATCACACATAATTTCAAAAGGCAAGTTCCAATCAGGTGGTTGAAAAATAGGTGTAGAAATTAAGGCTTTCTTGAGTGTTTCGAGGGCTTCTAAACAATCATCATCAAAAACAAAAGGAACATCCTTTTGCAAAAGATTCGCAAGAGGCCTAGAAATTTTAGAAAAGTCTTTGATAAATCTCCTATAGAAACCAACATGACCTAGGAAACTACGAATACCTTTGATATCCTTAGGACATGGCATTTTCTCAATTACATCAACCTTAGCTTTTTTAACTTCAATACCTCTTTCAGAAATTTTATGGCCCAAAACAATACCTTCATTAACCATAAAGTGGCACTTCTCCCAATTCAAGAAAAGATTAGTTTGTTTGGATCTCTGCAAAACTCGATCAAGATTGCTTCAACAATCATCAAAAGACTTCCCATAAACAGAGAAGTCATCCATGAAAACCTCAACAATCTTTTAACAAAAGTAAGAGAATATAGCAGTCGTACATCTTTGAAAGGTACCAGGTGCATTGCATAAACCGAAAGGCATACGTCTATAAGCATAAGTTCCAAAGGGACAAGTGAAAGTGGTCTTTTCTTGATCAAGTTGAGAAACATGTATTTGTGAAAAACCAGAATATCCATCAAGGAAGCAAAAGTGTGTGTGCTTAGATAATATTTCTAGCATTTGATCAATAAAAGGCATAGGGTAATGATCTTTTCTAGGTGCTTTTTTTAATTTTCTAAAATCAATTACCATTCTATAACCTGTAACAATTCTTTGTGGAATAAGTTCATTCTCATTATTAGGAACAACAATAATACCTCCTTTCTTAGGGACACAATGAACAGGACTTACCCATCTACTATCAGCTACAGGATAGATTATACCTGCTTCCAAAAGTTTTAAGATTTCTTTTCTTACCACTTCCTTCTTTTGTGGATTTAACCGACGTTGGTGATCAACAACGGGTTTAGCATTAGGTTCCATATTAATCTTGTGCTGACATAGAGTGGGACTAATGCCCTTTAAATCATCAAGAGTATATCCAATAACAGCTCGGTGCTTCCTTCAAACTTCCAATAATCTTTCTTCTTCATGTTCTGAAAGGTTAGCACTAATAATAATAGGATATATCTTCTTTTCATCAAGATAAGCATATTTCAAGGTGTCCGGCAATTGTTTCAATTCACACAGGATCACCTTTTAGGTGGAGGAGGACCTGCTAGAGTTTCAATAGGCAAATTGTGTTTAAGCAGAGGAAGTTGTTCAAAGAAAATCTTATCTATTTCATTTCTTTCATGCATATGTAAATCATTTTCATGGTCTAGCAAATATTGTTCTAAAGGATCGAGGGTGGCACAACAATAGAAGCAAGACCAATTATTTCATCCTTACTAGGCAATTGTTTTTCATGAAGCTTTCTACTAAACTTGGAAAAATTAAACTCATGAGACTCATCACCAAAGCTAACACCGACAGCTTGTTTCTCACAATCTATTTTAGAATTAACGGTGTTCAAGAAAGGTCTACCAAAGATAATGGGACAAAAGTCATCTTGGGGCAAACCAAGAACAAGAAAATCAGTAGGGTATTTTATTTTCCCACACAAGACTTCAACATCTCTAACAATCCCAATTGGTGAAATAGTATCTCTATTAGCAAGTTTAATAGTAACATATATGTCTTCTATCTCTGCGGGTGCTATGTCGTCCATAATTTCTTGATATAATGTGTAAGGAATAGTACTTATGCTAGCACCTATGTCGCATAAACCATGATAACAGTGATCTTCTATTTTAACTGAGACAACGGGCATGCCAACAACGGGTCTATGATTATCTGCTTTATCGGGTTTGACAATTCTAGTAGCTTCATTACGTAAATAAATAACATGTCCATCTATATTTTCTTCCAGGAGATCCTTAACCATAGCAACATTAGGGTCTACTTTAATTTGTTCATCAGGTTTAGGTTTTCTAATATAACTTTTGTTGACCACAGTCGATACTTTAGCATGTTCCTTTATCCTGACAGGGAAAGGTGGTTTCTCAATATAAGCAGTAAGAACAATTGGATCGACATTATAAAGTATAGTTTCCTATTTGACTGATACCGGTTCTTTAATTTCTTCTTTAATAGGTGGGCGATATTTAAACCACTTCTCTTTAGGGAGATCGATATGAGTAGCAAATGATTCAAAAAAGGAGGCTACTATCTCAGAGTCAAGTCCATATTTAGTGCTAAACTTTTGAAAAGCATCTGTATTCATAAAAGATTTAACACAATCATACTTAAGCTTAATACCTAACTCTTTACCTTCATCGAGTTCCCAATCTTCAGAGTTGCGTTTATTTCTTTCCAAAAGATCCCGTCGGAATTCAATAGTATTGTTCATAAAAGAACCATCACAAGAAGAATCAAGCATGGATCGATCATTATGAGAAAGCCTGGCTTCGATGCGCTCCCGAGCCGACGAGGCGTGTAGTGCCACGCTGGCTGGCTGGCTGCTGAGTTGGTGCGGTGGCAGAGTCTTCACGAAGATCTACATGCCACCACGCAGGTGTTTGCTGAGTTGGCCTGGAGGCCGCACGTCGCCACGCAGGTGCTCGCCTAGTTGGTGGGCTGGCAGCTATGTGAGAACGGCGGTGGAGTCTTGGCTGGTCGGGGCCTGGCTGTGGCCCCGCGGATGTCTTTGGCAAGAGTCTTGCCGGGACCCCGGCAAGGGTCTTTCCGTGGCGTCGTGGGCGTCCCCGGCAAGGGTCTTGCCGAGGGTCTCGTGGGTATCCTCGGCAAGGATCTTGCCGAGGATCTTCGGCTTCTGATTCTCATCTAGTCTTGTATGTTCTTGTTCTTCACAAAGATCTGCATGCCACCATGGAGGCACCTCCCGAGCCTTGGTTCCAATGTGGGTGATGGCGTCGGAACTCTTAGGCTCAAGGGTGGCAGTTTTGGTTGTGTTGGGCAAGTTGCCCCGGCAAGGTTCTTGTCGGGGCTGTGGAGGCCGCCCCGGCAAGGGCCTTGCCAGGGGAGTTCACCTCGCCCCTCTTCTCTTTGTGTTTCTGGTCTTGCGTTGCTCTGGTCGTCTTGTGTCTTTTGCTCCGCCAAGCGTGGCTACGAGCATGGGGCTGCGACTGTCCGCGCACAAGTAAAGGGGTACAAAGAGGGACCCCTACTTTTGTACACCGACAGGAGCCCCCGAGCCTGGGCCACATATAAGCGCGGGGTGTTATTGAGCCAGGCCCAGAACGATGCGCGGGCGTGCGCGCGGCGAAGTTTTTACCGCAGTAACTCCCTCGCTCGTTGCGCTTCCCCACGACCCGCGTTGAATGCGTGATGTGGGGGTCGTGCGTGGGGCGATTGCTGCATGCATGCTCACATCATGGTAAAGAGGCGGCCCGTGCCTTCCCCGTAAAAAGGAGAAAACCACAGGCGCGCCGCTCATTCACCCTCTGCGCCTTTTCCAATCTAGGAACCCCTGTTCCTCTCTTCTTCCTCAGGAGAAATATTCAAAACCCTGGCCTCTACTCTCCACTGCCGCGTCCCCAGTGCTCTTCGGAATCTTCCAGCCGCCATGGCACCCAAATCGAGCAATGGTAACGGAGCGACCAAGGACGCCGGGGAGAATGAAGCGCCGGAGAGTGAGCTGGCGGTGCTGCAGATGCAACATGCCTATTTCCCTCAACGGTCGATGCGGTTCACCTCGGGGGACTACTTCAAGCCCCTGTGGTCAACGACACCATCAACGACCTGAAGCTAAAGCTGGAGGGCCTTGAGGGGACGCTTTCGGAGGTCAGGGCCCGGGAAGAGACCCTGACCAAGGACCTGGAGGAGGAGAAACGACTGCGGAGGAACGGCGCCGCCGAGTATGAGGATTACGCGAAGGGCGTGAACCTCTGGATCGACCGCCTCGTCGACGTCGCTGGGTAGCTCACCGCCCAGCTAGCCGTCATGGGCATGCTGGACGTCAGGCTCTCCGAGGACAGGAACACGAGTCCCAACGCCAGGCTGACCTTCTTCTTTAAGCGCATCCTCGATGCCCTGGATCAGCTCCGCTCCAACCGGGCAACTTATCTGGCCAATGAGTCACGGAGGCTCTGTAGGGGTGCCCTGACCAAGGTGCTCACCAAGGTGGCGTCTTGGAACCCCACTGTCAACTTCACCGATGCGCTGGAGATCTTTCCGGAGGAGACGGACCTCGCGGCGCTCAAGGAGCATATCAAGCCCATCATCGACTGCGTCGACGGAGTCAAGAGGGTGGAGGGCCAGCGCCGGGACTAGGCACCCCGTTTCTCGTTGCCGCTGCGAGTTCAGGACCAAGACAATTTTATCTTAAGTCAGAAATGCAGCAATTATTTGATGTAATATAACTCTGCAGTACTTCAATATGATGCATGCTATTTCCCTGTTCGATCTTTCTTGGTATGTATGCCCTACGCTTAGTTGGACGGGCTTGCCGGCGCGTAAACCCAAGCCGCAACACTTTGAAGGACGGATCCTTAGTAGCCTGCCGAGTGTGCTTGCTGCCGGGCAAACCACCTTACCGCTCTCGATGCGGCCGCTCGAACTGTTGAGCGGACTCAAAATAGAACAAGGGTGTTGCCAAGAGTGGAGGGTCCCATCGCGTGCAGGTTTCCCATACCAAGAGTGAGATCTTTCGAGGAGAATAAGTTTATAAAAAAGGGAATTACTCAAAGTTTTGCGCGACTTAGCTTTTCATGTCCACGTGGATAGCTGTTGCCGCTGCGGATGGCACCAGAGGGCGGCTGAGCCACGTCCATTTACTTACCGTATCACGTACCTCCTTATTTTCACGATTCTGGAGTGCTCCGGAAAGACTCTTCTATGTGTTCTTTCGGTGTCAAAGTTTGGATAATATTACTTTCAACATTAATGGGCGTACCTGAGATATAATGTTTTATTCGCTGCCCATTGACGACCTTCGGGTTAGTACCTTCGGCATTACTTATTTTGATAGCTCCAGACAGATAAACCTCCTCGACAACATAGGGCCCGTCCCATTTGGAGAGGAGTTTTCCTGCAAAGAATCAAACAAGAGTTGTACAAAAGAACATATTCTCCGACTTTGAACTCACGCTTTTGGATTCTTTTATCATGCCATCTTTTAACCTTTTCTTTAAATAATTTGGCATTTTCATAAGCTTGGGTTCTCCATTCATCTAATGAGCTAATATCAAATAACCTCTTTTAACCGGCAAGATTGAAATCATAATTGAGTTCTTTCACTTCCCAATATGCTTGTTCTAACTCAAGAGGCAAATGACAAGCCTTTCCATAAACCATTTTATGAGACATACCCATAGGATTTTTATATGCTGTTCTATAAGCCCAAAGTGCATCATCTAATTTCTTAGACCAATTCTTCCGGGGCCTATTGATAGTCTTTAGTAAAATCAACTTTATTTCTCTATTGCTAAGTTCAACTTGACCACTAGACTCGTGGATGATAAGGTGATGCAATTCTATGATTAACATCATACTTGGCAAGCATTTTGCGGAAAGCACCATGAATAAAGTGTGAACCACCATTAGTCATTAAATATCTAGGGACTCTAGACCTTTGGAAAATAACTTCCTTAAGCATTTTAATAGAGGTGTTGTGATCAGCACTCTTGGTTGGAATAGCTTCTACCCATTTAGTAACATAATCAACAACAACCAAAATATGTGTATACCCGTTAGAGGAAGGAAAAGGTCCTAGTTAATCAAATCCCCAAACATCAAATGGTTCGACAACAAGTGAATAATTCATAGGCATTTCTTGACGCTTACCGATATTACCTATTCTTTGACATTCATCACAAGATAAGACAAACTTGCGGGCATCCTTGAAGAGAGTAGGCTAATAAAATCCAGATTGCAATACCTTGTGAGCAGTCCTATCTCTAGCATTATGCCCTCCATAAGCTTCGGAGTGACATTTCCGTAGGATTTGTCCCTGTTCATGCTCAGGTACACAATGTCTAATAATACCATCTACTACTTCTTTATAAAGATGTGGGTCATCCCAAAAGTAATGTCTTAAATCATAGAAGAAATTTTTTGTTTTGTTGGTAAGTAAAGCTAGGTGGTAAATATTTAGCAGCAATGTAATTAGCATAATCAGCATACCAAGGAGTGTTATGAGCAACATTTATTGTAGCTAACTGCTCATCAGGAAAACTATCATCAATGGGTAGTTGGTCATCAAGCGCATTTTTAAGCCTAGACAAGTTATTAGCTACTGGGTTTTCAGCTCCCTTTCTATCAGTGATATGTAAATCAAATTCTTGCAGCAAGAGAACACAACGAATAAGTCTTGGTTTAGCATATTTCTTTTCCATAAGATATTTTATAGCAGCATGGTCGGTGTGAACAATTACTTTTGAATCAACAATGTAAGATCTAAATTTATCGTAAGCAAACACCAATCGCTAAGAATTCTTTTTCAGCGATAGCATAATTTCATTTATCATTATCTAGAGTTTTAGTAGCATAATGAATAACATTCAATTTCTTATCAACTCTTTGCCCTAGAACAACACCAGCAGCATAATCACTGGCATCACACATAATTTCAAAAGGCAAGTTCCAATCAGGTGGTTGAAAAATAGGTGTAGAAATTAAGGCTTTCTTGAGTGTTTCGAGGGCTTCTAAACAATCATCATCAAAAACAAAAGGAACATCCTTTTGCAAAAGATTATAAGAGGCCTAGAAATTTTAGAAAAGTCTTTGATAAATCTCCTATAGAAACCAACATGACCTAGGAAACTACGAATACCTTTGATATCCTTAGGACATGGCATTTTCTCAATTACATCAACCTTAGCTTTTTAACTTCAATACCTCTTTCAGAAATTTTATGGCCCAAAACAATACCTTCATTAACCATAAAGTGGCACTTCTCCCAATTCAAGAAAAGATTAGTTTGTTTGGATCTGCAAAACTTCGATCAAGATTGCTTCAACAATCATCAAAAGAGTTCCCATTAACAGAGAATTCATGCATTAAAACATCAACAATCTTTTAACAAAAGTGATAGAATATAGCGATCGTACATCTTTGAAAGGTACTGTGCATTGCATAAACCGAAAGGCATACGTCTATAAGCATAAGTTCCAAAGGGACAAGTGAAAGTGGTCTTTTCTTGATCAAGTTGAGAAACATGTATTTGTGAAAAACCAGAATATCCATCAAGGAAGAAAAAGTGTGGGTGCTTAGATAATATTTCTAGCATTTGATCAATAAAAGGCAGAGGGTAATGATCTTTTCTAGGTGCTTTTTTTAATTTTCTAAAATCAATTACCATTCTATAACCTGTAACAATTCTTTGTGGAATAAGTTCATTCTCATTATTAGGAACAACAATAATACCTCCTTTCTTAGGGACACAATGAACAGGACTTACCCATCTACTATCAGCTACAGGATAGATTATACCTGCTTCCAAAAGTTTTAAGATTTCTTTTCTTACCACTTCCTTCTTTTGTGGATTTAACCGACGTTGGTGATCAACAACGGGTTTAGCATTAGGTTCCATATTAATCTTGTGCTGACATAGAGTGGGACTAATGCCCTTTAAATCATCAAGAGTATATCCAATAACAGCTCGGTGCTTCCTTCAAACTTCCAATAATCTTTCTTCTTCATGTTCTGAAAGGTTAGCACTAATAATAATAGGATATATCTTCTTTTCATCAAGATAAGCATATTTCAAGGTGTCTGGCAATTGTTTCAATTCACACACAGGATCACCTTTAGGTGGAGGAGGACCTGCTAGAGTTTCAATAGGCAAATTGTGTTTAAGCAGAGGAAGTTGTTCAAAGAAAATCTTATCTATTTCATTTCTTTCATGCATATGTAAATCATTTTCATGGTCTAGCAAATATTGTTCTAAAGGATCAGTAGGTGGCACAACAATAGAAGCAAGACCAATTATTTCATCCTTACTAGGCAATTGTTTTTCATGAAGCTTTCTACTAAACTTGGAAAAATTAAACTCATGAGACTCATCACCAAAGCTAACACCGACAGTTTGTTTCTCACAATCTATTTTAGAATTAACGGTGTTCAAGAAAGGTCTACCAAAGATAATGGGACAAAAGTCATCTTGGGGCAAACCAAGAACAAGAAAATCAGTAGGGTATTTTATTTTCCCACACAAGACTTCAACATCTCTAACAATCCCAATTGGTGAAATAGTATCTCTATTAGCAAGTTTAATAGTAACATATATGTCTTCTATCTCTGCGGGTGCTATGTCGTCCATAATTTCTTGATATAATGTGTAAGGAATAGTACTTATGCTAGCACCTATGTCGCATAAACCATGATAACAGTGATCTTCTATTTTAACTGAGACAACGGGCATGCCAACAACGGGTCTATGATTATCTGTTTTATCGGGTTTGACAATTCTAGTAGCTTCATTACAGAAATAAATAACATGTCCATCTATATTTTCTTCCAGGAGATCCTTAACCATAGCAACATTAGGGTCTACTTTAATTTGTTCATCAGGTTTAGGTTTTCTAATATAACTTTTGTTGACCACAGTCGATACTTTAGCATGTTCCTTTATCCTGACAGGGAAAGGTGGTTTCTCAATATAAGCAGTAAGAACAATTGGATCGACATTATAAAGCATAGTTTCCTATTTGACTGATACCGGTTCTTTAATTTCTTCTTTAATAGGTGGGCGATATTTAAACCACTTCTCTTTAGGGAGATCGATATGAGTAGCAAATGATTCAAAAAAGGAGGCTACTATCTCAGAGTCAAGTCCATATTTAGTGCTAAACTTTTGAAAAGCATCGGTATTCATAAAAGATTTAACACAATCATACTTAAGCTTAATACCTAACTCTTTACCTTCATCGAGTTCCCAATCTTCAGAGTTGCGTTTATTTCTTTCCAAAAGATCCTGTCGGAATTCAATAGTATTGTTCATAAAAGAACCATCACAAGAAGAATCAAGCATGGATCGATCATTATGAGAAAGCCTGGCTTCGATGCGCTCCCGAGCCGACGAGGCGTGTAGTGCCACGCTGGCTGGCTGGCTGCTGAGTTGGTGCGGTGGCAGAGTCTTCACGAAGATCTACATGCCACCACGCAGGTGTTTGCTGAGTTGGCCTGGAGGCCGCACGTCGCCACGCAGGTGCTCGCCTAGTTGGTGGGCTGGCAGCTGTGTGAGAACGGCGGTGGAGTCTTGGCTGGTGGGGGCCTGGCTGTGGCCCCGCGGATGTCTTTGGCAAGAGTCTTGCCGGGACCCCGGCAAGGGTCTTTCCGTGGCGTCGTGGGCGTCCCCGGCAAGGGTCTTGCCGAGGGGTCTCGTGGGTATCCTCGGCAAGGATCTTGCCGAGGATCTTCGGCTTCTGATTCTCATCTAGTCTTGTATGTTCTTGTTCTTCACAAAGATCTGCATGCCACCATGGAGGCGCCTCCCGAGCCTTGGTTCCAATGTGGGTGATGGCGTCGGAACTCTTAGGCTCAAGGGTGGCAGTTTTGGTTGTGTTGGGCAAGTTGCCCCGGCAAGGTTCTTGTCGGGGCTGTGGAGGCCGCCCCGGCAAGGGCCTTGCCGGGGGAGTTCACCTCGCCCCTCTTCTCTTTGTGTTTCTGGTCTTGTGTTGCTCTGGTCGTCTTGTGTCTTTTGCTCCGCCAAGCGTGGCTACGAGCATGGGGCTGCGACTGCCCGCGCACAAGTAAAGGGGTACAAAGAGGGACCCCTACTTTTGTACACCGACAGGAGCCCCCGAGCCTGGGCCACATATAAGCTGGGTGTTATTGAGCCAGGCCTGTAACGACGCGAGCGTGCTGGCTGCTTAAGTTTTTTACCGCAAGAATTCCTCGCTCGTTGCGCTTCCCCCACGACCCGCGTTGAATGCGTGATGTGGGGTCGTGCGTGGGCGATTGCTGCATGCATGCTCACATCATGGTAAAGAGGCGGCCCGTGCCTTCCCGTAAAAGGAGAAACCACAGCGCCGCGCTCATTCACCCTCTGCGCCTTTTCCAATCTAGGAACCCCTGTTCCTCTCTTCTTCCTCAGGAGAAATATTCAAAACCCTGGCCTCTACTCTCCACTGCCGCGTCCCCAGTGCTCTTCGGAATCTTCCAGCCGCCATGGCACCCAAATCGAGCAATGGTAACGGAGCGACCAAGGACGCCGGGGAGAAGGAAGCGCCGGAGAGTGAGCTGGCGGTGCTGCAGATGCAACATGCCTATTTCCCCTCAACGGTCGATGCGGTTCACCTCAGGGACTACTTCAAGCCCCTGTGGTCAACGACACCATCAACGACCTGAAGCTAAAGCTGGAGGGCCTTGAGGGGACGCTTTCGGAGGTCAGGGCCCGGGAAGAGACCCTGACCAAGGACCTGGAGGAGGAGAAACGATCATGGCGGAGGAACGGGCGCCACGAGTATGAGGATTACGCGAAGGGCGTGAACCTATGGATCGACCGCCTTGTCGACGTCGCTGGGTAGCTCACCGCCCAGCTAGCCGTCATGGGCATGCTGGACGTCAGGCTCTCCGAGGACAGGAACACGAGTCCCGACGCCAGGCTGACCTTCTTCTTTAAGCGCATCCTCGATGCCCTGGATCAGCTCCGCTCCAACCGGGCAACTTATCTGGCCAATGAGTCACGGAGGCTCTGTAGGGGTGCCCTGACCAAGGTGCTCACCATGGTGGCGTCTTGGAACCCCACTGTCAACTTCACCGATGCGCTGGAGAGCTTGCCGAAGGAGACGGACCTCGCGGCGCTCAAGGAGCATATCAAGCCCATCATCGACTGCGTCAACGGAGTCCAGAGGGTGGAGGGCCAGCGCCGGGACTAGGCACCTGCTTTCGCTGTGCTGAGTTCGTGACCAAGACAATTTTATCTTAAGTCGAAATGCAGCAATTATTTGATGTAATATAACTTCTGCAAGATTTCAATATGATGCATGCTATTTCCCTGTTCGATCTTTCTTGGTATGTATGCCTTACGCTTAGTTGGACGGGCTTGCCGGCGTGTAAACCCAAGCCGCAACACTTTGAAGGACGGATCCTTAGTTGCCTGCCGAGTGTGCTTGCTGCCGGGCAAACCACCTTACCGCTCTCGATGCGGCCGCTCGAACTGTTGAGCGGACTCAAAATAGAACAAGGGTGTTGCCAAGAGTGGAAGGTCCCATCGCGTGCAGGTTTCCCATACCAAGAGTGAGATCTTTCGAGGAGAATAAGTTTATAAAAAAGGGAATTACTCAAAGTTTTGCGCGACTTAGCTTTTCATGTCCACGTGGATAGCTGTTGTCGCTGCGGATGGCACCAGAGGGCGGCTGAGCCACGTCGCCTTCTCCTCTCGAGCCATCCCCATGAAGAAGTCGATGCGCTGACCTTCAAACCGGATTCCCACGGCTTGTGCCCCTACCTGGCGCACCAAAGATGTCGGGGGAAACGACACCTAAGGGATCACGGGGAATCCCTTTTGCTACAGTTGGCGGGCGCGGGGCTGTGGAAAGAGCGGGATTAGAAGATCAACACGGGGGGATTATCCAGGTTCAGACCGCAAGTGATGCGTAAGACCCTACTCCTGCCGGTTTATGTTTATCTGGTGTTCTTGGACTAGCTACAAAGCGTGCAGGGTCCAGAAAGTCTGAATCCTCTCCCAGTACGCCGCGGGCCTCCTTTTATAGACAAAGGGGCTGCCACAGTGGCACACAGGAGGTGGAAAGTTGTACAGTAGTCGAGTCTATCTCCTGGCACCGTAGGATAAACGCATTTAATGCGATGCCGACGTGCCCTTCTTGCTTTATCGGGGATGGCGAGGAAGCTTGTCCCAGCTGTCGTCGCCTCGCCTGGCTTTGACGCGCGTCCAAGCCGACGAGGTGTGTAGTGCCATGCTGGCTGGCTGGCTGCTGAGTTGGTGCGGTGGCAGAGTCTTCACAAAGATCTGCATGCCACCATGCAGGTGTTTGCTGAGTTTGCCTGGAGGCCACATGTCACCACGCAGGTGCTCGCCTAGTTGGTGGGCTGGCAGCTGTATGGGAACGGCGGTGGAGTCTTGGCTGGTGGGGGCCTGGCTGTGGCCCCACAGATGTCTTCGGCAAGAGTCTTGCCGGGGCCCCAGCAAGGGTCTTGCAACGGCGTCGTGGGCGTCCCCGGCAAGGGTCTTTCCAGGGGGTCTCGTGGGTATCCTCGGCAAGGATCTTGGCGAGGATCTTCGTCTTCTAATTCTCATCTAGTCTTGTATGTTCTTGGTCTTCAGAAAGATCTGCACGCCACCATGGAGGCGCCTCCCGAGCCTTGGTTCCAATGTGGGTGATGGCGTCGGAACTCTTAGGATCAAGGGTGGCAGTTCTGCTGGTGTTGGGCTTGCCCCGGCAAGGTTCTTGCCGGGGCTGTGGAGGCCGCCCCGGCAAGGGCCTTGTCGGGGGAGTGCACCTTGCCCCTCTGCTCTTTGTGCTTACAGTGCAGCGTTGCTCGTGCGTCTTGTGTCTTTTGCCCGCCAAGTGTGGTTATGGGCGTAATTTGCATCGCTCACAAGACAAGTAAAGGGGTACAAAGAGGGACCCCTACTTTTGTACACCGACAAAGATCCAATATCATCGCATAGCCTATACCATGCCAATGATTTTCCCTTCAAAGATAAGGGGAAAACCTTCTTCTTAACTTCATCCCTGGGTAAACCTGCAAGCTTAAACAATCCACAAATTTGTTCTACATAAATCAAGTGCATATCAGGATGTTCGGTTCCATCTCCTGCATAAGGATTAGCTAGCTGTTGTTCTATCACACCCGAAGGGATTTCATATTCAATATTTTTAGTAGGTGCAATAGGTTGAGGGGTGGCTAATTGTGGTTCGGTCCACGTGAAGATACCCCGAACAAACCCCTCAAAGGATTGTTTTCCATGGTAACAAGTGACAATAAATTTCAGCACACTATATAAATGTTTCCTTACCAAATCCCACTTACCAAAGGCGCTTCACTCCCCGACAACGGTGCCAGAAAATAGACTTGATGACCCACAAGTACAGGGCATCAATTGTAGCTCTTTTCAATAAGTAAGAGTGTCGAACCCAACGAGGAGCAGAAAGAAATGACAAGTTGTTTTTAGTAAGGTAATGTCTACAAGCGCTGAAATTGTAAGTAATAGAGTAGTTTGATAGCAAGATAATTTGTAACGAGAAAGTAATGATAGTAGTAAGAAAAGTGCAGCAAGTTAGCCCAATCCTTTTGAGGCAAAGGACAGGCCAAAATGGTATCTTATAATAAGGAAAGCGTTCTTGAGGGTACACGGGAATTTCATCTAGTCACTTTCATCATGTTGGTTCGATTTGTGTTCGCTGCTTTGATAGTTTGATATGTGGGTGGACCGGTGCTTAGGTGATGTTCTTACTTGAACAAACCTCCTACTTATGATTAACCCCCTTGCAAGCATCCGCAACTATGAGAAAAGTATTAATAATAAATTCTAACCATAGCATTAAACTTTTGGATCCAATCGGTCCCTTACAGAATAGCGCATAAACTAGGGTTTAAGCTTCTATCACTCTCGCAACCCATCATCTAATAACTACTCTACAATGCATTCCCTTAGGCCCAAATATGGTGAAGTGTCATGTAGTCGACGTTCACATGACACCACTAAGGGAATCACAACATACATACTATCAAAATATCGAACACATATCAAGTTCACACGATTACTTGCAACATGATTTCCCCCGTGACCTCAAGAACAAAAGTAACTACTCACAAATGATAATCATGCTACAGATCAGAGGGGTATGCAATAGCATATTGGATCTGAACATATAATCTTCCACAAAATAAACCATATAGTAATCAACTACAAGATGTAATCAACACTACTAGTCACCCACAGGCACCAATCTATAGTTCCGGTACAAAGATTGGTCACAAGAGATGAACTAGGGTTTGAGGAGATGGTACTATTGAAGATTTTGATAGAGATTGCCCTCCCCAAGATGGGAGAGTTTTTAGTGATGATGATGACGATGATTTCCCCCTCCGGGAGGGAAGTTCCCTCGGCGGAATCACTCCGCCAGAGGGCAAAAGTGCTCCTGCCCAAGTTCCGCCTCGAGACGGCGGCGCTCCATCCCGAAAGTCCTCATGTTATTTTTTCTAGGTCAAAATGACTTATATACCAGAAGATGGGCAGCAGAGGTGGGCCTGGGTGAGCACAACCCACCAGGGCGCGCCTGGGCTCCTTGGCACTCCCATGTGGGTTGTGCCCACCTGGTGGCCTCCCTCTGGTACTTATTGGCTCCAATATTCCTCAAATATTCCATAAAAAATCTCCGTGAAGTTTCAGCTCATTTTGAGTTGTGCAGAATAGATAGCCTAACGTAGCTTTTTCAGGTCCAGATTTCCAGCTACCAGAATTCTCCCTCTTTGTGTGTTCCTTGCATATTATGATAGAAAAGGCATTAGAATTACTCCAAAAAGCATTATTATGCATAAAAACATCATAAATAAAAGTAGGAAAACATGATGCAAAATGGACGTATCACTTGTACTCCTTCAGGTTCTACAATCACCCTGTTCCTTTTGGATGTCTGAAACACAAGAACAACATTTGAATGGAAAACATGGTATGACGACAAATGGAATAGGTGTTGATAATGGATGGGCATGGCATCTTCACATATATCATGAGTAAACTAAGCAGGTGGGGGTGCAATGAAGCAAAAGAAATGCAAGACACCTTATGCAAGATATGTGCAACCAATAAAACTTTGCCAAATTAGAACAGGCACCTTATTGGGTGAACAGGATATGCCATCTGCCTTTGACTCCTTGAGCTCAGAATAGTCATTAGGATCATATTCTGAATACGAATCTATAGGTCGGGAGCATGTGGGTTTCGTTGCATCCACAATGGACCTCAATCCCTTGATGCCAAGTTTGTTACCCATTGAACTTTTCTGCAATATTCTTCTGATGTGTGCGTTCTTATATTCATTGTGATTATGTACAATATCTGAAATCCATGAAAACATAAATAGTAGTGAGATTATCTTTGTAATGCAGAGGATATTGTAATATAATAGGGGCTCCCTGTAAACCCTTGTGTGCTATCACTGGATTCTGATGAGAGAGCCCATGTGTGCTGTAATATGGTGAGTAGACTAATATAATCTGGCATAACTACACAAAAAATAGGCTCCCTATTGGGAGCTCCAGATGTAAGGATAGTTGGCAGATGATAGGTTCATAATATACCGTATAGAAAGTTTATTGCCAAACCATGATAATGAGAGTGCAGAGCCAGTAGGCAGATCGTAGTGTAGATAATAGGGGTACACCATAACCACCATAAATAAATCGGGAAAGCGGAACTGGCTGGAAAATACAGGGTTTTGCCGCTACTAATATGCAGCCTATCGATCACCTACAGGCCAGCTCTATTCATTTGAAGGCGCACATCTATTGCTATCAGTCTAGTCTATCAAAGATCGCGCGGCTCCCACCATTTTCGGGATATTATAGCAGACCAACTCGAAGTGTGAAATCATGTAGCAGAACCGGCGCAATAGAGCTGTCGACTGCAGATGTCCCTACTACCCTTCCTGACAAGGAACATAGTGTACTTACTAAAGAAGAACAGAAGAGGAACATGTTAAAGAATAGAAGGGGAAGCATATTATTGAGATTCCCCTTCTTTCTATACAATGTTGGTTGCCCACCCATGATGAATCAGAGCGCCCAAAGAAATGCAATTCCATGATGTCTCTCTATATGTGACCACATGCATTTGGAAACTCAAGTGGGAGCATTAGCTAACCAATTAAATGTGTGTTTGTTAGCTAATGTCAGTATGATATCACATTCATATTTGAAGAACCTTAGGACGTATGATTGGTGTGTTATTTTGCTTTAAAGGGTGGATAGATGCTAGTAGGACACAAAGCACCTATGCAGATCGTAGTGTAGATATAATGGGAAAATCCTAAGCATCAGGAGTAAAATTAGGAAAGTGGAACTTGCTGCAATATATGTGCTAGTATTGCCGGTATGGCTAGAAAGGCTTCGAATACCAGCTCTCTACAATTGAAGGTGCATTACTGTTACTATCAGTCTAACTCCCAAAGGGGACACATACGATCGAATATGAAGAGTTGAAAGCATCCATGACAATCGACATGAAGACCAACACGAAGAGTTGAAAGCGTCCATGACAAGCGAAGGAATAGACATGTACACTACAAATGTCCCTGCTCCTCTTCACTACAAAGAACATACTATACAACTATTATACTCCCTCTGTTCCTAAATACAAATCTTTGTAGAGATTCCACTATGGATCACATACGGATGTATATAGATACATTTTAGAGTGTAGATTCACTCATTTTGCTCCGTATGTAGTCCATGGAGGGATCTCTACAAAGACTTATATTTATGTACGGAGAGAGTACTTACAAAGGAAGAACAGAAGAGGAGCATGCTAAAGAAGAGCAAGCAGATTTTGGATAATAAAATGTTGGTTGGCCACACATGATGAACCAGAGTGCATAAAGAACGCAACTCCCTGCTGTCCCTCAATATGTGGTGCATGTGCTTTTCGAAAGTAAATTAGCAACATTAACTGACCAATTAAACATTCTCTATTTTAGTACATGTCAGCATCATATCAGATTTGTATTTGAGCAACTAAGTATGGAATTATGGCATGTTGTATAGCTTGATGGTTGAGGAGCATTGCTGCACGTACATCTCGAAGCACCTACGATAATACACTACTGCAGGATGCTGCTAACGCGACACTATGATCAGAGACCCTTCGAGAAACTGTGTACGATGCAATAATCGCAAACGGTGCTTTATGAAAACCGTCAGAAATGTATAAAATGTTTGCAATGATGGATGCATCAAACACGGTTCAGGTTTTAGTTGCGTGTGCGATGAAGGGCATACGGTTCAATTCAATTAACTGTTTGCGATGAGGAGGAACAAAAGAAACAGGCAGCCAGATGAAGGCGTGTGTGATTCACAGCATACGGTTCACTCGGATGAACTGTTTGTGGTTAGGCAACAAAAGAAACGGTCAGCCAGATCAAGGTGTGTGCAATATACGGCATGCGGTTCACTCGGATGAACTGTTTGCGTTGAGACATGAGAACAGAAACGGTTCAACTTAACAAGATGTGTGTGATACACGACAAACAGGTTTGTAATCAGAAATATGTGTGAAGACCGATAATAACACAGACGGTTGCTGCTAATAAGACATGTTTGTTGTGCGATGGGATTGCATACAGAACAACAACATATATATATATATACACACACACTTATAAGGACATGCTTGCATAACCAAATTACACATCCACTTACATAGGTGGCTACTACAACCATGGCATTTGCACACACCAAAGTATACTATTACATGCATAATTACATAGGTGGCTACGACACACATGACATTTCCACACACCAATAAAGTAAACTATATATTACATGCATGATTAACTAGCATAAATGATCATCTGATCATCATCTACTTCTTGTGACGCTTGCTCTGCTTGTGGCTCGATCCGGGCTCGTCGATTTGGGTAACGAGGCACTTCCTCATGTCAACGATCCGCCTATGCATCTCGTAGCATGTGTACACGCTCTTGGCCGCAAATCTGAGGTGAGGTTCATCCAGTTGCCGCATCTAGGCCCCGTGCCAGGATACGGTACTTGTTCTCTAGGCATCCTGCTTCATCTTTTCGTAGTAGGGGTCAATGATGGCCGAGGCGAGTTCGACGAGGGAGTCCTGCTTCGTGCTGCTCCAGACCCTGTAGTGGTCATGGGTTTCGACAAGGTTCTTGTAGGCCAAGCCCGTAAAACTGAGCGCTTTTACATCGTCTTTGGTTTCCACCGTGGCGAACTTGTAGTCGGTGTTGTTGACAGACCTATTGAAACGGTCGCAAGGCTCTGTGTCCATGCAGTAGTGGTAGATGAGGACATGATGGCGCATGCACAACTGGGCAACGGCAACCTTATGATCTATGCCGGGACAACCGGCGGTGTACTGGAGGTCGATGCCGACCACCTTGTACTTGTCTCAAGCAAGCAACTGCTCAACGTTGTTGATGTAGTCGTCCACCACGGCCGGGTCGATGGTTTTCACCACCGAGAGATCAGTCTCCCTCGCTTGGATCTCCACTCTATGCTCTCTGAACTCCATTGGAGCGCTGCTGGACATCCCCTCTCTATGTGTCATTGTGGGTGTGCTTGTTGTGTTGTGGGGTGCGATCGAAAGGTTGAAGAGACTAAGGTTATAATGGCAGCGGGAATTAAAGGGGAAGCCGGACGACCAGGAACACTCTATGCTCTCCGAACTCCATTGGAGCGCTGCTGGACATCCCCTCTCTATGTGTCATTGTGGGTGTGCTTGTTGTGTTGTGGGGCGCGATCGAAAGGTTGAAGAGACTAAGGTTATAATGGCAGCGGGAATTAAAGGGGAAGCCGGACGGCCAGGAAAATTGGCAGGCCCTGATGGCAGTTCTAATTTGCAGCGTGTAACTCCATTGTGCCGCACATCACTGCATCGCGTGGCAACACGTGCGGCGCAACCGCATGCATATGGGGCCCCCGACATGATCGTGCGCACGCCCAACCGCTGGCAGAGCGCGCGCGGAGGGACGCGAGCAGAGCGCTCCGCGGTCGGCTTAAGGAAAAGCTGTCCACAAGACGAGCGCGCCGACGGACGTGAGCAGAGCGTGCCGACGGACGCGAGCAGAGCGCGCCAACGGACGCGACAGACCATGCCGCGGCGCCTAACGGCGAGCAGAGCTTGCCGAGGGACGCGAGCAGAGGATGGCACAGTGATACGTGGCAAATAAGACAAATTGTGCGAGCGATGTCGGAGAATCAAGCACGAATCAGATTAAAGTTGCGTGTGCGATACGTGGCAGACAATTGACCCATCAGAGCTGTTTGTGATGGAATAAGTCGTGTGTGTTCGGGCAAATGCTTGCTGGTGTATGACCTTAAATTTAACCAAAAAAGTGTTAATGCATGTTAAAAAATTGTGTAGCTGCAAAGTATGTTCAAATACGACTCCAACGATATAATCTATGGCGACATGCATTCGTATTTTATTAGTTAAATCCTACTTATAAACCAGGACGGGGGTATAATAGGTAATTAAATTGCAAAGTTTTTTAGTAACTGTATGTGTACATGTCCTCTCGTCCTCCTCTCGCACATCTTGTCACCCCGCTGCTGCAGACGGCTTACAGCGCAAGCTTGCGCAGCGAGCGGGGGCATTCTTTTGGCTAAAGGTGGCGCCAATGAATCGTCGGTGAGCCCGTTCCCACGCAACCTCGCAGGTTCCCGCGCAAGCTTCCCGCCCAACTCGGTGAAATCCCCCAAAATCCCAATGCTTACCGGCCTGCTATAAAAACACTCATGCCCGGCGAGTCCTGCGTCGCATTTTCCCCTCCCTCCATGTGGCTTATCTCGTCTGCTTCTCCCACAATCGCCGATCGCACTGGTCCATCATCGTCGCTCAGCCACTCCGCCATCATCAGAGGACAGCTCCAGCTGGGAGGCTACACCGCGGCGGCACCGCAGTCCCCGGCGTAGTGTAGTGCGCGTGGCGTCCCTGTTGGGTGTGCGCGGAACACCCACCACACGCTCTGGCACCGCTGCTCGTTGGCCGCCGTTGCCGCCACACCACTATCGAAAGCCAGGGCCATCTCGCGCTCCGCCACCGCGACCCGAAGGCAGGAGGTGGCCGTCGTGGCCGCCACCCCACTGCCAGCCACCGTGGCCATCACCCGCTCCGCCACCACGGCCCGAAGGCGGGAGGTGTTGGGCGTGGCCGCCACCCCATCGTTGGCCGCCGTGGCCGCCAGCCCACCGTCGACCGCCGGGATCATCACCCGCTCCGCCACCGCCACCCGAAGGAGGGAGGCGGAGGTGGAGGCCCGCACATGCGTCAGCGACCTTGCGCGCTACATCGAGTTCCTGCGGGAGGAGGAGGAGCGCCTCATCGACTACGCAAAGAGCCTTACCGCAGCCGTGGCCACAACACACACTGACGCAGAGGCGAGGAATCAGGAGGTCTACGAGAGTCCGGCCGCTTCAAGAGGGATCATCTGGAGCGGTAGTGGGCGTTCGAGCTGGCGAGCGTCGCTAAATGTGCAGCAGCGACAGGCACTGTATTGCATTTGTCCAGCTCGTCGGTAGGCTCCTCCTCCTCATCTACCTCTTACTGAGCATGCTCGACAGAGGAGAAGCTGCCAGATGTAGCACAAAGCCCCTCCGTGGTAGTAGTAGTATTTAGGGGCTATTTTGTTCCGTTCATCTGACTATAGATGTGTGGTCAAACTGTACAACGTACTTAAAATTAGCTAGTATATATAGTTGAACTAGGTATTTCAGTACATGGTTGGCAACAATTGGGGAGAAGTTTGGTCAGTTCAGCTGTCGAGTTGAACTGTTTGTATAAATTAAGAAAGACTGCTTAATCTATGAATGAAATTTATGCTTAATTACTGAATTTTAGTTGCAAAAATTACATAGTGCTAATGATTTCTAGCTGCATATTTTGACAAATCGCAGTGTTACAAGGATTGACAAATGGCAACATTACTAGATCAACAAATGTAAATCTTTCCAGTTTGACAAATGGCAACATACCCAATATGACAGATGCAAATCTTACCAAATTGTTTGTACATAGTTGCACACGGGTCATCCAGAACAACCGTTTGCGATGAACGGATGCAGAAATTTTGCGCTGCTCTCACTTTGCATACGGGTGTTCTATCTAAATCGTTTGCGATCAAGAGCTGCAGAAATCCTGCTCGACACATTTTCTCTTGGCTTCCTGGGGAAGCTGTCGGTTTGCATACGGGTGTTCTAACTAAAACGTTTGCGATGAGTGTTTTATATTTAAAAAGCGAATTAAACTGCGGCTTGGGCGCCATTAATGGAGAGGACGTGAGCAAGGCGGGCGGCCATGGAAATAAAGGGGCTCGCTTCCCAGTGAGCCTGCGCAGCATACAGCTCGCACGGTTCCCGATGAGCCTGCGCACTCGAGGACAACTTGCACGCCTCTCGGTCAGCATGCGCTCCGGACGGCGCTCGCACGCCTCCCGTTCAGTCAAGGTCAAGCAGCTATCCGCACGACACCAGCTACAGCCATTAAAACCAAGACACATGGTGTCACGTGAATGGTTAACAGAATTTTGGATTAACTAGAATTTAAAAACCAGGCATCTCAATGTTTTGCCGGCAATCAACGGTGCCCTGGTGTTTGAAATTCATGCCCATTTCTTGCAAGGGACCTAAGCATGCACCCAAGGACACAGATTTGATTTTTCAACCAACTTATATGAACTGGAGCATGTGCACGTAGTTCAAATTTGAATTATGCACATAAATGCATTGAAAACTCAGTTAATGCATAAAATATCCAAATGAACCCAAAAAATCACAAAAAATCACACAACACTCCTGTTGTTCTATGTTGACACGAGAAAGAAATTTGAAAGCAATAAGAGGCAATGGATATCGTTTCGTCCCCAAAGGTGGGACGTTCCCTACCGAAAAACATCATGCTTGTTGTGAGAAGCTCAAGTTTGTGAGAACCATATACCCAAACCTGCCTCAAATGGAACAAAATTTGTACCACGGCATGTTGATGCCGCTCCATGATAGCATGCCAAGTTTCATGAATTTCAGACGAGTTTTGGATTTACTAGAATTTAAAAACCAGGCATCTCAATTTTTTGCCGGCAATCAACGGTGCCCTGGTGTTCGAAATTCATTCCCATTTCTTGCATGGGACCTAAGCATGCACCCAAGGACACAGATTTGATTTTTTAACCAATCTATATGCACTAGAGCATGTGCAGTAGTTCAAATTTGAATTATGCACATAAATGCATTGAAAACTCAGTTAATGCATAAAAATGTCCAAACAAACCCTGAAAAATCACAAAAATTCACACAACACTCTTGTTGTTCTATGTTGACACGAGAAAAAAATTGAAAGCAATAAGAGGCAATGGATATAGTTTCGTCTCCAAAGGTGGGACATTCCCTACCGAAAACCATCATGCTTGTTGTGAGAAGCTCCGGTTTGTGAGAAGCATATACCCAAACCTGCCCCAAATGGGACAAAATTTGTACCACGACATGTTGATGCCGCTCCATGATAGCATGCCAAGTTTCATGAATTTGAGACGAGTTTTGGATTTACTAGAATATAAAAACCAGGCATCTCAATGTTTTGCCGGCAATCAACGGTGCCCTGGTGTTTGAAATTCATTCCCATTTCTTGCATGGGACCTAAGCATGCACACAAGGACACATATTTGATTTTTCAACCAATTTATATGCACTGGAGCATGTGCATGTAGTTCAAATTTGAATTATGCACATAAATGCATTGAAAACTCAGTTAATGCATAAAAATGTCCAAACGAACCCCAAAAAATTCCAAAATTGAACACAACACTTTTGTTGTTCTATGTTGACACTCGATTCTTTTTGAAAGCAATAAGAGGCAACGGATATCGTTTCGTCTCCAAAGGTGGCACCTTCCCTACCGAAACCATCACGCTTGTTGTGAGAAGCTCTGGTTTGTGAGAAGCTTATACCCAAACCTGCCCCAAATGGGGCAAAAAATTTACCATGACATGTTGATGCCACTACATGATAGCATGCCAAGTTGCATGAATTTCTGACAAATGTTGGATTTACTAGAATTTAAAAACCAGGTATCTCAATGTTTGCGGCCGAGTGACGGTGGCAGGGTGTTTGAAATTCATTCCCATTTCTTGCATGGGACCTAAGCATGCAACCAAGGACATATATTTAGTTTTTCAATAAGTTTATATGCAATGGAGCATGTGCATGTAGTTCAAATTTGAATTATGCGCATAAAATGCCTGGAGAACCCAGTTAATGTATAAAAATGTACAAACGAACCCTGAATAGTTCCCATTTTTTGGGCGACACACCTATAGTTGCATGTTCACTGCAGATAAAAGTTCGAACAATTCAAACACCATCCTTTGTAGCTGTGACCCCATTACGTAATTCAAATGATCAAGACGGTAAATCAAGTAGATCGCACACAATTTATTATCACCAACCGTGTGAGATGCAGCACAAAATATCTTGGAGCACCGTCGGTGTATAGTACGCCCATGCCTTACGAGAGATGGTGCATCGGCTACAGTCCACAGCCGGCGTGTCAAGCACACTAGCTCACTCCCCAAACATCATTTCACTATTCATTCATCACCGGTGAAAGATGGGGACGTGGACCCACGTCGTGAGGGCAACTTCGGTGACCCACTCCGGCGAGAGTGCAGCCGCAGCCGCCAGGCGCGTGCTAACAAGCTTTGTGAGGGCGACCGCAGTCTGCGTCCGGGCGGCCAAGGCAGCCCAAACGGCCGCTGTTGCTTCTCAGGTGATGGCAGCAGCATCTGCCTCGGGGAGAGCAACTGTCGAGTGCGGCACAGCAGTTGTCCGTTCCGCAGCGGCGGCCTTAGCCCTGCTGGAGGCCGCCCACTACCATGTCGAGGCCGTCCAAGCCCAACTCGTGGCAGTCACGGCACAAATTGAACTAAGCTTCCCCGACAACGGTCGGCAACCCACGATCGAAGAGCTGGCAATCGCCGAGAGAGTTCGAGCAACCATTCGTTCCTGCACAACATACCTTGCCACGACGGAGCCCGCTAGAGCCAAGATGGTGTTCGCCCACACCCAGCTGGTGGCGGCCTTTTCCAAAGATATGGCGGACACAGATGGCGAGATGCTTGCCGAGTATGGTGCAATTGATGCCATGGAGCCCCTTCCCCAGGAGACCGTCGGGCGCGAGCTGGACATGGAGGCGGCAGCGGAGATCGATGAGCACCAACCGTAGTAGTACTCTTTGTTTTGTTTAATTAAGAGCGCCGGTCTTTAATTTGTTAGAGTAATGTTTAGGTCAGCTAGCTCTGTTTAATTGCTGAACATGCTCGATTAAGAAGTTAGTCTCCTTTGGGTACCCAAATTATGCAAGGACATGGATGGCCACTGTAACCCGGGAAGTTCAAACCAAAATTTTTGACGTTCAAACTCAACACACACGGGTTAAGCTATCTGAATCGTTTGTGATGTTCACATATCGTCCACAGTTATGAATAAGGGACCGTGTCTAATGACACTCTGCTAGGCCATGATTTTTGGCTGAAGCGATTCCAAATTTTCGGCTTCATGAAATATCTACCTCCGCCCCTCCCCTTACCAAAAGCCACATTTCCCTCTTTCCGCCTTCCTTTCCAAGTTGAAAACTTCACTCCTTGCTTGCAGCGTGCCGCCTCCTCGCCGGCGACCCTCCTTCACGCTCCTTGGCCTCGCCTATCCAGGCAGGTAATCCACACCCGACCCCCATCGTCCTCCTCCTTCCACATCCCACATGCCCCTACCGCCAGCACAAGCGCGACACCTTCCACCCAAATCACCGACCCCTCCACCAAATAAGCGCCGGCCTAAGCCATGGTGCACACAGTATAGCCAGGACCTCAAGGAGCATTTGGCAGCGGAGAAGCAAATCGTGGCCCCACGCGCGGATGAGGTCGCGATGGCTGCCATTCATGCCGATCCCCCAGATCGTGAAGGAGCACCTTGCCATTTGTTAGCTACGCCGGTTAAGCATGTTCGGTTTACCCGTTGCGTATGCTGCTCCTGCCTTTCCTTCAAAAATTCTAGTGAATTGTGCTATCTAATTTTACCATGCAATTTGTTGCTCTAGTGTATATGTTCTATATGTCGTGCAGTGTGGTGCTCACTATTAACTATTTTGTTAATTAGTTGTCGTCTTCAGTTAACTGTTTGGTTCAATTTCTGCAAATGTGATGTTCAATTCTTCAGGTTGCAATTTTGTATTGTATTCCATGTGAGAAATAAATAGAATTTATCTTTACAAAATTGTGGGTGCATTCTGTTATTGTATACCATGTGAGGAATAAATTGAATTTGGTTGTAGTAAATACATGAGAAACAAATACAATTGCTACAATTAGCTGTAGTTAACTGTTTGGTTAACTGTCTGATCTTCTATTAGGAGTATGCTATATTATGCAATGTGGTGCTTAGTTAATGTTTGGTTCATTTGTTTTGGTGTTTAGTTAACTGCTTGGTTCAATGTTATATTGTGCAATGTGGTCCTTAGTTAATGTTTGGTTCATTTGTTGTGGTGTTTAGTTAACTGCTTGGTTCAATTCTACAATGCGATGTCCAATTGTCGTGGGTAGAATTTTGTATTGTTGTGCATGTGAGGAATAAATCGAATTTGGCTGCACTTAATACATGAGAAACATATACAAGTGCTATATTTCCTAGTTCTTAATCATGCTTGGTTTGGATAAATGGGTTTTCCTTGTGGCTTGAATTAATCTGATGAATCTGTAATGTAATTATTTTTCATCAACATATTTTACTGATAGCATGCGAACCCTTACTTAACTTGATGACTAACTACCTTATATGTGTTTCAGGGAAACAATGGGAAGCACTGAGGTTTACAATCGAGGTTAGCACGTGCATGGTCTATTGTCTAATAGCACATTATTGTGAAATTGCAGGAACCATTCTAATATTTAGGTTTTTAACAATTTGGTCTTGCACATGTAGGTCCTGTTGTCAGAGGTTTTGACCCACTGTTCGACCCTTTTGGCATATGGGGAAATGAGTTGTCCGTGAATATCGGTCAAGTCAAGAAAGTCAGAAAGATTGTTAGGATAAAGAAATTAGCGACAAAAAACAAGAAGATGTTTGTCTGCACAATGAAGAAGACATCAGTTCACTACAGGATGGTACTAACTATTATACCTTGCCTTTTTAATTCCTTCGCCCCGTTTCCAATATAGAGAAGATATTTATGCACATCCTTGTTTTCGGACCTTTCCAAAGCAGTTCACTGATGATTACCTCTCAAACCACCTGTATGGTCAGGAGGTGAGGAAGGTATTCATACAACACCCACGGTTCAATATTGAAGTGTTCCTGAAGAGGACGAAGGATGGACGATCAATCATCCACAGGCACTGGCCTAAAGTTACAAAGACCTTCAACATTAATGAAGGCTCAATATTCGCCTTCTCTTCAGCAGTTTTCCAGATGAGATACATCTATCTATGTACCATCTATGATGCTAATTTCAAAAGGTTATTGATGTTGCATGTGAAACTTGGTCCTGGTGTAGTTGTGTAACGGGGTAGCTGAGTGCTGAAGCTGTATGCTGTTGTACTCTGATGTATTTCAATTATGAAAATGAAATATATTGTGTGCTTAATATGAACTGTCAATTAGATTAATAAATGGATTATGAATACTCGGATAATTAGCCTGCTAGTGGCGAATTAGCCTGCTAATAGGGTTTTGCTATTGCAAACGGCTGTTGAAAAAATAACGTGGGCGATGACCTCAGGCAACGCATAAAGTTTCTAGGAATAAACCGTGTTGGATCAATGAACAATCACACATGAATTTCTCTTGAAAACTGTTTGCATTAGGCCACCTTGCGCAAACGTTTACCACATGAAAACTATGTGTGATGGACAGCCTTTGCCACACAGTTTCTTCCACGGACCATGTGTGATATATTCAATAACGCAAGCGATTTAACGGGAAAACCTGTGTGTGATGTACCTGTGAACGGAAACGTTTTCCTTCTAGCGACTGTGTGGGTTGTACATACGAATGAAAACGTTTAGCGGGGACTGACTCTGTGGGATGTACTTGCGACCGGAAACTATTTTGCCGTATAATTGCATTTTTAACTCTACTATACGTATTTCCATATTTGACCGCTCGCCAGTCGCACACGACCTCATTTTGCCGTACGTGTGTGCCAGGAGGGCATATCCCTGACGGTATCTGGGTCGTGTGGGAAGGACCCCCCCTATCGCCCACACTCACTTGGCGACCGTTCCAAATGCCGTCGCGGAAAGGGGTTAAAAACCGTTTGTTTAGGAGCTCGATGTACTAGTGATAGTACTGAATATATGGGAATGTCTACATGCAAGTCGCCTGACTTTCGTCATTTGGGTTAGTCGACCATTTCAGACGGTTGGATGAAGATCCTATGTCTCCTAACCCTTCTTTTTCCTCGCCTCTTATTCTTCCCCTAAAGACCACCGCACGGGTCGCCAGCCGAACCACTGGACCCCGCCCTCCCCTGAACCGCCCACCACACCTCTGATCTTCCGCCACACTCGGCCATCCCTCTAGCTAACCCCACCCCCACCCGTGTCGATTTTTGCCTCCGGCGAGGCCCCACCATAGCCCGACGACAGCCCCCACAACCACTGTCCCCACCCGAAACCCTAAGATAGATAATGGGGCAGCCCTCCGGTGAGCCCCTTCCTTCCCTCCGGTGAACTCCGGCGAGCTCTCAAAAATCGACTGACCCAATTTTGAAATTTAGTCTACTGTCATTTAACTAGTGTGGAATATAAAAGGGGAAAACCATAAGCATTGTGAGTATAGTGTGAAAAGATGTCTTGCGCTCCTTAGGTATGAGAAGCTACGACTCTTCCTCTTAAATATCTCTTTCTCACACACAAACACAAACTCCGTCTCCCAGGGTCTCATATCTCCCCACCATTCTCTTGTATGTTGCTCACACACACTCTCTCTCCATAGATATATCTCGCGTTCCCTGATATGTCTCTCTAGCTATCACTCTCGTTGTGAAATATCTTTCTCTCTCGCAGACACAAAACCCCGTCTCTCGCGATCCCATTTCTCTCTGATATTTGTTTGTATGTGACTCACATGCACCCTCTCTCTGTCTCTCTCATACCCACACACATAACTCAGCCTTCTGATCCACTCGACTCTTATCTCTAACACACACACTAGCTAGCATCTTTATCTTTCTATTTATCTGATTCTCCATCAACCTTCTTTCTCGCCCTCACTATTGCTTCCTATCACACACACTATATATGTTTCTCTCTACATGCAGTCATGCGCCCTCTTTTTATATTTCTCTCACACACACATAACTTCACCCTCTGAACCACTCAGCGGTCATCTCTAACACACAAACTAGCCGATGTCCCTCTAGCTAGCATCTCTATCACTCTATCTATTTGTAGTTTCTCCATGAACATTTCTTTCTCGCACGCACTCTTGCTTCCTATCATGCACACTATATCTGTCTCTCCATACATGCATCTATAGGTTGATCTCTTTTTCACAATCGTTGTGTCTCACTCCCTCTGCTCGCCATAGATGCATGCTCCAGCCCACGCCACTATCTCTTAAATACAAAAACACATGCTCAATTATCGTGCCTTCTTCCCTCCACTCTCACATGCATGCATATTGTCATACCGATCCGTCTCTCCCATGTCATTGATCTTATGACTTATGTCTTCTTTCTTTTATCTCGATCATGCGCGCGCGCACACACACACACACATCCCACGTATACATGTACACCTCTCGCACATTCACGTTCAAGGTCTCCTATGTCTCCATATGTAGTTAATTACCCTCAGCCCTAACCCCACGCCGAATCGTTCTCTTCTTGTGTGCACATAACTTCCGCCTGGATGGGTAAAACACACACTCGCACTTAACAATCTCCTTCTAGCTACCCCCTCTCTCACACTTCCCCTATGTTCCCGAAACCAATAAGACCATACCTTCATTTAATTCCCACCTACATGCACCATCGATATATAGAAGTCTTCCTCGGTGTCTCTCAAACAAACACGTTCTCTCGATGTCGACTCCTCTCACGCGCACACGCCTTCTCTTCCCTCTCTACAGGCCTCTTCTCTCTCGCACCCCCTCGTTGGTGGCCTCTGCCATACACATCACCTCTCTACGATTAATCCACACACACTTAAATTACTTTCGCCGCCGAAGACTCCGCTTCAGACACACACACACGCACGCACGCACGCACGCACCCCCCCCCCCCACACACACACACTAAGACTCCATCTCACACACACATGCTCTAGGCGGAGCATTTGTTCCTACCACACTTCGTCCAACCTTACCCTTATGATAAACAATCACCTTAATTTACTTGTATAAAATGGATAAATTCCACTTTACTTTAGTAGTAGCAAACTTCTCATAATTATATAATGCAAATCACGAGCAGGAAGTGACATTTTTTTACACAACCACGTTAACATGGCCACATAAATCACTAGCCAAAGTGTAATACCATTATACTTATACCCCGATGCAAAAGGTTGAGTACATGTCCGAAGAGTAGAGTCGCACACACGCACTCTGTCTCCCAGAATCTCACACACATACCAGTTATGTGACGCCCCCACGGGTACACGTGAGGGTGCGCATTTATTTAAGACGGGCAAACGCAAACAGTAGCTACATTCATTCCCCTCATGTCGCCTCTTCTCTGGTCGCCGTCGCCCGATAGCCATGGCCCGGCCGAAGGTTACGACATATGCCATACTCCTGCCAGAGCGTCGCTTTAATATGGAGGCAGTGCGAAGCCCGGATCGCAGCCGCCCTGCCTCTGGAGTCCGGACTAGCCGTAGCTGGACAAGGAGGCGTTGGAGGCAGAGTAGCACGCGGAGCTGGAGGAGGAGAACGACGACGCGGAGCCAGAACAGGAGGACATCGACGCAGGCGAAGCGGAGCTGTAGGAGGACGATGATTCCCATTATACTCAGACTTAAAGGGCTTTGAGTTTCACGCCACATTTATTTCATAGAGATTAGAGAAAGGAAATTTTAGTGGTCATGCATGCATCTTTTTGTGCTAGCACTCCTATATAAGGGTTGACCGATCGCTTGCCGCGGACATGCGCGGGCGGTGGAAGAGGAAGGAGAAGGGAAGCGGGCTGTGGAGTACGCCACAGTTGCAGCACGAGCTCCAAGGAATGTTCGTGCCAAACAATGCATAGTTATATAGTATAGTCCAGCGGAGTATGAATTGGCCTTTAGGTTGCGTGTGGATGACATGGCTGCAACCTGCAGGCTGCAGTTCGACAGCCTACCGCTCCGCTTCGCACGGTTTGGTCACGCAAGATTTGCATGCACACACGTCACACATGTACTTGTCGAAGGTGTGCTCGAAAAAGGGCGACCAGGTCCGCTAGTCCGCGTTGGTCCATGCGCTCGGAAAACAACTAATCACAATCGTTGTAAATGTCATGCGTGCTTTAATTCTGGCTAGTGGATGGACGAGAACGTGCCGTACAATGAACCATCCGCTAGCTCCCTAATCTCTATCTCTACTCTTATAATAATAATAATCTATCTATCTATGTCTATCTCTCTTCTACTACTCTTATAAAAATAGAGTTGGTGATGATGGTGTACCTGTCATCCTGAAATATAGGTCGTCCGATTTGTATCTGATGGATAGGAAGAAAACTATGGCAATTTTTCAAAAAGATACCCACACCCCTCTCCACATTTGCAAATAAGTCCTTCCCTCGTTCATCCTTTTCTCTCACAAGATAAAATACTCATACAAATGCATCTTGATGTTACGTGCAACGCACGAGGATGTTTCCTTGGGGGTCTCTCCAGCGCAGCGTGGCCATAGTTGCAAGTTGACGCCCCTTGGGATGCTGATGTTGAGGGGCACTCGGATTTTATCCGATGAGCAGGTAAGTGATGAGTTTGATCACGTAGTAAATGCATTCTAAAGACTACTTCCGTGTCCATTTCCTAATTCCCCCGCTGCCCACTGTTTCACCGGTTAGGCTTGGTGCCAGTGGAGATTGGCTTGCATATGTACGGGAGGGTACCAACATCAATTTGCACAACATTTACAACGGTGACACCATTCCCGTTGAACCTTTCTCCAACATTGGGATCAACCATGCCACGGGCCATCACCTGAATTGTAATGATGGAACCACAGAGAGATTGAAAAAGATAGCCATCCTGGAAGCCTAGATAAGGTCGTCCTCCAACCAAAATTACACTCTCATCGCGGTGTTCGACATCGCGATTGCTTTCACGAACCCTGCACATGGCGGTCAAAGGTGGATCATGCTGTCTGCGTCTGATTTGTTGTCGTACGAGTACGAAGACACTGTGCTCCTTTCTAACCACATCTTTGCGGTGACAAACCAGGGGACTTGTTTCGTATGGGACACATCCTATGGTATACTCCCTCTCTTCCAGTTTATTTGTTTTGAATTTTTTTTGTTTTATAAGTTACAAATTCAAATTTAGAGCTTCCCATCACATGTTGAGATTACAATGTCCACTAAACCGTTCCGTGCATGTACTAGTTTTTTATCGGTCATTTATATTGGTCACACATGCATGCATTGCAAGTAACGTTTTTTACCACAATTTCTTAGGAAACCGAGTGCAATAATTTAGTAGTTTTGCAAACTACCAGTACTACACCTGAAACGGTTCAAAAGCAATACCACCACCACGCCCGCGTCTGACCGCCCTAGCTGACCCAAACCCCCTCCCTTGTCGGCGCGCGCTTCCCGCGTGAAATGGTCAGCGTCCCCCCGGAGCGTCAGTGCCGCATTAATGCCTAGCCAGAGCGGAGACCTCTCAACGGCGCCGGCTTTGAAGCAGCACGACGGCCGAGAGAGCGCCTCTTCCTGGTGTACGCGACTGCTCCGCATCGAGGTTGGCCATAGTTTGGACGAGTCTCCATTGTGGGGAGCCACACTAAGAAGTTGCGATGATATGGACTCATGTTGCCCACTGTTATGGATTGTTCCATCTATGAAGAACACATGGGACTGGAACTATGAGACGGACATGTACCCAGGAGTGGACGTATGAACCTGACTAATGTAGTGTAGTTAGTAAAGTAGAAAGGAACAAATAGTACGAATATGCGTGGCATATAGGCATTTGTCTCTTGCTACCACTAAATGTTGTACGTGCAATGCACGGTGATGTTATGATGTACGTGCCTAAGTACTCTACTACTATATTAATTGAAGGCACATATTAGGTTTTATATTTGCTTACGTGTATGGCCCAAGACCTTCCAACTAGGCATGTCTTTCTCTCCGGGTCGCACTTTGTATCGTTCATGCCACTAGTACTACGTGTGGTCTCCGACCTAGAAGTGGAAGAAGTGGAGACGCTCTACCATGTTGTTCATGTCCCACTCCTTTCGCTGACGTGTGGGACATCCAGCATGTGCCGTATTTGGCACTCCTTTGTTGTAAGAGATGAAACGCTAGCTTTCATAAAAAATAAAATAAATATAAATCAGCAGTGATACTATACCACGCGGTTTCCTTGCTCCTCAATATCGGAAAGAATACTTCCGTTCGCCGACATGTGGTACGTCGACCATCCTAGTCCACTTGCCATGCACGTAGAACTCCAAGGGAGAGTCACCTCGATTATCACGCCGCAGTAATAATGAGTAATGAGCCGTCAAATCACAAGCCCAACCTTTTCCTACTATGAAGTTGCTCGGACGAAGGAACCATCATGACTTCATTGAATTCCGCTTCTTGAAGAAATCTATTGTACCGGCAGTACTAGTACTGTACTCCATTAGAGGTCTCCTTTGGTTCATAGGATACGAATTTTATAGGAATATGAAAATCATAGGAAGTGAGATGACATGCATCTCAATTCCTATAGAGAAAGAGATGCAATTTGATGCATAGGATAGGAATTTTTCCATTGAGTCTAGGCTAATGTACTGGTAATTTTCTCTAAAAACTACAGTAGTAACTAGTACTGGTACATGCTCGTAATTAATTACACAAACTTACGAGCGACACACACACACTAACTACTAGTACTACTACTTCTCACATGCTGGCCAGACGCCATCGTTCTCCTTCCCGGCTTTGTCAGTGACACCCCACCGTGCTTGGATCTCCGCCGCGCTCTCCGCAGCATCGCGTGCGGCCTCTTCTTTCTTGCGACGACGGGCCTCTCTTTTCTTGAGTGCTTTCTGCCTTTCCTTCTCCTTCTATGCGGCTTTGGCCGCCTCTTGCTCTACTGCCCATTCGGCCTTGGCAGCTTCAAAGTCCGCCCACGTAGGTGTGAGGTCGTGAGCGACGATGAACTCGGCAAGGCGGAATGCCATCGCTTCCCTACCATTTTGTGTGCGGTCGTGGGCGGCGAGGAACTCGGCGTGGCGGGATGCCATCGCTTCCTTACCGGTTAGTGTTCGGCGCGGTGGCATGAACGACGCTTGGTGAGAGCTCTGGGGCGGAGTGGCTGGACAACCGTATAGTGCATTGGTTTGTCAAGAGCTCAAGGATAGAAGATGAAGGAAATTTGGATTCCCCTTCAATCCTGGTCATTTATTACCGAGTAAAATGCATTGGCGGTCATCGAACTTGTCTTGATAGCTCACTTTGATCATTGTATACAAGATATGGTGATTATATAGTCACCGGCTCAGTGTATAGCTCTGTAATTGTCAGGTTGACCAGTTAAATAGTCCGCATGCGCCTCATTAGCTCGTGTTCTGTATCTATCTATCTATGCGGGCCTACCTGTCAGTGGTGAAAGAAATAAAAACCAAAATTATGCGTATGTGAGGAATCAAACCATGAACTCGTCGCTGCAACTTACACTCGTCAGCCAAATGAAAATGAAATACGTGATGCACAAACCGATTTTTTATATTATACGTGATGCACACATTAGCGCACACCGTCCATAGACACAAGTAGAATGTACGCGTACAGACACTCACGCTCACACTGTCAAACCATGCTAATGCATGCACGTCGCCCTCTCAATCAAAGTCCTGCTCATGGCGCAATGCAAACGGCGAGCCCGTCACCTGTGCGCCCCGGCGGTGCCTGGCATTATTGTTTAGACGTTTGCTGGCTGCCTCCGCAAACACCGAGCATGTATTCACCTGGCTCAACACCAACGTCATACTCGTGCTTTGGCGCCGAGCTGGTCGACATTAGCCACGGCTCTGCACACGACGTGACTCGGCGCCTTGCTCATGTATATCATCCATCACAACGACAATCTATAAAATAGCCTAACTAGAGTGGGTACTATGGTACCTATATATGTATCGTGAGCGACCGATCATAGTGCCACTGCACACGAGTGTGTGTTTGATCGATTCGTCCATTTTTCGTAAGTTATGCATGGTTGTGTGGTGTCTAATGGTGGTCGTCGAAGGCTAGCTGGCGACAAGAGCGGTTGCATGGACGTCTAATTGTCTATACGTGCCGCATACGCATCAAAGGCACATCATCCATGAGTTCACATTTTACCACCACGCCAGCGTCTGACCGCCCTGGCCTACCGAAACCCCTTCCATCGCTATTGTGCGCTTCCCGCCTAAAATGGTCACCGTCACTCCAGAACATCAATGCCGCATTCACGCCCGACGCGACCTCTCACTGGCGCCGGCATTGCAGGAGCGCGATGGCCGAGAGAGCGCCACCCGCGCGGCATCCCGGTGCAAGCGACTGCTCCGCATTAATGACACCACAACCATCCATCTGTCCGCCACCCACATTAATGAGACGTGGCTGCCGACGAACCAACTCCGGCGTCAGCTGTCCACCCGTCTGCCGCAGCTCATTGCCATTCGCCCGCTATATTAACTTGCGCCCCAGCTCCCAGCCATAGCCAAAGACCCACAGTCATTCTCCTATGGTCCCTTCCTTCTGTCGACACCACTCCAACCATGGCCTCCTGGCGCTCCAAAGCTCTCTTGGACGTACTGTTGCAGGAGCAGACGAAGGACATTGGTGGTCCGCTCCGGGCGCGCTCCAAAGCTCTCTTGGACGTACTGTCGCAGGAGCAGACGAAAGACAACGCCGGCTCCCGCCCAGGCCGCCCTCCGCCGCCACGACCACGAAGCCGGCACGCGTGCGCGGGCGCAACCAGCAGTGAGGAAGAGTAGTACATGGTAGGTTGCCGCCACTCTGGTCCCAGGAAGGCCAACACTCCTCCACTCAGTCGATGCCAAACTTGGTGGGGTAAACATCGGCGGCCGATTAGGTGCTTGACGGTGATGTGGAGGCGGAAATTTTCAGAACTTTGTGCTCCGGAGGAGGACGTTATCGAGGTGGAGTTGGACAAAGCCGAGGCGGATGAGGAGGAGTCAAAGGAAATAGCCGGAGCGTTAGTTCTCGGGGCTCATGGCCGGACATGGTGGTCGGGCGCAGGCGATCATTTAGATTAGGTTTATAGTAGGTTTTAGTACGGTTTGTGCGAAATATGTAATGAATTTCGTCCAGTTTATAGGAAAAGTTTTCGAAATGTAATGATATTCATCGGTTAATTTGAAATTTGCTTTGTTTGCATGAATTTCGTCCGGTTAGTTCATATTCTGTCGAAAGGTATGCGGGCAGCATTGGATGGCATCCTCTGGCATCAGTGTCCTTGGACAGATGCCAGTGTAAATTTGTGGGTCAGTGCTGGAGATGCCCTAACTATCATGCTATAATCGCTAGCAGTGCTCCATTATTTCACAAGGAACAGTTATCCCTCGATAAAAATCAGATCCGGCATGTTTCGCACTCCTCCCAAGTAAGAGTGTAGACGCTTGCTTCCATAAAAATGGAGCAAGTGGACGGCACTATAGCATGTCATATCACTCAAACTAGCCTGCCTAACGCGCGGGAAAGCCCCGCCCTCATCATCTTGTCCTGGATTTCTATCGATCGATCGCACAAAAATGTTACGCTTTGCAAGTTCAAAAGGAAAAGGCGGCACACTTAAAGCACGCCTGTCGCGTTCGCATCGCACCCCCGACAGTTCGGCTCACACGTCACCGATGAGAGGGGACACACATTATCTTGCATTTTCACTGACATGTGGGACTGCAATTGAATGAACCGTCGATAGCCGAAATCTAATCGCTCGGTGGGCGTCGGCTGAGAAGAGAGAGACGGGGGAGGGACAAGAGATCGCTCGCCCGCCGCGCATGGACTCCAAGAAATATGGTGATAATGTGAGGTTGGCCATGCGGGAGTACAGACCGATTGCAAGCCCGCTTCTGATCGCCCTGGCCCACCAGAAAACCCCTCCCTCCTCCCGCGCGCGCTCCCCCCTCAGTTGCCCACATTCATAGCAAGTAGTACTAGTACAATATTGGGCTATAAGCCCGCTTATGCGGAGGAGAGAGAGGCATTGACAAAGTCAAGGAGTGGGCTGTGCAAGAGCCCGTCTCTACACGTGCTCCTAGGTATAAAAAACTACTAAAAAGGTATAAAAACAATTGTGTCTAAAAAAAGAAGGTAAAAAATATTTGAGAGGAAATAGATAGAGAGAAAGTAAGAAAAAGTTCTAACCTTATAGCCAACCTTATAGTCAACACTATGGTACATGAGGAAGGAGGGAGTTGTGCACATGCCAAGTTCACTAGGCTATCGTTGTTTCACACTCCTCCGTCGTAACAGTGGAGACAATAGCTTTCATAAAAAATAAACAATGAATACTCGTTTCTCGTCCTTGATATTGGAAAGAATACTTTCATTCACCAACATGTGGGACGTGGACCATCCTGGTCCACCTGCCATGCACAAAATTATCCTGGTCCACCCTGGTCGTAGCGCAAGCCCAACCTTTCCCACTATAAGTTGGTCGAAGAAAGGAACCATCATGACTTCGTTGAATTCCGCTTCTTCAAGAAAACTTATTGTACCCGCAGTACTGCTACCACAAGCGAAGACTAGACGACACTATAGCACGTCATATCACTGAAACCCACTAGGCCAAACTAGCCCACCTAGGATTAGTACTCCCTCTATTTCAAAATAGATGACTCAACTTTGTACTAACTTTATACTAAATTTTGTACAAAGTTGAGTCATCTATTTTGGAACGGAGGGAGTACGTCTTTGTACCGCTATGATTTTGTGTTCTTGATACGTCTCAAACGTATCTATAATTTTTGATTGTTCCATGCTATTATATTATCCATCTAGGATGTTTTATATGCATTTATATGCTATTTTATAAGATTTTTGGGACTAACCTATTAACCTAGAGCCCAGTGCCAGTTTCTGTTTTTTCCTTGTTTTTCAGTTTTACAGAAAAGGAATACCAAACGGACTCCAATTGACGTGCCAATTTTTCATTATTTTTTATGGACCAAAGAAACCCCCGGAGTAAAAGAGTTGAGCCAGAAGAGTCCCGGGCCGTCCACGAGGGTGGGGGGTGCCCCCTACCCCCCTAGGCGCGTCCCCCTATCTCGTAGATGACTCGGAGACCCCCCTGACGTGAGACCTACGCCAAAAAATCCTATAAATACAAAAACCTCCAGAAAATAACCTAGATCGGGAGTTCCGCCGCCGCAAGCCTCTGTAGCCACCAAAAACCAATCGGGAACCTGTTAGGCACCCTGGGAGGGGGATCCTCACCGGTGGCCATCTTCATCATCTCGGCGCTCTCCATGACGAGGAGGGAGTAGTTCACCCTCGGGGCTGAGGGTATGTACCAGTAGCTATGTGTTTGATCTCTCTCTCTCTCGCGCGTTCTTGATTCGGCACGATCTTGATGTATCATGAGCTTTGTATTATAGTTGGATCTTATGATGTTTCTCCCCCTCTACTCTCTTGTAATTGATTGAGTTTGCCCATTGAAGTTATCTTATCGGATTGAGTCTTTAAGGATTTGAGAACACTTGATGTATGTCTTGCATGTGCTTATCTGTGGTGGCAATGGGATATTCACATGATCTACTTGATGTATGTTTTGGTGATCAACTTGCGGGTTCAGTGACCTTGTGAACCTATGCATAGGGGTTTGCACACATTTTCGTCTTAACTCTCCGGTAGAGACTTTGGGGCACTCTTTGAAGTTCTTTGTGTTGGTTGAATAGATGAATCTGAGATTGTGTGATGCATATCGTATAATCAAACCCACGGATACTTGAGGTGACATTGGAGTATCAAGGTGACATTAGGGTTTTGGTTGATTTGTATCTTAAGGTGTTATTCTAGTACGAACTCTATGATAGATCGAATGGAAAGAATAGCATCGTGTTATTTTACTATGGACTCTTGAATAGATCGATCAAAAAGGATAACTTTGAGGTGGTTTCATACCCTACAATAATCTCTTCGTTTTTTCCACTACTAGGAAAAGGCCTACTAATGGCGCACTGGTTTTGCCTACTAATGGCGCATTACCAGTGCGCCATTAGTATCACGCCACTAGAATTTTTTACTAATGGCGCACCACTGGTGCGCCATTAGTATATGAGTACTTAATGGCGCACTGGCAAAGGCGCCATTAGTTTTGCCCACAGTGCGCCATTAGTGTCTTATATACTAATGGCGCATGACATGGTAGTGCGCCATTAGTAACAATTTTTTTAATTTTTTTCCTTAATCTCAAGTCACTATTTCACCTATGAGATATCCAACACATATATATATACAACAAGCATCCATATAACAATCATAGTCAACACACAAGTTCCATCATATATACATACATAGCCAACACACAATTTCCATCATATATACATACATAGCCAACACACAAGTTCCATCATATATACATACATAGCCAACACATAGTTCCATCGTTACATATTACAAAAGTTTCACATTGTTCATCCAACACCGTTATCCATCAAATCACAAAAGTTTCACATTGATACAAAATAAAAACACAAATGGAAAAGAAGCACTCCATCCACGCAAGCTTCCGTCAATTAAATCAAATGTGCAAAATGATAAACAAGAAGTTAGAAGAAGAAAAACAAGAAGACTAGAAGAAGAACACTAGAAGAAGAATAAGAAGAGTTTTCGAAAAGAAGAAGAATAAGAAGAAGACTATAAGCTTATTATGTAAACTTGATCATTTTGTGCTAACATAAGTTATTTTGGAGCTAACCTATAGGAAACTAAGCATTTAAGCTCTAAGTTAGTATATTAGAGCCAACTTAGGTAAAAATGAAGCTAACCTATAGGAAACTAAGCATATTAGAGATAACATAGGTAACTAAGTATATATATATATATATCATTTTGGATAACTAACCTATTGGAGATCTGACATACCTGACAAAGTTCAGTTCTCATGCATTGTTCTTCTCCTTCTTCTCCTTCCTCTCCCTGATGCGCCTAGAGCGGTGAGGCGGTGGAGGCAGTGGAGGCAGTGGGATGTAGTCTTCTACCACAATTGGCGTGGTCATGTCGCCCAGTGTGGATCGCCGGCGCCACCACCGGTGCGTGGTCATTGTCACGCACCACCACCATCGCGAGGCCACCTTCAGGCACGACCATCGCTAGGTCATCCTCAGCCACCTCCATCTCTTGCCCATGGTCAGCCACCACCATCTCTTGCCCTTGGTCAGCCACCACCAGCTTAGGTCATCCTCACTGATGCCCATCGTCATCCTGCAGCTCCTCATCCTCACTCTGCTCCTCTTCTCCCGCACTCCATCCGGATCATCCTTCTTGTTGTCTATCTGCTGCCGAATCACTTCTTTGCTTCGCTTTCTGACCGAATCGGCTGCTGCTTTGGGCGTAGCCAGTCATCGCTGCTCCCATTACCTGTCCAAAATGCAACAATGACCGTTAACAATCGATGTGAGACAAAGCCAAATGTAGAGGAATAAGAAGAGGCAGAACGCATCAAGCATCATCATCGGCAACAGAAGCGCATGCGACACATAGTCGTGTTAAACACCTTAACGATGAGCATGTTGGCTGCCGCTGCATCAAGAGAAGGAAGTACCCCAGCCGCAGTCGTAGGCATGGTAGAACTTCTCCCACCCATGAGACAAGTACATGTGGCCCTTCTTGATCACCAACTGCACATCCCACTTTGCCTGCGAAACCCGCCGCCCGCTGTCAGGCTTCACATTATTTGGCGGATCTTCACCCATCAAGATGTTCATAAAGCTGTCGGGCAGCCTCTGCAGTTTGGGACAATGAGTGATGTAGCAAACAACAGATATCATAATGAGATGGGTGAAGGGAGATCTCTGCTTTTATATACCTGCGTCCATGGATGATCTGAAGCCTCAAGTATGATAGTGAAGAACTGGAAGCATCCAACTCAGATCATGCGTGTCGCAGATCGGCGGTGGCTGCTTCCCGCCATCTCTGATAAGCAGCAGAAGAGACCAATTAGTACCCTTATAACAGATCATAAAACATGCATGATAATAGGCATTAGTCGCAAGTACCCCATATGTCCTATTTTTAGCAAAGTAATGCTAAAATTCACGAAAAATTTCAGCATTACCTTTGCTGAAAATAGGACATATGGAGTACCAATTTTCCGAACGGAAGTTAATCGACATTCCGCAAACTCAAGGGCCTCTCGGGTACCTACAACATCATCACAAGTACACAGCGATGGCAGAGTGAATACAGCATAACAGTAGCAAAACTATATATTTTTATGCAGTAAACAAACGAACACTAAGAGTAGAATGTTCTTGCAAAAACATTATTGTGTGACATCGAAAGGCATCACCTGCTTAAAGGGAAGGATGACTTAAGTGGCAGATGTATATGATTGCACCACTTGATCGCACTTCTCTATATTATATGATGTAATCAAGAACTTGAGCAAAAAAAGATAAATAGGAACATATTTCTCACCTTGGAGGTGTTCTCTTGTCAGACTGCCTTTGTCTGCTATGTAGTAATTAAGTTAGCTTGTATTTGGGCTTTCTTTTCCTTCTAAGCTCTCTGCATCTATAACACAGAATAAGAGGGAACTTGACAACTAGCTGGAGCATATATTTCAGGATCTTCTAATGGGGGGTTGTTTAGTTTCCTAGTTCCATGCTTTTGTTGGACAAGTTAGAAATGAAGGTCCCCTAAAATGGTATTTGATTAGTGGGCTAGCCCACTGATTTACAAATCCTCTGAATCACTAAGAACATTTGGTTCAATAATAAACATTTTTATTGGTTCACTTTCCTACATCATGCACAACAAGTTGAATTAGCCTAGAAAATTAAAACCAAGGCTTTATGCAGACAAACAAGTTGAAATACTTCATGTACATGAAACAAAGAGGATCGATTACATTCAATTGTTGTGAGCATGGAATCAAATGAAACTCATTACTCTACATGGCATAGTCTATCATGTACATGAAAGAATGATGATCCAATTGCAGTTTATATTTGTAATTGACTAAAATAAGTAATGTAGGGAGTATCTTTTTATACCTGTTGTAGGAGTATCTATATATACAAAAGTTAATCATTATGCTTGCGAGATCAGAGTAACCAAATTTATTCAGTTGACCTCTCTACCAATTCATGGCGGGTGGACACAAAAGCCCACTTCTAAAGAACTATAATGATCTGTTTGAATTACTAATTAATAATATAAACTGGAACAGGAGCTCAAGTTTCTTGGACACAAGTTGACCATGCAGCAACTACATGAGCAAAGCATTACTATCTGTGACAAAACCTAGAAGCTTGATACAAAATTTTTGAACTGCAGAGACAACAGAATCAACTTTGAATATTTTCTAAGTACAAACCAACAATATCTAGGAACTAACAAATTTGTAACATCAAAACAAGAAATCATAAAAACACTAAATACAGGCCAAAGCAAATGATATGGTAGCTGACATGTACGTTCACTAGAAATATAAGACATTTCCTACTATAGTAATACAAAGAAACTCTGTATACGCAACATAAAACTACTGTATCTGCAACATAAAACTACAACAACATAAAACTACTGTATCTACAATAGTAGCAAGATTAATACGGTAATACACAAGAGATTAGTCTGTTTTACCCGGTTTGTTTACTGCTTTCTGCCGCCTGTGGGCGGAGGAAGGCGCCTCGGTGGAGAGGGCGAGGCCGAGGACGGCGTGGGGCTTGAGGGCTGCTGGCCCGGTGAGGCCGACGAGGTGGTCGCCCCGACGCCGTGAGCTAGGGTTCGGGAGACGGCGGGTGGCGCTGAGGGACAGGCGGTGGAGAGGGGTAGGGGGAGGTCGCGGAGAAGAGAGGAGGAGGCGGGCGGGCGAGCTGGGCTGGAGGGGCCTGCACCGAGGCGGGCAGCGAGGGTTCGGCCGGTCAAGGCCAAGGCGGGCGGGGCAGCAGAAGTGGCGGCGTTAGGAACCCTAGCTGTCGCGCTCGGGAGGGAGGGGGACGCAGGCGGGGCCGCGGGTGGAGGGGGACGGCGAGGGCACAGGCACGGGCGGAGGGGGGACGGTGAAGGAGGTGGTCGGCGGCGGAGGGTGGTCGGGTGCACGGCCGGGGACGGCAGTGAGATGAGGCGGGGAGGGATTAGAGTGTGGATTGGGGATTGGGGATTTTACTATGGGGGAGGCTTAGCAATGGCGCACCACCCGGGGGTGCGCTATAAGTACATCCATTTCAATGGCGCACCACAGAAGGGTGCGCCATAAGTAATTTAATCTAGCCCGACTTGTCTTATATACCACCTAACCCTATCTACAACAGAACCCGCCCACTAGCTCGACTGGTCAGTACGCAGCACACACATCAGGAGGTCCTGGGTTCGATTCCCAGGCTCCCCAATATTTTTTATGCATTTTAAATCCTGTTTGATATTTATTTGTGTTTAAATATGTTCAAACTTGTTTAAATCACAACAGTAATATATTTTTATAAAAACAGTAATAATTTTTTAGAAAATATGTTCAAATTTGTTACTTGAAAATATCATGTTGCGGCGGTGGAGCGGGGAAGGTGCGGGGGTGCCCGTTGGCGGCGGTGGAGCGGGGGAGGGTGCGGGGGCCGGGTGCTCGTCGGCGGCGGTGGACCGGGGGAGGGTTGTGGTGGGTCGTCGGCGGCGGTGGAGCTAGCGGGGGAGGGTACGGGTGGGATCGAGATCGAGATCAAAAAGAACCCGCCCACTAGCCCGACTGGTGAGTCTGTGACACACACCAGAGGTCCTGGTTCGATTCCTGTGCTCCCCAATATTTTTATGCATTTTAACTCCTGTTTGATATTTATTTGTGTTTAAATATGTTCAAACTTGTTTAAATCATAACAGTAATATTTTTTATAAAAACAGTAATAATTTTTTAAAAAATATGTTCAAATTTGTTACTTGAAAATATCATCGGCGGCGGCGGTGGAGCGGGGGAGGGTGCGGGGGGTGCCCGTTGGCGGTGGAGCGGGAGGAGGTGCGGGGACCGGGTGCTCGTCGGCGGCGGTGGAGCGGGGGAGGGTTGCGGTGGGTCGTCGGCGGCGGTGGAGCTAGCGGGGAAGGGTGCAGATGGTGCCCGGTGGCGGCGGTGGAGCGGGGGAGGGTGCGGGGGGGGCGGGTGCTCGTCGGCGGTGGAGCGGGGAGAGTTGCGGTGGGTCGTTGGCGGCGGTGGAGCTAAGCGGGGAGGGTGCGGTGGCATCGAGATCGAGATGAAAAAGTGTCCATGAAAATATACACGGTGCGCCATTAGCAGTTTTGCAAAAAAGTAAAAAAATATATATACTAATGGCGCACTATTTACAAGGTGCGCCATTACTTGTTAGAACTAGTAATGGCGCACTTTGGCGTCATGCGCAATTAGAATGTATGGAAAAATGAAAAAAAAAATCAATACTAGTGGCGCACCGTGTGCCTGGTGCGCCATTAGTGTCTTCCTTACTAATGGCGCACCTCCAACCGGTGCGCCATTAGTATATAGTAGTGGCGCACTGATTACCTGGTGCGCCATTAGTATCAATCATATCTATAGCCCTTTTCCTAGCAGTGTTCCCCGCTATTAGTGACTTTGGAGTGACTCTTTGTTGCATGTTGAGGGATAGTTATATGATCCAATTATTTTATTATTGTTGAGAGAACTTGCACTAGTGAAAGTATGAACCCTAGGCCTTGTTTCCAAGCATTGCAATACCGTTTACGCTCACTTTTATCATTAGTAACCTTGCTGTTTTTATATTTTCAGATTACAAAAACCTATATCTACCATCCATATTGCACTTGTATCACCATCTCTTCGCCGAACTAGTGCACCTATACAATATACCATTGTATTGGGTGTGTTCGGGACACAAGAGACTCTTTGTTATTTGGTTGCAGGGTTGTTTGAGAGAGACCATCTTCATCCTACGCCTCCCACGGATTGATAAACCTTAGGTCATCCACTTGAGGGAAATTTGCTACTGTCCTACAAACCTCTGCACTTAGATGCCCAACAATTTCTACAAGAAGAAGGTTGTGTAGTAGACATTAAGCAATTTCTGCAGCCGTTGCTGGGGAGGTGAGTGCTTGAAGGTATATCTTTAGATCTTGATATCGAATCTTTTAGTTTCTTGTTTTATCACTAGTTTAGTTTGTAAAAGAAAACTACAATAAAATGGAATTCAGGGTGCCTCATATTCTTCATCTTTTTAATGTCTTTCGTGAAAATAAGGATTTCGATAATTTTGCCAAAGTGTTAGAAGAAGAATGCAATAAAATATTTGGCACTAAATTGCTTCTTTCGTGAAAAGAAGGATTTAGCTAATTGCTTCATCTTTTTAATGTCTTTCGTGAAAATGATGGGAAGGAAATTGTGCTCAAGTACTAGAAGAAGAATTACATAGAATGCTTGGCATAAAATATGTGAATGATGAGCATGATTGCAATGTTGTTAGTATTAATTCTTTGAATACCCATGATGCTAATGATATGCAAAGCCACAAGCTTGGGGATGCTATGTTTGATGAAGATGATATGTTTAGTCCCCCAAGTTTTGATGAGCAAATTTATTATGATGACAACATGCCTCCTATTTATGATGATTATTGTGATGACACGTATGCTATAAAGAATAAAGATAACCATGAAACTTGTCATCATGATTTTAATTTTCAATTGGATTATGCTTCACATGATAGTTATTTTGTTGAGTTTGCTCCCACTACTATTGATGAGAATAAATTTGCTTATGTGGAGAGTAGTAAAATTTCTATGCAAGTAGATCATGAAAAGAATGCTTTATGTGCTGGTTATATGGTTGAATTCATTCATGATTCTACTGAAAATTATTATGAGAGAGGATCATATGCTTCTACATATTGCAATAATATCAAGTGTCCTCTCTATGTGTTGAAATTTTTGAAGTCATGCTTGTTTTGCCTTCCTATGCTAGTTGATTCTTGATCACAAAATCCCTATGCATAGGAAGTGGGTTAGACTTAAATATGCTAGTCATATGCTTCATGATGCTCCCATTATGTTTCAATTCTTATCTTTTATGTGACCATTATTGAAATCATCATGCCTAGCTAGGGGCGTTAAACGTTAGCGCTTGTTGGGAGGCAACCCAATTTTATTTTGTTCTTTGCTTTTTGCTCCTGTTTAGTAATAAATAATTCATCTAGCCTCTGTTTATATGTGGTTTTATGTTTTAATTAGTGTTTGTGTCAAGTAGAACCTTTGGGAAGACTTGGGTGAAGTCTTTGCGATCTTGCTGTAAAAAACAGAAACTTTTGCGCTCACGAGATTAGCTGCCATTTTTTTAATGGAGAGTGGTTTCAGGTTGATTATTTTTGCATATGATTAATAGACAAATTCCTCAGGTCCGCCAATTTATTTCAGAATTTTTGGAGTTACAGAAGTACTCGAATGATACAGATTACTACAGACTATTCTGTTTTTGACAGATTCTATCTTCATTGTGTTGTTTGCTTATTTTGATGAATCTATGAGTAGTATCGGAGGGTATGAACCATGGAGAAGTTTCAATAAAGTAGATATTACACCAATATGAATTTATAATGAGTTCACAACAGTACCTAAGTGGTGATTTATTTTCTTATACTAACGGAGCTTACGAGTATTCTGTTGAGTTTTGTGTTGTGAAGTTTTCAAGTTTTGGGTAAAGATTCGATGAACTATGGAATAAGGAGTAGCAACAGCCTAAGCTTGGGGATGCCCAAGGCACCCCAAGGTAATATTCAAGGACAACCAAGAGCCTAAGCTTGGGGATTCCCCGGATGGCATCCCCTCTTTCGTCTTCGTTCATCGGTAACTTTACTTGGAGCTATATTTTTATTCACCACATGATATGTGTTTTGCCTGGAGCATGATTTTATTTTCTTTTGTTTTACTTGTTGTTTGAATAAAATAAAAATATCTGAAATTCTTAAATGTTAGAGAGTCTTCACATAGTTACATAATTATTCAACTACTCATTGATCTTCACTTATATCTTTTGGAGTAGTTTGTCATTTGCTTTAGTGCTTCACTTATATCTTCCTAGAGCATGGCAGTAGTTTTATTTTGAAGAAATTGTTGATCTCTCATGCTTCACTTATATTATTTTGAGAGTATTTTAGAACAGCATGGTAATTTTCTTTGGTTATAAAATTAGTCCTAATATGATGGGCATCCAAGATGGGTATAATAAAAAAATTCATATAGAGTGCATTGAATACTATGAGAAGTTTGATACTTGATAATTGTTTTGAGATATAAAGATGGTGATATTAGAGTCATGCTAGTTGAGTAATTGTGAATTTGAGAAATACTTGTGTTGAGGTTTGCAAGTCCCGTAGCATGCACGTATGGTAACTGTTGTGTAACAAATTTGAAGCATGAGGTGTTCCTTGATTGTCTTCCTTATGAGTGGCGGTCGGGGACGAGCGATGGTCTTTTCCTACCAATCTATCCCCCAGGAGCATGCGCGTAGTGCTTGGTTTTGATGACTTGTAGATTTTTGCAATAAGTATGTGAGTTCTTTATGACTAATGTTGAGTCCATGGATTATACACACTCTCACCCTTCTATCATTGCTAGCTTCTTGATGCACTGCATTGCCCTTTCTCACCTCGAGAGTTGGTGCAAACTTCGCCGGTGCATCCAAACCCCGTGATATGATACGCTCTATCACACATAAGCCTCCTTATATCTTCCTCAAAACATCCACCATACCTACCTATTATGGCATTTCCATAGCCATTCCGAGATATATTGCCATGCAACTTTCTACCGTTCCGTTTATTATGACACACTTCTTCATTGTCATATTGCCTTGCATGATCATGTAGTTGACATCATATTTGTGGCAAAGCCACCGTTCATAATTTTTCATACATGTCACTCTTGATTCATTGCACATCCCGGTACACCGCCGGAGGCATTCACATAGTCATATTTTCTTGTAATATCGAATTGTAATTTTTGAGTTGTAAGTAAATAGAAGTGTGATGATCTCATTATTAGAGCATTGTCCCATGTGAGGAAATAAAGAAAAGGAGAAAGGCCAAATAAAAAAGGAGAAGGCCCAAAAAAAGAGAAAGGCCAAAAAAAGAGAAGGCCCAAAAAATTGAGAGAAAAAGAGAGAAGGGGCAATGCTACTATCTTTTTACCACACTTGTGCTTCAAAGTAACACCATGATCTTCATGATAGAGAGTCTCTTATTTTGTCACTTTCATATACTAGTGTGAATTTCATTATAGAACTTGGCTTGTATATTCCAACGATGGGCTTCCTCAAAATTCCCTAGGTCTTAGTGAGCAAGCAAGTTGGATGCACACCCACTTAGTTTCTTTTGTTGAGCTTTCATACATTTATAGCTCTAGTGCATCTGTTGCATGGCAATCCCTACTCCTCGCATTGACATCAATTGATGGGCATCTCCATAGCCCGTTGATTAGCCGCGTTGATACGAGACTTTCTCCCTTTTTGTCTTCTCCATACAACCTCCATCATCATACTCTGTTCTGCCTATAGTGCTATGTCCATGGCTCGCACTCATATATTGCGTGAAAGTTGAAAAAGTTTGAGAATGCTAAAGTATGAAACAATTGCTTGGCTTGTCATCGGGGTTGTGCATGATGGGCACATTTTGTGTGACGAAAATGAAGCATGGCCAAACTATATGATTTTGTAGGGATGAGCTTGCTTTGGCTATGTTATTTTGAGGGGACATAATTGCTTGGTTATTATGCTTGAAGTATTATTGTTTTTATGTCAGTATTAAACTTTTGTCTTGGATCTTTCAGATCTGAACATTCATGCCACAATAAGGAAAATTACATTGAAAATTATTTTAGGTAGCATTCCACATCAAAAAATTTGCTTTCATCATTTACCTACTCGAGGACGAGCAAGAATTAAGCTTGGGGATGCTTGATACGCCTCCAACGTATCTATAATTTTTGATTGTTCCATGCTATTATATTATCCATCTAGGATGTTTTATATGCATTTATATGCTATTTTATATGATTTTTGGGACTAACGTATTAACCTAGAGTCCAGTGCCAGTTTCTGTTTTTTGCTTGTTTTTAAGTTTTACATAAAAGGAATACCAAATGGAGTCCAATTGACGTGCCAATTTTTCATGGACCAAAAGAAGCCCCGGGACTAAAAGAGTTGGGCCAGAAGAGTCCCAGGCCGTCCACAAGGGTGGGGGCACGCCCTACCCCCTAGGCGCGTCCCCCTATCTCGTGAATGACTCGGAGATCCCCCCCTGACGTGAGACCTACGCCAAAAATTACTATAAATATAGAAACCTCCAGAAAATAACTTAAATCGGGAGTTCCGCCGCCGCAAGCCTCTGTAGCCACCAAAACCCAATCGAGAACCTGTTCCGGCACCCTACCGGAGGGGGGATCCCTCACCGGTGGCCATCTTCATCATCCCGACGCTCACCATGACGAGGAGGGAGTAGTTTGCCCTCGGGGCTGAGGGTATATACCAGTAGCTATGTGTTTGATCTCTCTCTCGCGCATTCTTGATTCAGCACGATTTTGATGTATCGCGAGCTTTGCTATTATAGTTGGATCTTATGATGTTTCTCCCCATCTACTCTCTTGTAATGGATTGGGTTTTCCCTTTGAAGTTATCCTATCGGATTGAGTCTTTAAGGATTTGAGAACACTTGATGTATGTCTTGCATGTGCTTATCTGTGGTGACAATGGGATATTCACGTGATCTACTTGATGTATGTTTTGGTGATCAACTTCCGGGTTCAGTGACCTTGTGAACGTATGCATAGGGGTTGGCACACGTTTTCGTCTTGACTCTCCGGTAGAGACTTTGGAGCACTCTTTGAAGTTCTTTGTGTTGGTTGAATAGATGAATCTGAGATTGTGTGATGCATATCGTATAATCATACCCACGGATACTTGAGGTGACATTGGAGTATCTAGGTGACATTAGAGTTTTGGTTGATTTGTATTTTAAGGTGTTATTCTAGTACGAACTCTATGATAGATCGAACAGAAAGAATAGCTTCGTGTTATTTTACTACGGACTCTTGAATAGATTGATCAGAAAGGATAACTTTGAGGTGGTTCCATACCCTACAATAATCTCTTCGTTTTTTCCCCGCTATTAGTGACTTCGGAGTGACTCTTTGTTGCATGTTGAGGGATAGTTATATGATCTAGTTATGTTATTATTGTTGAGATAACTTACACTAGTGAAAGTATGAACCCCAGGCCTTGTTTCCTAGCATTGCAATACCATTTACGCTCACTTTTATCATTAGTTACCTTGCTGTTTTTATATTCTCATATTACAAAAACCTATATCTACCATCCATATTGCACTTGTATCACCATCTCTTCGCCGAACTAGTGCACCTATGTAATTTACCATTGTATTGGGTGTGTTGGGGACACAAGAGACTCTTTGTTATTTGGTTGCAGGGTTGTTTGAGAGAGACCATCTTCATCCTACGCCTCCCACGGATTGATAAACCTTATGCCATCCACTTGAGGGAAATTTGCTACTATCCTACAAACCTCTGCACTTGGAGGCCCAACAACATCTACAGGAAGAAGGTTGTGTAGTAGACATCAGTTCTCAACAAATATCCTTTTTCAGTCTAACGATTAGGAGTAGAAAGAGGGTCTTTCTCTCTCTCTAGGTATCTCTCCATCCCACAACCCCTCTAGCACGCGTACACACTCTCTGTAGCCACTCCGAAAGTACAACGTCACTACACATTCACGCTTCCAACAAAAAAGTTACACATTCACGCATGTTACAAATACGTGCCGATTTTGCTGGCTATTAATGTGAGGCCTTCTTTGGTTTAGAGGAATCTTGTAGGAATTTCATAGGATAGGATTTCTATAGGAAAATTTTCTGTAGAGCCCTTTGGTTTATAGGAATGGAATCATATTCCTATGGAGGAATTCTTCCTATCCACCACAATTCATAGAAAAATAAACATTAGCCTGGACTCAATGGAAACAATCCTATGATGTGAATCAAAGGGCATCTCCTTTCCTATTCCTACTTATAGGATTTAAGATACATGTCGTCTCATTGATACGTCCATTTCACAGCATGTTTATCTACTATTATTTATGATTTTTTTATCTATAATAATGCTTTTTGGAGTGATTCTAATGCTTTTTCTCTCATAATATTCAAGGTACACACAAAGAGGGAGAATTCCGGCAGCTGGAAATCTGGACCTGGAAAAGCTACGTTGGGCCACCTATTCTGTACAACTTCAAACAAGGTGAAACTTTACAGAGATTTTTATGGAATATATGAGGAATATTGGAGCCAATAAGTACCAGAGGGGGCCCACCAGGTGGGCACAACCCACCTAGGCGCGCCAGGGAGCCCAGGCGCGCCCTGGTGGGTTGTACTCCCCTCGGCCCACCTCCGGTGCCCATCTTCTTGTATATATCTCATTTTGATCTAGAAAAAATAAAGAGAGGACTTTTGGGAGGAAGCGCTGCCGTCTCGAGGTGGAACTTGGGCAGGAGCACTTTTGCCCTCCGGCGGAGCGATTCCGCCGTGGGAACTTCCCTCCCGGAGGGGGAAATCATCGTCATCATCATCACCAACAAATCTCCCATCTTGGGGAGGCCAATCTCCATCAACATCTTCAATAGTACCATCTCCTCTCAAACCCTAGTTCATCTCTTGTGTTCAATCTTTGTACCAGAACTATAGATTGGTGCTTGTGGGTGACTAGTAGCTAGTGTTGATTACATCTTGCAGTTGATTACTATATGGTTTATTTGGTGGAAGATAACATGTTCATATCCAATATGCTATTTAATACCCCTCTGATATTGAGCATGATTATCATTTGTGAGTAGTTACTTTTGTTCTTGAGGTCACGGGGGAAATCATGTTGGAAGTAATCATGTGAACTTGATATGTGTTCGATATTTTGATAGTATGTATGTTGTGATTCCCTTAGTGGTGTCATGTGAACGTCGAGTACATGACACTTCACCATATTTGGGCCTAAGGGAATGAATTGTGGAGTAGTTATTAGATGATGGGTTGCGAGAGTGACAGAAGCTTAAACCCTAGTTTATGCGCTATTTCGTAAGGGACCGATTGGATCCAGAAGTTTAATGCTATGGTTAGAATTTATTCTTAATACTTTTCTCGTAGTTGCGGATGCTTGCAAGGGGGTTAATCATAAGTAGGAGGGTTGTTCAAGTAAGAACAGCACCTAAGCACCGGTCCACCCACATATCAAATTATCAAAGTAGCGAACACGAATCGAATCAACATGATGAAAGTGACTAGATGAAATTCCCGTGTACCCTCAATAACGATTTGCTTATTATAAGAGACCGTTTTGGCCTGTCCTTTGCCTCAAAAGGATTGAGCTTCCTTTCTGCAATTTTGTTACTATTATCATTACTTGCTCGTTACAAATTATCTTGCTATCAAACTACTCTGTCACTTACAATTTCAGCACTTGCAGACATTACCTTGCTAAAAACCACGTGCCATTTCCTTCTGCTCCTCGTTGCGTTCGACACTCTTACTTATCTAAAAGAGCTACAATTGATCCCATATACTTGTCGTTCATCAAGGCTATTTTCTAGCGCCGTTGCCGGGGAGTGAATGTCAGTGTGGAACGACACCTATGGGATCACAAGAATCCCTACTACGGTTGCCGGGGCGCAGGGTTGCGAGGAGAGCAGGGCTAGTAGACAGCACATGGATCGTTTACCCAAGTTCGGGCCGCGAGGATGTGTAAAACCCTAGTCCTGCTTTGATGGGTGTATTTCTGAGAGTTCTTGAGCTCTCGAACTAGCTGTGGTCAGCGTGTGGTTCGAAAGAGCCGAATCCTTCTCCAGTATGCCATGGGCCTCCTTTTATAGTTGAAAGGGGCAGCCACAGTGACACACATGAGGTGGAAAGGCGTACAGTGCCCTGAGCTTATCGCTCGTATTACAAGACAAGACGCATTTAATGCATAGCTTAGGTGTCCCCTTTCATTATTGGGGACGGGGGCGAGGTCCGTCCCGTCCGTCGCCGCTCCTCCTCGCCTTGACACGCGCCCTGGCCAGTGAGGTGCGTGATGCCATGTAGGCAGTCAGGCAGCTGAGGTGGCGCGGTGGCGGAGCCTTCACGAAGATCTGCATGCCGCCACGCAGGCGCTCGATGAGTTGGCCTGGGAGCTGCATGTTGCCACGCAGGTGCCTGCCCAGCTGGTTGGGCTGGCAGCTGCATGTGAACGGTGGTGGAAGCTTGTTTGGCGCGGGTTTGGTGGTGGCCCCGCTGGCGTCCTTGGCGAGGGTCTTGCCGGGTGGCCCGGCAAGGGTCTTGTGGCAGAAGGTTTACCCCCTCAAAGAAGGACCTTGCCGGGGGTCTGGTGGCCTAACTCGGCAAGTATCTTGCCGAGAATCGTCGTCTTCTGATCCTCATCTGATCTTGAATATGTCTTCACAAAGATCTGCATGACACCACAGAGGTGCCTTCCCGAGCCGTGGCCCCATGTTGATGACGACGTTGGGGGCTGTGGGCTCAAGGGTGGCTCGCTCTGTTGGTGTGGGGCGAGCTGTCCCGCAAGGGTCTTGTCGGGGCCACTGAGGCCGCCCGGCAAGGGTCTTGCCGGGGGAACCTGCTTCGCCCCTCCGCTCTTTGTGGTCTTGGCCTTGGCGTTGCTTTGATTGTCTTGGGCTTCGGTCTTACCTTGGCTCACCTCCCCTGTTCTGCTTGGTGTGGTCGTGGGTGTGGCTCTGATTTCCCGTGCACAGGTAAGGGCTACAAAAGTGTGCCCCTCTTTTTGTACACCGACAGGAGCCCCCGGGCCTAGGCCACACATAAGCGTGACACGTTGTTGGGCCAGGCCCAAAACGGTGCGCGGGCAGGTGGGGAAGTTTTTACCGTGGTAAGACCCTTCGCGCGCTCCGCTTCCCATGACCCGCGCGCGCGGTGCCGCATGCGGGGGGGCGTGCGTGACGTGGGCGGCATACGTGGGGCGGTTTCCACACGCATGCGTCATATCGCAGTAAAGAGGCAGCTCACGCCCTCCCCGTAAAAAGAGGGAGGCGTGGAGGCGCGGCTCATTTACTGAGCGGGGGCGGGGTGCGGTCTTCAAGGCGTCCACTCCCCACGATCACGGGGTGGGGAGAGGTCGCTTCACCCGTCCCCTCAGTTCTGCACGTCTGCCACGCGTCTTTCAAGCGCCCGGGGTGGCAAACGGTGGAGGCGGGGAACCGGGCCGTCGCTGGTTGGCGCAGCGGGTCGTTCTGATTCCCTGCGCCTCCGGTGTCTGGATTGGTCGAGCGGGGCGGCTGAGCCCCAATCCCGTTCCTTTATAAAGAGGGAGAAGGGGGGATGGCATCCCGCATTCTTCCATCTTCTATCTCCTCCTGCTTCTGCTTCTTCCTCTCACCCTCCATGGAGAAGGGGAATCCTGGTCCCTCGACGGTGGCGGTGAGGGTCGCCGCTCGACAGCGCGTCCCTCCTCCTCCTGAGCCCGCGGTGGTGGAACCGGCCACGAGGGGAAGGGGGAGGGGGCGAGGCCGTGGCCGAGGCCGGTGCAGTGGTCGTAGCGCTCGGGGAAGAGGAGGACGGGGCGGCACGCCGGCCTTGCCCCTGCCAATGATGCCCTTCCCGATGGAGGGCCACGTCGAAGACCAGCCTTGTGAGTTCTTCATCAGGCTGCACCGACCACCGCGTCGTCATCTTCGTCTCCCCACCCCGTTTGCTCGGGTGATGGAGCGTGACCCGCCCCAGACCCTCAGATTGCACATGAGGGGCTGTGGGAACGGGGGCACGCGGGTTGACGTCGACTTCCTGGCTCCTCGGGTTATGTACCTCTGCCGTGGATGGAAGACGTTCGCCCGCATCCACAGCCTAACGGCGGGGCTCGTCCTCTATTTCAAATTAATGGAGGACGGCCTGCTCTCTGTCAAGGTCTTCGGAGAGTTTGGAATTCGCCTGAAATGCTGCGTGGAGAGCTCCTCCGATGGAGATTCCGACGATGGAAGCTCTTCCTCGAGCGAAAGTGACGAGGAGGACAGCGGGACGAAGTCCGACTAGGGCGTCAGACGCCCAGCGCTGGCAAAGGTGCGGCAGCAAAGAACATCTGCACTGGCCGCCTCCTCAGAGGGTTTGCCGGGCGGGCCAGCTCCTTGAACTTCTCGGGTCCGTCTCCTTGGGCGGCTGGCATCGGGAGGTTGCGGAAGAGGAAGAGGGCGGGTGGCAAGGCCGTCAACTCGGAGTACGCAGGCACCGACGCCTTCATCGCGTATTGCCGGTCCTGCCGCCTCGTCTTCCAGCTCCTTCCCGGCACCGTCATCACCGGCCCGCCCATGGGAGGCCACCGAGGTGTTCTCTTGGTGCTTTCTGCTGCTCGTAGCTTTCCTAGGCGCCCCTTTTGCCCTCTCGCCTCCTTGACCTGCCTCCTGAGGAGAGGGACAAGAAAGGGATCACAGGCACCTTATCTCTTTTTTTAATCTGTAAGCCTGCGGGCTTTGTTAAATTTAAAGCTTGTAATCCCCTTTGTCCATGTTTTTCATTTCGTACGAACTGTACCTGTATGGGATGTTTTTAATGAAAAAGGGATGCTTGCCGGGCTTTTCGTTCATGGGTAAATCCCACGACAAGGAGCGAATCCTCGTTATTGTTTAGGATAAACGTTTTTCGCCCGGCAACAGGCCTTGCCGTTCCCCCCACTCCATTCGACCGTTCTCGCGCTCTTGGCGGAGGAAGGGATGAAGTGGGCTTCAGGCTCCTCGTCCCACCTCCTTGCCGCCGCGGCTACAACAAAATCCGGACCCAGGAAATAATCCTTAGGTATGGGAAAAAGGGGAGCACGACAGCCTAGAGATAGAAACGAGGCTTCACATGCCCCAGTCCTGTTTCGAAATGCATGACAGGGGATAAAAAGACTTCTCTGGATCTGCAGCCCCCGATAGTCTTATCTTGCAGCGGTTGGATCCTCGATTTTGTAGCCCCCGACAACTCTGGTTTGCCGGGGTCGGGACGCCGGTCCGTTTCCTTTCTCCCAAGTAGCTCAGCAGAAGTGCTCATGTGCCCTGCGAACCAAAAAAGGACAGAAGAGGAACAGATAGACGCGCACTCGACTTCTAAGCTAGGGGTTAGTCGCTGCTGAGCACTATCAACCCTAACCGAGGAAGACACTCGACCTTGCATGCATGCTATGACTTAGGGCGCCATCGCTTCATTTATTTATGTTCAGGTCTGCGCCTGTCTTTGTACAAAGGGTCACATGCCTTGTCGGCAAAGCTTGTACAAAAGGTGGCTTGCTGGGAGGCCCGACAAGCCGCGCCTTACGGGTAAAACTTGCGAAGATGCTCGATATTCTAGGAGTTGCTCACTGGGACAGCATCCTCGGTCTCCAGGCGGACTGCGCCAGGCCTGGTGACTCGCATTACCCGATAAGGGCCTTCCCACTTCGGCATCAACTTGTTGGAATTCTTGGCCGACTGAACACGCCGAAGAACAAGGTCACCTTCCTCAAAGCTTCGGGCATGAACCTTGCGGCTATGGTAGCAGCGCAAGGCTTGCTGGTAGCGTGCCGCTCTCACAGTCGCCCGAAGATGATCATCCTCAAGGAGCGTCGCGTCATCTTGGCGCAACGGCTTTTGCTCAAGCTCAACATAAGCAAGCACTCGAGGTGATCCGTATATGAGTTTCGTGGGGAGAACTGCTTCTGCCCCGTATACCAGGGCAAAAGGTGTCTGGCAGGTAGCTCGATTTGGCGTCGTCCTGATCGACCAAAGAACCACCGGCAATTCATCAATCCAGCGCCTTCCACTCCTGTGCAGCTTGTCAAAGGTCTTCGTTCTCAAGCCTCGCAATACTTAAGCATTTGCCCTCTCCGCTTGGCCGTTGCTCCGTGGATGTGCCACGGAAGCAAAACAGACCTTGCTGCCGAGGTCTTGGATGTGCTGCATGAAGGTGTGGCTTGTGAACTGCGTGCCGTTGTCGGTGATGACTTTGTTTGGCACACCAAAATGGCAGACCAGTCCTCTGAAGAACTTGACGGCCGATCGAAAATCACCTTCCTCATCGCTTCCACCTCCGCCACTTTTGTGAACTTGTCGATTGCAACGCATAAGTACTCAAAGCCCCGACAGCTGGGGAAAGGGCCCAGTATATCGAGCCCCCAGACCGAGAATGGCCAAGAGAGAGGGATTGTTTGAAGGGCTTGGGCTGGTTGATGAAGCTTCTTTGAATGGAACTGGCATGCTTCACACTTGGTTACTAGTGCCGTTGCATCCTGGAGGGCGATGGGCCAGAAGAAACCTTGCCGGAACGCCTTCCCGGCAAGGGCCCTCGACCCTATGTGGGAGCCACATATGCCTCCATGTATCTCCGCCAACAACTCCAGTCCTTCCTCCCGGGGGATGCACTTGAGTTTCACACCGTTCGGCCTTCTCCAGACAGACGCCATCGATTTAACTGGTACAGGGCGGACCGACGGGCTACTTTCTCCGCTTCTTCCTGCTCCTCAGGAAGCTCCCCTGTTTGGAGGAATTGGACGGTATGTTGCGCCCATGCCGGAGCCTGGGGCTCGACGGCAAGGACCAAAGGCATCTCTTCCGCCATGGGAGCGGTTGTCTCTACGGCCAGGGCTTGACGCCCTGCCGGAGCCAGTTGCTCTTGGGCAGGCTCAGCGGCTCGCAAAGACTTGGCAGCCCCAGGGGGCTCGGTAGGAAAGTACTTGCCGGGACCTGATTTCCTCCGCTTGTTCTGCCCCGCTGATGGTTTGACGGATGGCTGAGTTAACCGGAGAAAAAAAGTACCTGGTTCCACAGGTAGCTTGAATGCGACATGCTTTGACAGGTAATCGGCGATGTCGTTCTCCGCGCGGGGGACGTGCTCCACCTGGATACCGTCAAAGTGTCTTCTCTTCATCTTCTTTCGTCATGAAGATCTGGTGGTAGCCTGAGTAGGCGTCAAGGAATGATAGCAGATCGCACCCGACCGTGGAGTCAACAATCTGGTCAATGTGCGGCAACGGGAAGGGGTCCTTAGGGCAAGCCTTATTAATGTATGTGTAATCAATACACAGTCTCCACTTCCCATTCACCTTGCGCACCACTACCGGATTCGCCAACCACGTCGGGTGGAGCACTCCTCTCACCAAACCTGTCGTTTCCAACTCTCCTGATCTCCTCTGTGATGAACTCCTGCCTCTCCAGAGCCTGCTTTCTGACCTTACACGACCGGCGGCGTGAGAAAGGCAGACAGCTAGGTGGTGCTCAATCACCTCCCTAGGAACACCGGGGATGTCGGATGCTTTCCATGCAAACATGTCGACATTCGCCCGCAGGAAGGTGACGAGCGCGCCTTCCTATTTGATGTCGAGGGTGGAGCCTATGGTGAAGGCCCCTCCCGTGCCATCCTCCCTGACGGGCACCTTCTTGGTCTGCGGCGGCTCGACCCTGGGTCTCTTGCTCTTGTCGGTAGAGCTCTCTGGCACGTCCTCAATGGTAGCACAACACTCCGAGGAGGTGCGCTTGCCGGAGTGGGTGCGAGAGGTCTTGTCGGGCTTCTTCTTCCCTCCCGGGGCTTCAACGGCAGGAGCAGGTGCCTTGGTGTCAGGCGCTGCAACTGCTTCCTGGTAGAGCTGGTCAGCGGAGATCAGCGCGTCCTTGTTGTCGGAGGGGACAGAGATGATGGTCAACGGCACATGCATCTTTAGCATGTTGTAGGCGTAGTGTGACGCCACCATGAACTTGGCTAGTGCTGGGCGTCCGAGGATCCCGTTGTAGGGCACGGGGATCTCGGCTACGTCGAAGACGATCCTCTCCGTCCTGTAGTTCAACTCTCCTCCAAACGTCACGGGCAAAGGTGACCTTTCCCTTCGGCTGGCTCCTCCCGGATTGACCCTTTGAAACGTGCCCATTTCCTCAAGGTCTCCATCAAGGATTTGCAACTTTTTGATCACGACAGCGAGATCAGTTCAGGCCGCCCGCCGCCAACCAACATCTTGTTCACTCGAGGTTGCGATCGTTGGTGAGACCAACAATGGCAAACACCCGACCACGGTAGTGCGGTCAGGTTGGTCCTCGACGCCAAACATGAGGGGCGGTTGACCACTTCGCCGCTTCGAGTGTCGAACGATGGCTCTGGCTGTAATCTCACGCCACCACCGCCTCGAGCCGGGCGATGAGAGGTATGCAGCGAGGCGTCACCATCGACGCACATGGCCTCAGTAGCCTTCTTGAACCCTTGCTCACCAGACTCGTCGTCCTCGTCGTGATCATCATATTCTTGTTTCTTGTTGCCACCCCGGGCGGGCCTCTCTTGCTGGTTGTCCTTGCCGGGGCGGCCTCCTTGGCCGCCACGCTTCTTGCCGGAGCCCTCCACACCATCTTGGTCCTTCTCCTTGTCCCGCCTCTCGTACTTAGCCTTTTGCTTCTCAACAAGCAGCTCAACTTGCCGGCAGTTCTGGAGGTCGTGGCCCTTGGTGCGGTGGATCTTGCAGTATTGCTTGCCGGAGCTTCCTGGCTTGTCGGTAGCCGCCAAGGCTTGGCAGGTGGCGCACCCGGCAATCTCCTTGCCGGGGGCGTCTGCTTTGACCTTCTTGCCGGCACCGGTGTCGTCAGATCCCTCAATGGCAAGCATGGTCTTGCCTTTGCGTTTCCTGTTGCGACGTCGGCCCTTCCTCATTGGGGTAGCGGCGCCTTCATTGGTAGAGTCGGTTTCCGCGCCGGCGTCTTCGCCGGGGTACTTCCGTCCCTCTTCAGCCTGGGCGCACCTATCGGCCAAGACGTAGAGCTCGGCCACGTCCTTAACTTTGGTCATCGCCAGCTCTTCGCGCATCTTGCGATTGCACACGTTCTGGTGGAACGTGCTAATCACATCGGCGGGATGAACGTCGGGGATGTTGTATCGCACCGGCTGAATCTCCGGATGTACTTGCGCAGGGTCTCCCTTCCTTCCGGGGAATGATGTGCAGATCATCGGCCCGGCCATGAGCTTGGTGGCCTCTGTGAAGGCGCCTAACGAACTCATGGCACAGATCCGACCAAGAAGAAATGGAATCCACCAGCAAGTGCATCAACCAAGACATCACATTGGGCTTGAGCGCCACTGAAATAGTTGGCAGCACCTTGTCGTCATGAGCCCCAAAGAGCCGCATCACGATGGTGTAGATGCTGAGGAACTCGGACGGATGGGTTTTGCCAGTGTACTTCTCGCCGACGTCGGGCTTGAATGTGCGGTGGGACAGCCACTGGAACTGCTGCAGCTCACGGGTAAAGGCCGGGCAGCCCTCATCGTAAGGTAGGCCGCCGGAGCCCCCCGTGTCGGGTGGTCCATAGCGGGTCCTGCCCGCTTGTCCGACTGGCGGCGCGTTTCGTGCCGACGCTCGACGGTGGTTCGAGCGTCTTCATGAGCTCGTTCTCGAAGGACCTGGCGCTGGTCGCGGAGGGTCCGCGGGTCGGACGATGCTATGGAGATGTTATCACAAGCTTCGTCACGACGAGACGACGCCCGCGGCGGCTGGCGAGGAGGAGGAGGAGAGTGCACCGTGGATGCAGCTTCCTCGGTCCTCCCAGCGCCAGCATGTGGTGGCTCGGCGGGGCGCCGACCCAAGGGCCCCGCTGGTCGCGGATCGTCTTTGTTGGCGACGGCGATGAGGCTCCGGATGGTGGCCCTCCACTCGTCGAGCTTCTCAGCAGCAGGAGGGAAATCGAGGAGCAGCTGCGCGCGCGCCAAAGCTTCCGCTAGTGTGGGCGGTGGTGATAGCTATGTGGATCGCGGCACGCTTTGACTTCTAACTATGTTAGAAGGAGCTCCGTCACGACCCAGCGGCCGCGTGCCATTTTCACCAGCGCTAGGGCTCTTCCCACGGCGGTGCCCAGAGTCACCAACGTGGTGACGCTGCTCGGCGTGCACACCGTGGGAAGAACGCGCGGTGATCACCGGTGTAGGCGTCCTGGAGGTCGCCGCGCCGCCTGGAGTCGGCACAACGACGCCCCTAGAGGGCCCCATGCTGCCTGCGGGGGGCCTAGCTCCGTCTTTGGATCCGGCGACGTGTAGCGGGTCGTCTGGCGCGCGAACGACGACACTCGCCAGGCTCCGACTACCTGGGCGATGCTGGTGCTCGCGGGTCGTGGCCCGGGTCCTGTCTGCGACCGGTCCGCTGCTCGTCCGCACCGGCATGGGCCATTCGGCTCCCAATGAGCCGACCGCCTTGGCCGTCTTCTTCTTAGGGGCCATGGCGACGAAGAACTGCTAGGCTAACTACCAGACCAGATTCTCACAATTGCGCCCCCTACCTGGCACGCCAAATATGTCAGTGTGGAACGACACCTATGGGATCACAAGAATCCCTACTACGGTTGTCGGGGCGCAGGGTTGCGAGGAGAGCAAGGCTAGTAGACAAGACAGTGGATCGTTACCTGTGTTCGGGCCGCGAGGATGCGTAAAACCCTAGTCCTGCTTTGGTGGTTGTATTTTTGAGAGTTCTTGAGCTCTCGAACCAACTGTGGTCAGTGCGTGGTTCGAAAGGCGTACACAGTGACACACAGGAGGTCGAAAGGTGTACCGTGCCCTAAGCTTATCGCTCGTATTACAGGAAAAGACACATTTAATGCATAGCTTAGGTGTTCCCTTGCTTTATTGGGGACGGGGGCGAGGCCCGTCCCGTCCGTCGCTGCTCCTCGCCTTTGACACGCATACGCCGGTGAGGTGCGTGGTGCCATGTAGGCAGTCAGGAAGCTGAGGTGGCGCGGTGGCGGAGCCTTCACGAAGATCGGCATGCCGCCACGCAGGCGCTCGATGAGTTGGCCTGGGAGCTGCATGTTCCCACGCAGGTGCCTGCCCAGCTGGTTGGGCTGGCAGCTGCATGTGAACGGTGGTGGAAGCTTGTTTGGCGCGGGTTCAGCGGTGGCCCCGCTGGCGTCCTTGGCGAGGGTCTTGCTGGGTGGCCCGGCAAGGGTCTTGCCGTGGCGTGCTGTCGACCCTAGGCAAGGACCTTGTCGGGGGTCTGGTTGCCTTCCTCGGCAAGGATCTTGCTGAGAATCGTCATCTTCTGATGCTCATTTGATCTTGAATATGTCTTCACAAAGATCTGCATGCCACCACAGAGGTGCCTTCCCGAGCCCTGGCCCCATGTTGATCACGGCGTTGGGGGCTGTGGGCTCAAGGGTGGCTCGCTTTGTTGGTGTGGGGCGAGCTGTCCCGGCAATGGTCTTGTAGGGGCCGCTGAGGCCGCCCGGAAAGGGTCTTGCCGAGGGAACCTGCTTCGCCCCTCCGCTCTTTGTGGTCTTGGCCTTGGTGTTGCTTTGATTGTCTTGTGCTTCGGTCTTACCTTGGCTCACCTCCCCTATTCTGCTTGGTGTGGTCTTGGGCGCGGCTCTGATTGCCCGTGTACAAGTAAGGGGTACAAAAGCGTGCCCCTCTTTTTGTACACCGACAGTGAAGCGCCTTTGGTAAGTGGAATTTGGTAAGGAAACATTTATATAGTGTGCTGAAATTTACTGTCACTTGTTACTATGGAAAACAATCCTTTGAGGGGTTTGTTCGGGGTATCTTCACCTCGACCGGAACCACAATTAGCTACCCCTCAACCTACTGCACCTACTGAAAATATTGAATATGAAATTCCTTCGGGTAGGATAGAACAACTTCTAGCTAATCCTTATGCAGGAGATGGAACTGAAGATCATGATATGCACTTGATATATGTGGAACAAAATTGTGGATTGTTTAAGCTTGCGGGTTTACCCGGAGATGAAGTTAAGAAGAAGGTTTTCCATTTATCTTCGAAGGGAAAAGCATTGGCATGGTATAGGCTATGCGATGATATTGGATTCTGGAATTGAAATCGATTGAAATTGGAGTTCCACCAAAAATTCTATCCTATGCATCTAGTTCATCGTGATCGGAATTACATATATAATTTTTGGCCTCGCGAAGGAGAAAGTATCGCTCTAGCTTGGGGGAGGCTTAAATCAATGTTATATTCATGCCCCAATCATGAGCTCTCAAGAGAAATTATTATCCAGAATTTTTATGTTCGGCGTTCTCATAATGATCGATCCATGCTTGATACTTCTTGTGTTGGTTCTTTTATGAAGAAGACTATTGAATTCCGGTGGGATCTTTTGGAAAGAATTAAACGCAACTCTGAAGACTGGGAACTCGACAAGGTAAAGAGTCAGGTATTAAACTTAATCATGATTGTGTCAAGTCTTTTATGGATACCGATGCTTTTCAAAAGTTTAGCACTAAATATGGACTTGACTCTGAGATAGTAGCCTCCTTTTGTGAATCATTTGCTACTCATGTTGATCTCCCTACAGAGAAGTGGTTTAAGTATCACCCACCAATTAAAGAAGAAATTGAAGAATCGGTACCTGCTAAAGAGGAAACTATTATTTATAATGTTGATCCAGTTGTTCCTACTGCTTATATTGAGAAACCACCTTTTCCTGTTAGGATAAAGGAACATGCCAAAGTTTCAACCGTGGTCAACAAAAGTTATATTAGAACACCTAAACCTGATGAACAAATCAAGGTAGAACCTAGTGTTGCTATGGTTAAGTATCTCTTGGAAGAAAATATAGATGGGCATGTTATTTACTTGTGTAATGAAGCTACTAGAATTGTCAAACCTAATAAAAGGGATAATCATAGACCCGTTGTTGGCATGCTTGTTGTCTCAATTAAAATAGGAGATCATTGTTATCATGGTTTATGCGACATAGGTGCTAGCATGAGTGCTATTCCTTTTACCTTATATTAAGAAATTATGAATGACATAGCACCCGCAGAGATAGAAGACATATATGTTACTATTAAACATGCTAATAGAGATACTATATCACCAATTGGGATTGTTAGAGACATTGAAGTCTTGTGTGGGAAAATAAAATATCCTACTGATTTTTTTTGTTCTTGGTTCCCACAAGATGATTTTTGTCCCATTATCTTTGGTAGACCTTTCTTGAACACCGTTAATACTAAAATAGATTGTAAGAAACAAACGGTCGGTGTCAGCTTTGGTGATGAGTCTCATGAGTTTAATTTTTCCAAGTTTAGTAGAAAGCTTCATGAAAAATAATTGCCTAGTAAGGATGAAATAATTGGATTTTCTTGTATTGTTGTGCCTCCTACTGATCCACTAGAACAATATTTGCTAAACCATGAAAATGATTTACATACGCATGAAATAAATGAAATAGATGAGATTTTATTTGAACAACGTCCTCTGCTTAAACACAATTTTCCTATTGAAACTCTAGGAGGTCCTCCTCCACCTAAAGGTGATCTGTCTTTGAATTAAAACAATTGCCGGACTCTTTGAAACATGCTTATCTTGATGAGAAAAAGATACATCCTGTTATTATTAGTACTAACCTTTTAGAATATGAAGAAGAAAGATTATTGAAAGTTCTAAGGAAGCACCGAGCTGCTATTGGATATACTCTTGATGATCTTAAGGGCATTAATCCCACTCTATGTCAGCACAAAATTAATATGGAACCTGATGCTAAAACCGTTGTTGATCACCAACGTCGGTTAAATCCGAAGATGAAGGAAGTGGTAAGAACAGAAATATTAAAACTTCTGGAAGCATGTATAATCTATCCTATTGCTTATAGTAGATGGGTAAGTCCTGTTTATTGTGTCCCTAAGAAGGGAAGAATTACTGTTGTTCCTAATGATAAGAATGAACTTATTCCATAAAGAACTGTTACAGGCTATAGAATGGTAATTGATTTTAGAGAACTAAAAAAAGCAACTAGAAAAGATCATTACCCTCTGCCTTTATTGATCAAATGCTAGAAAGATTATCTAAGCACCCACATTTTTGCTTCCTTGATGAATACTCTGGTTTTTCACAAATACATGTTTCTCAACCTGATCAAGAAAAGACCAATTTCACTTATCCCTTTGGAACTTATGCTTTTAGACGTATGCCTTTTGGTTTATGCAATGCACCTGCTACCTTTCAAAGATGTATGACTGCTATATTCTCTGACTTTTGTGAAAAGATTGTTGAGGTTTTCATGGATGGCTTTTCTGTTTATGGGAAGTCTTTTGATGATTGTTTAAGAAATCTTGATCGAGTTTTGCAGATGTGTGAGCAAACATATCTTGTCCTGAACTGGGAGAAGTGCCACTTTATGGTTAATGAAGGTATTGTTTTGGGCCATAAAATTTCTGAAAGAGGTATTGACGTGGACAAAGCTAAGGTTGATGCAATTGAGAAAATGCCATTTCCTAAGGATATCAAAGGTATTCGTAGTTTCCTAGGTCATGCTGGTTTCTATAGGATATTTATCAAATACTTTTCTAAAATTTCTAGGCCTCTTACAAATCTTTTGCAAAAGGATGTTCCTTTTGTTTTTGATGATGATTGTTTAGAAGCCTTTGAAACACTCAAGAAAGCCTTAATTTCTGCACCTATTGTTCAACCAACTGACTGGAACTTGCCTTTTGAAATTATGTGTAATGCTAGTGATTATGTTGTTGGTGCTGTTCTAGGACAAAGAGTTGATAAGAAATTAAATGTTATTCATTATGCTAGTAAAACTCTAGACAGTGCACAACGAAATTATGCTATTACTGAAAAAGAATTTCTAGCATTGGTGTTTGCTTGTGATAAATTTAGATCTTACACTGTTGACTCTAATGTTATCGTTCACACCGACCATGCTGCTATTAAATGTCTTATGGAAAAGAAAGATGCTAAACCTAGACTCATTCGATGGGCTCTCTTGTTACAAGAATTTGATTTACATATCACTCATAGGAAAGGAGCAGAGAACCCCATAGCTGATAATAACTTGTCTAGGCTTGAAAATGTGCTTGATGACCCACTATCTATTGATGATAGTTTTCCTGATGAGCAGTTAGCTGCAATAAATGTTTCCCACAACACTCCTTGGTATGCTGACTATGCTAATTACATTGTTGCTAAATATTTACCACCTAGCTTTACATACCAACAAAAGAAAAATTCTTCTATGATTTAAGACATTACTGTTGGGATGACCCACATCTTTATAAAGAAGGAGTAGATGGTATTATTAGATGTTATGTACCTCAGCATGAACAGGGACAAATCCTATGGAAATGTCACTCCGAAGCTTATGGAGGACATCATGCGGGAGACAGAACTGCTCAAAAGGTATTGCAACCTATGTTTTATTGACCTACTCTCTTTAAGGATGCTCGTAAGTTTGTCTCATCTTGTGATGAATGTCAAAGAATAGGTAATATTGGTAAGCGTCAAGAAATGGCTATGAATTATTCACTTGCTGTTGAACCATTTGATGTTTGGGGTTTTGATTACATGGGACCTTTTCCTTCCTCTAATGGGTATACACATATTTTGGTTGATGTTGATTATGTTAAGTAGGTAGAAGCTATTCCAACTAGTAGTGTTGATCACAACACCTCTATTAAAATGCTTAAGGAAGTTATTTTCCCAAGGTTTGGAGTCCCTAGATATCATATGACTGATGGTGTTTCTCACTTTATTCATGGTGCTTTTCGTAAAATGCTTGCCAAATATGATGTTAATGATAGAATTGCATCATCCTATCATCCTCAGTCTAGTGGTCAAGTTGAACTTAGCAATTGAGAAATAAAATTAATTTTGCAAAAGACTGTCAATAGGTCCCGGAAGAATTTGTCTAAGAAACTAGATGATGCACTTTAGGCTTATAGAACGACATGTAAAAACCCTATGGGTATGTCTCCTTATAAAATGGTTTATGAAAAGGCTTGTCATTTACCTGTTGAGTTAGAGCATAAAGCATATTGGGCAAAGAACTCAACTATGATTTCAAACTTGCCACTGAAAAGAGGTTATTTGATATTAGCTCGCTAGATGAATGGAGAACCCAAGCTTATGAAAATGCCAAATTATTTAATGAAAAACTTAAAAGATGGCATGATAAAATAATCCAAAAATGTGAGTTCAAAGTGGGAGAATATGTTCTTTTGTACAACTCTCGTTTCAGATTCTTTGCAGGAAAACTCCTCTCTAAATAGGAAGGACACTATGTTATCGAGGAGGTTTATCGGTCTGGATCTATCACGATAAATAATGCCAAAGGTACTAACCCGAAGGTTGTTAATGGGCAAGGAATAAAACATTATATCTCAGGTACGCCCATTAATATTGAAAGTAATATTATCCAAACTATGACACCGGAAGAACACATAAAAGAATCCTTCTGGAGCACTCCAGAATCATGAAAAAGAGGAGGTACGTGATACGGTAAGTAAACGGACTCCAAAAATTCCGCAAAAATATTTTCTGTTAGTTTTGGAATATTTAGAAAAGTAGGAAAATAATAAACAACCAGGAAGGTCACCCTAGTGGGCACAAGACATCAGGGCGAGCCAGGCGCGCCCAGGTGGGTTGTGCCCACCTCGGGTACCTTTTGGACTCTGTTTTTCTACCGTTTGCTTGTTTCCCAAGATAAAAAATTATGTACCCCCCCCCCCCGAACCTATTGAGCACCGTATCATAGAGAGATCTTCTATTTTCTTTTCTTGCTGTTTTCGGTCAGATCTGTTAAGCCAGGCATCATGTCTTCTTCCTCCTCCAACAACGTGGAAGAGGATGCTTGGTTGATGAAGATCGAGCTGAAGAGAGAAGAGCCCGTAGAAGCCGTCAAGGGAGACAAGAGCAAGGAGGCTACCATAGATCAACCCTCGGTGGTCGAGCAAGCACTACCGGCCGAGGAGGAAGAAGAAGATATCCTTAAACCTTACTAATACGTCTCCAATGTATATGTAATTTTTTATTGTTCCATGCTATATTATATTCTGTTTTGGACATTAATGGGATTTATTTTACACTTTTATATTATTTTTGGGACTAACCTATTAACCGGAGGCCCAGCCCAGAATTGTTGTTTTTGCCTATTTCAGAGTTTCACAGAAAAAGAATATCAAACGGAGTCCAAACGGAATGAAACCTTCGGGAACGTGATTTTCGGAATGAATGTGATCCAGAGGACTTGGACCCTACGTCAAGACATCAACCAGGAAGGCACGAGGTAGGGGCGCGCACCCCCCCAGGCGCGCCCTCCACCCTCGTGGGCCCCATGTTGCTCAACCAAACTACCAGATATACCTACGTACCCCCAAACTACCAGATATGTAGCCAAAACCTAATTCCACCACCGCAACCTTCTGTACCAGTGAGATCCCATCTTGGGGCCTTTTACAGAGCTCCGCTGGAGGGGGCATCGATCACGGAGGGCTTCTACATCAACACCATAGCCTCTCTGATGATGTGTGAGTAGTTTACCTCAGACCTTCGGGTCCATAGTTATTAGTTATATGGCTTCTTCTCTCTTTTTGGATCTCAATACAATGTTCTTCCCCTCTCTTGTGGAGATCTATTCGATGTAATCTTCTTTCGCGGTGTGTTTGTTGAGACCGATGAATTGTGGGTTTACGATCAACTTTATCTATGAACAATATTTGAATCTTCTCTGAATTCTTTTATGTATGATTGGTTATCTTTGCAAGGCTCTTCGAATTATCAGTCTGGTTTGGCCTACTAGATTGATCTTTCTTGCAATGGGAGAAGTGTTTAGCTTTGGGTTTAATCTTGTGGTGTCCTTTCCCAGTGACAATAGGGGCAGCAAGGCACATATTGTATTGTTGCCATCGAGGATAACAAGATGGGGTTTATATCATATTGCATGAGTTTATCCCTCTACATGATGTCATCTTACTTAAAGCGTTACTCTGTTCTTATGAACTTAATACTCTAGATGCATGCTGGATAACGTTCAATGTGTGGAGTAATAGTAGTAGATGCAGGCAGGAATCAGTCTACTTGTCTCGGACGTGATGCCTATATACATGATCATACCTAGATATTCTCATAACTATGCTCAATTCTGTCAATTGCTCAACAGTAATTTGTTCACCCGCCGTAATACTTATGCTCTCGAGAGAAGCCACTAGTGAAACCTATGGCCCTCGGGTCTATTTTCCATCATATTAATCTTCCAACACTTAGCTATTTTTATCGCCTTTTATTTTACTTTGCATCTTTATCATAAAAATACCAAAAATATTATCTTATCATATCTATCAGATCTCACTTTCGTAAGTGACCATGAAGGGATTGACAACCCCTTTATTGCGTTGGTTGGGAGGATTTTATTTGTTTGTGTAGGTGCGAGGGACTCGTGCATGGCCTCCTACTGGATTGATACCTTGGTTCTCAAAAACTGAGGGAAATACTTACGATGTTTTACTGCATCACCCTTTCCTCTTCAATGGAAAACCAATGCAGTGCTCAAGAGGTAGCAAGAAGGATTTCTGGCGCCGTTGCCCGGGAGTCTAGGCAAAAGTCAACATACCAAGTACCCATCACAAACCCTTATCTCCCGCATTACATTATTTCCCATTTGCCTCTCGTTTTCCTCTCCCCAACTTCACCCTTGCCGTTTTATTCGCCCTCTCTTTTCCGTTTGCCTCTTTTTCGCTCGCTTCTTGTTTGCTCGTGTGTTGGATTGCTTGCTGGTCACGATGACTCAAGATAATACTAAATTGTGTGACTTTACCAATACCAACAACAATGATTTTCTTAGCACTCTTATTGCTCCTCTTACCGATACTGAATCTTGTGAAATTAATGCTGCTTTGTTGAATCTTGTCATGAAAGATCAATTCGCCGGCCTTCCGAGTGAAGATGCCGCTACCCATCTAAATAGCTTTGTTGATTTGTGTGATATGCAAAATAAGAAAGATGTGGACAATGATATTGTTAAATTGAAGCTATTTCCTTTTTCGCTTAGAGATCGTGCTAAAGCTTGGTTTTCGTCTTTGCCTAAAAATAGTATTGATTCTTGGAATAAGTGCAAAGATGCTTTTATCTCTAAGTATTTTCCTCCCGCTAAGATCATCTCTCTCAGAAAAGATATTATGAATTTTAAGCAACTTGATCATGAACATGTTGCACAAGCTTGGGAGAGGATGAAATTGATGATACGTAATTGCCCTACACATGGTTTAAATCTTTGGATGATTATACAAAAAAATTATGCCGGATTGAATTTTGCTTCTAGAAATCTTTTAGATTCGGCCGCGGGAGGTACTTTTATGGAAATCACTTTAGGAGAAGCTACTAAACTGCTAGATAATATTATGGTTAATTATTCTCAATGGCACACTAAAAGATCTACTAATAAAAAGGTGCATGCGATAGAAGAAATTAATGTTTTGAGTGGAAAGATGGATGAACTTATGAAATTATTTGCTAATAAAAGTGTTTCTTCTGATCCTAATGATATGCCTTTGTCTACTTTGATTGAGAATAATAATCAATCTATGGATGTGAATTTTGTTGGTAGAAATAATTTTGGTAACAACGAGTATAGAGGAAACTTTAATCCTAGGCTGTATCCTAGTAATTCCTCTAATAATTATGGTAATTCCTACAACAATTCTTATGGAAATTTTAATAAGATGCCCTCTGAATTTAAGACTAGTGTTAAGGAGTTTATGAATTCGCAAAAGAATTTCAATGCTTTGCTTGAAGAAAAATTGCTTAAAGTTGATGAATTGGCTAGGAATGTTGATAGAATTTCTCTTGATGTTGATTCTTTGAAACTTAGATCTATTCCACCTAAGCATGATATCAATGAGTCTCTCAAATCCATGAGAATTTCCATTGATGAGTGCAAAGAGAGAACCGCTAGGATGCGTGCTAGGAAAGATTGCTTTGTGAAAGCGTGTTCTTCTAGTTCCTACGAAAATAAAGATGAAGATCTAAAAGTTATTGATGTGTCCCCTATTAAATCTTTGTTTTGCAATATGAATCTTGATAATGAGGGGACTGAATATGATTCACCTTTACCTAGAAGGCGTTCCAAAAAATCGGAGTTTTTAGATCTTGATGCTAAAATTGATAAAAGTGAGATTGAAGAAGTTAAAACTTTAGATCTCCATGAACCCACTATTTTGGATTCCAAGGAATTTAATAATTTCTCTTTGATATATTGTATTTCCTTGTTGCAATCCGTGCTAAATTCTCCACATGCTTATAGTCAAAATAAAGCCTTTACCAAACATATCGTTGATGCTTTTATGCAATCTTATGAAGAAAAACTTGAGTTGGAAGTTTCTATCCCCAGAAAACTTTATGATGAGTGGGAACCTACTATTAAAATTAAAACTAAAGATCATGAATGCTATGCTTTGTGTGAGTTGGGTGCTAGTGTTTCCACGATTCCAAAGACTTTGTGTGATTTGCTAGGTTTCCGTGATTTTGATGATTGCTCTTTAAACTTGCACCTTGCGGATTCCACCTTTAAGAAACCTATGGGAAGAATTAATGATGTTCTTATTGTTGCAAATAGGAATTATGTGCCCGTAGATTTTATTGTTCTTGACATAGATTGCAATCCTTCATGTCCTATTATTCTTGATAGACCTTTCTTAGAACGATTGGTGCAATTATTGATATGAAGGAAGGGAATATTAGATTCCAATTTCCATCAAGGAAAGGCATGGAACACTTCCCTAGAAAGAAAATAAAATTTGCTTATGAATCTATTATGAGAGCCACTTATGGATTTCCTACCAAAGATGGCAATACCTAGATCTATTCTTGCCTTTATGCCTTGCTAGGGGCGTTAACCGATAACGCTTGTTGGGAGGCAACCCAATTTTATTTTTAGTATTTTTGCTTTTTGCTTTTGTTTGGGAATAAATAATCCATATATCCTCTGGTTAGATGTGTTTTTTATGTTTTAATTAGTGTTTGTGCCAAGTTAAAACTATAGGATCTTCTTGGATGATAGTTATTTGATCTTGCTGAAAATTCCAGAAACTTTCTGTTCACGAAAATAATTGTTAAGAATCACTAGAACGTGATAAAATATTGATTCCAATTGCTTCTAATCAATAGACAAATTTTCTAGGTCGTCCTATTTTTTCCGAATTTTTTGAGTTCCAGAAGTTTGCATTAGTTACAGATTACTACAGACTGTTCTGTTTTTGACAAATTTTGTTTTTCGTGTATTGTTTTCTTATTTTGATGAATCTATGGCTAGTAAAATAGTTTATAAACCATAGAGAAGTTGGAATACAGTAGGTTTAACACCAATATAAATAAAGAATGAGTTCATTACAGTACCTTGAAGTGGTGTTTTGTTTTGTTTCGCTAACGGAGCTCACGAGATTTTCTGTTAAATTTTGTGTTGTGAAGTTTTCAAGTTTTGGGTAAAAGATTTGATGGATTATGGTACAAGGAGTGGCAAGAGCCTAAGCTTGGGGATGCCCATGGCACCCTAAGATAATCTAAGGACACCAAAAAGCCAAAGCTTGGGGATGCCCCGGAAGGCATCCCCTCTTTCGTCTACTTCCATCATTAACTTTACTTGGAGCTATATTTTTATTCACCACATGATATGTGTTTTGCTTGGAGCGTCTTGTATGATTTGAGTCTTTGATTTTTAGTTTACCACAATCATCTTTGCTGTACACACCTTTTGAGAGAGACACACATGATTCGGAATTTATTAAAATACTCTATGCGATTCGCTTATATCTTTTGAGCTATATAGTTTTTGCTCTAGTGCTTCACTTATATCTTTTAGAGCATGGCGGTGGTTTTGTTTTATAGAAACTATTATTCTCTCATGCTTCACTTATATTATTTTGAGAGTCTTAAACAGCATGGTAATTTTCTTCAATTGGGAAATTAATCCTAATATGTTAGGTATTCAAGAAAAACTTTCTTAAGAGTGTGCTGAATTCTAAGAGAAGTTTGATGCTTGATGATTGTTTTGAGATATGGAGGTAGTGATATTAAAGTTGTGCTAGTTGAGTAGTTGTGAATTTTAGAAATACTTGTGTTAAAGTTTGCAAGTCCCGTAGCATGCACGTATGGTAAACGTTATGTAACAGATTTGAAACATGAGGTGTTCTTTGATTGTCCTCCTTATGAGTGGCGGTCGGGGACGAGCGGTGGTCTTTTCCTACCAATCTATCCCCCTAGGAGCATGCGCGTAGTTCTTGGGTTTTGATGACTTGTAGATTTTTGCAATAAGTATCTTAGTTCTTTATGACTAATTTTGAGTCCACGGATTATACGCACTCTTACCCTTCCATCATTGCTAGCCTCTTCGGTACCGTGCATTGCCCTTTCTCACATTGAGAGTTTGTGAAAACTTCGGCGGTGCATCCAAACCCCGTGATATGATACGATCTTTCACACATAAACCTCCTTATATCTTCCTCAAAACAGCCACCATACCTACCTATTATGGCATTACCATAGCCATTCCGAGATATATTTCCATGCAACTTTCCACCGTTCCGTTTGTCATGACACGTTCATCATTGTCATATTGCTTTGCATGATCATGTAGTTTACATCTTATTTGTGGCAAAGCCACCGTTCATAATTTTTCATACATGTCACTCTTGATTGTTGCTATACCGGTATACCGCCGGAGGCATTCATATAGAGTCATACTTTGTTCTAGTATCGAGTTGTAATCATTGAGTTGTAAATAAATATAAGTGTGATGATCAT